>JAAWVA010000036.1:4775764-4851068 GCA_015227895.2 Colaptes auratus
GTGCTCGGCTCAGCACAGTGTTTGCAGTCCCCTGCCACTGATCTGCCCTCCCTGCAATCAGCCCCTGGGCTGGCATCGTTCAGAGCTGCTGTAACCCAAGGCAGCTCCTCCATGGTGTTTCCAGGAGCAACTGAGCCTGTGTCTGCTCCCTTCACATGGAGCCCCCAGAGCAGAACTCCCTTCTTTGATGCACAGGAAGCAGGGTTAAAGAGCCCACCTGGAGTGGTTGCAGAACTGAGAGCATGAGAAGCATTTCATGTTGTGTGGAGCTCTGTTAAGGCTGAGCAGAACATGTGCTGTCACATCTTGGCATGAATCAGCTTCTGCAAGTCTCTGGACCCGCTGTGGGCCTGTGCTTTGTTCCAGCTTCTCATTCCCACTGTTCCTCCCCTGCTTCTAGAGCCAGCAGATAGTGGTTTGCTGCCTGGTGCAACCCACTGGAGTGCCCTCGTTGGGGCTTGGCACTTAGCTGAGCAGCAAAGAGGCTACAAATCACCTTGGCATCTGTGGGGTTGAAAGGGCAACGCCGATTTAAGATGTCCCTGGAAGGCTTTTGTTCTGCCCTGCAGGTGATGGAGAAGGAAGCAAGGTCCTGCAGAGCCTCGGGGAAGTGCTGCCTGCTGTCTGCAGGGTGTAACCCTGCTGCAGAG
This sequence comes from Colaptes auratus, assembly GCA_015227895.2. Lineage (NCBI taxonomy): Eukaryota > Metazoa > Chordata > Aves > Piciformes > Picidae > Colaptes > Colaptes auratus. Next base: position 4,776,415 of record JAAWVA010000036.1, read on the forward strand.
CTCTGGTCTGGGCAAGACACCTCTGCTCCCCGCGGGGACATCCATGCAAGACCCCCTGCCAGGGCAGGTGAGTGGTACCCCGGTGCCCAGCACTGCCAGGCCTGCTTGCTGTGCAGGCAAAGCTGCTGCAGAGCTGAGGCGTGAGAAGGGGAGGTGGCAGCTGCTGTGGCACTGGAGGAAGTGCTGCACAGCTGCACAGCTGCACAGCTGCACAGCCCCAGGCAGGAGCACTGCTGGGCAGGCTCGAGTTGGTCACTTCAGTGACTGAGACAGCAGAGGAGGACTGAAGGCTGATGCCTGTGGACCTCCTGGGGTAGAGGAGTCTGAGGTTCACTCCTTTACCCTTAGGAAGTGTTTCAGCTCAGAAAGGCTGAGGACACAGAGCTCCATGACCCTCCCTGGAACTGGGGACACTTAGCTCCACTCCTGGGCTGATTTGCAGCTGAGTGCTGCTGTGATCTGCACAGAGTTACCTGTGCAGAGCCTCTGACACCTGGAGCTGTGACCAGAACTATGGAAGAGCATCAAAGAGGACTTCCTAAGCTGTACTCAGCTCTTGTGAAGCAGCTATTGCATGTGGAATAACCATGAAAGGGGCTCACAGGAACATCTGACAGAACCCTGGAACTGTGTGGCTTGGAAGAGACCTTTCAGATCATCCAGTCCAAGCCTTACCCCAGCACTGCCAGGGCTCCACCAAACCAGGGCCCTCAGCACCACATCTCCACAGCTTTGAAACCCCTCCAGGGATGGGGAAGAAATTGTTCCTCATCTCCAACCTAAACCTCCCCTGGTGCAACTTGAGGCTGTGTCCTCTTGTCCTATTTCTTGTTCTTTGGGAGGAGACCAAGCCCCACTTGGATCCAGCCTCCTTTCAGGGGGCTGCAGAGAGTGAGAAGCTCTGCCCTGAGCTGGATTTTTCTGTTGACACAAGATCCTTTGGGTTCTGTTCCTTTTGCTGCTCTGCTGTGTTTTAAGGGCTCATTTCCTTCTCTTTTGTCTCATTTTCAGGCTTGATGCATCAAGCAGACTTCAGCAGAGATCTTGTGGCCTCACACCAAGAGCAGGAGGAAAGAGAGGCAAATTCTTCATCTTTACAGTGATTTGGGGCCAGATGTGTTGCTGGTGGAACTCCATAGCTCCACAGCACCAATTCCTTCGGCATCTGCAGTGCCTGTCCCAGTTTCTTTCCCCAGTCTGTGAAGGGAACTGCTTCACTTTGCAATATTGAACACTGGTGCTGGGAAGTTAGAAGCAAAAAGAAAACAGTGAGAGATGGAGTCTCTGATAAGCTTCCTGTCACATGAGGCTCTGCTGCTGCAGCAGAAGTGGCTGCTGGCTATCTGCAGAGGGTTTGCTGGGTGCTGACGAGATGACATCTGTCACACTGCTGCTCCCTCTCTGCCATCTCACTCCAAGGACTTCCTCAGACAGGGAGCTCTTCTTCACTGCAGCTTTCTCTCCTGGCTGGGGTCTCAGCATGGATTCTCTGCTCTTCCATGAGGATTGAGTTCATTTTAGACTGAGCCTTCAATGAGAGATGAAGAATTCTGTTCTTCACTTGGCCATCTGCTTTGACAAGACTTGCAGGAGTTGAGCATCTCAAGCGTGTCAGGTCTGAGTGAAGGGAACCTGAAGGGATCCTACAGGAAGGCTGCAGAAGGACTTTTCCTGAGGGTGTCTGGAGCCAGGCCAAGGGGGAATGGTTTGAAGCTGAGGCAGGGCAGGGTTAGACTGGAGCTGAGGAAGAAGTTCTTCAGGATGAGCTGGGGAGACTCTGGCACAGGCTGCCCAGGGAGGCTGTGGCTGCCCCCTCCCTGGAGGTGTTGCAGGCCAGGCTGGAGGAGGCCTTGAGCAGCCTGTGCTGGTGGGAGGGGTCCCTGCCCATGGCAGGGGCTTGGAGTAGATGATTCTGAGGTCCCTTCCAACCTGAGCCATTCTGGGATTCCATGGATGAGTTCCTGAACCTCTTCTCAAGTTGTTTGGGGCCAACTCAAGTAAAGAAACAGGACCCCAGGATCCCAGCAAAGTAGGGGTTGGAAAGGAGCTCTGGAGGTCAGCTGCCCTCCAGAGCAGGCTGCACAGGTCTCATTTTCTTCCTCAAGCCACAGATAAGAATTGTTTTTTGACCATTCCATCCTTGTACCCTGAGCTGCTCGACTCTGTTCTCTCTTTGTGTGCTGGATGAGCTGTGGGGTTGGTTTTGCCACACTGAGTGCCTATTAAAACATCATTAATTTATCCCTGTTGTGGGCCACACAAGAGCTTCCACCCTGATCTCTCATCCTTGCTGGAGCAGGGGAAGGCTTAGGGGTGGTGTGTTTTAACTTGAGCAGGCAAGTGGAGAGAGAGGACCCCTGGGCTTTGCTTCACAATTAGACCTCACCAGATCTGGTTTGGAAAGGAAGAGAGGAAGAAAATGACCTCCTGGCTTGCTGAGTCCAGTCTTCTGCTTCCTCAGTGAGCCAAGTTCCCAATCAGCTCTTTCCTCCTTGTCCCTCCTGCCCTCATGGTGTCCTAATTTATTTGTGTGTTTGCTCCAGACTCTCCTTCCTTGGGTAGGAAGAAAGCTTCTCATGTCCATGGTCAGTCTGTGCACGTTTGGCCTCACGCCAGGAGCGTCGCTCAGCTTGCTTAGCTCCTTCCTGCACCCTGCAGCTGAACTCAGACTCTGCAGGGGCTCTGCTGTGCCAGGCCTAGGCAGGGGTTAGGCTTCACAGCCAGACCTTCACTTCTCTCATAGAACCACAGAATGGGTTGGGTTGGAAGGGACCTTAAAGCTCATCCAGTTGCAGCCCTATGCCAAGGGCAGGGACACCTCCCACCACCCCAGGTTGTTCCAGGCCCTGCCAAGCTGGCTTTAAACACTTCCAGGTTTGGAGCCTCCACAGCTGCTCTGGGCAAACTGTTCCAGTGCCTCACCACCCTCATGGGGAAGAGTCTCCTTAATGTCTTCCCTTCCTAGTTCCCTCACAGTTTGGCTGTTGAGAGCGAATTCTTCATGCCTTCTCCAGGACATGTCGCAGTAAGCAAAGAAAAAGGTCCTGTGGATCATAGGTACTTTGAGGATCTGGTCAGGGTGGGAAGGGTAGCAGGAGGGCTGGCAGCAGTCTCTGACTAGGCTGATCTCTTGTTGGTGCCCAGTGATAGGACAAGGAACACCAGGTACATGCTGGAGCCCAGGAGGTTGGATGTGAAGAGGAGAAAGTTGTTTGTTGTGAGGGTGCTGGAGGCCTGGAGCAGGCTGCCCAGAGAGGTTGTAGAGTGTCCTGGTGTGGAGAGCTGCCAACCCCCCATGGGCATTGTGCTGCTGGGCACTGTGCTGTGGGTGCCCTGCTGGAGCAGGGGGTTGGAGTGGGTGAGCTCCAGAGGTCCCTTCCAACCCCTCCCTGCTGGGATGCTGAGATGGGGACAGAAAACCTGCACTTGGGTAAATCCTTAAGACACAGAGCTGCTGGAATCGGGGCTCCAGCAGCACTCAGCACACACTGGTTGTTCATCTGATCCTGTTGGGCTCTTCTGGGGACCAGCAAATGAATTATTCAGTAATGGAAACTCCATGTGTAGCTGTTTGGCTTCTGTGGGCTCATGTTATTGAAGACTGAATGTCTGTAGGGATCAGAACTGCCCTGCTTTTGTGTCCTGAGCAGGCCACAGAAATTCCCCAGCTGCTGAGCAGAGCAGGGAGTGGCAAGCGTTAGCTTTGCTTACGTTTATGCTCTGCAGGCTCAGACCTGGGCAGGTCTCTGTGCCCTCAGATTTGTGACACCACCACCACCAGAGCTGTGCAGCTTTCTCTGGAGCCTGGAGATGAAGGAAATTAAAGGCCTGAAAGTTCAGCTTTGTGTGAAGAGGTCCAGACACAGCCAGCGTCTCACTGCTTGGACAAAGGAAGTGCAGCAAGGCTTGGCCTGGCCTGCAGGCTGTGGGGTGTCAGCAGCCTGTGCTGCAAGGCTTCATGCAGCATTAGGGGGGAAAAGCCAACAAAGCCAAGTCTGTGCTGAATGGAAAGCAGATGGAGATTTCATTAGATATTGCTTCTAATGAGCTGCTTTAAAACTGAAGAGACACCACTCTGAGCAGCAGCAGGGCCTCCTGCTAGCTGTGTGCAGGTCCCAGGCTCATTATCTCAGCCACAGATAAACATGATGGAAGCTCTTGGTGCCAGGAGGGGATCCAGGGCAGCTTCCCTACCACGATTAAAATCCCAAACACAGCAAAGCCATTCTGGGGCCTTGACAGTATTCTTCCCCCCAAGATGGATCTTTATGTAATGATTCAGCTATGGCTATGGGCCTGGCAGTTGCTTCCTCAGTTCCTGGAGTATTTAACCTGGGTCAGGAGGACAATCCTGGAACACTCACTGCAGGGCAGAACTTTTGCTTCCCTGAGGGCCTGCTCGTCATAGGCAGCCTTGGTGTGGCTCCTCCAAGTGGTGCTGCTGGCTGTGAGAGGTGGCCCCAGCAGCCTAGAAAGCCTGCAGGCCCTTCCTAGGCTGATGATCCTTGCACCCTGTGCCTGTGGGCATTAAATCACATTTGGACAAGCAGAGAACAATGCAGTCCCAGGGTTGGGGAAGAGATGGCTGCTGCCAAACCACCATAAATGCTTTTGTCTGGGACTGCTGGAGCAGGGACAAAGCAGTGCAGGGTGCACCCTGCTCTCACTCCCCCTGAGCAAATTCTCAGAGACCTTACCCCCACTCAGACAGACTGCATGCAGCTAGCAGAGAAACTGCCTTTCATTTCCTTCCAGAGGGAGGAAGGGACAATGGAGCTCAGCACAGCAGATGGCATTTTGTTTGGTGCCTGTCTAGAGTTATGCAAGCACCAGCCAGCACCAGCCTCAGACAAGACTCCCCAAAGGCAACCTCACATGAGGAGATTTGCCTTCCCTGCCTGCTGCTGCAAGCTGCCATTGCAGAGGTACAGACACAGCCTCTGCCTTCAGCTGAGGTCCACTGCAGAGTATCCACCAGAAAGACACTGAGCTGGGAGGCACTGGTCATCTGCTGGAGGGTAGGAAGGAGTGCAGAGGCATCTGGACAGGCTGGACCCATGGGCTGCAGAGAGCAATGAGGTCTCCCCTCAGCCTCCTCTTCTCCAGGCTGAACACCCCCAGCTCCCTCAGCTGCTCCTCCCCAGCTTTGTTGCCCTTCTCTGGACCTGCTCCAGCCCTCAATGTCCGTGGAGGGAGAGGCCCAAAACTGACCACAGGACTCAAGGTGTGGCCTCACCAGTGCTGAGTACAGAGGCACAATCCCTGCCCTGCTCCTGCTGGCCACACCATTGCTGATCCAGGCCTGGATGCTGGCCACCTGGGCACTGCTGGCTCACCTTCGGCTGGTTGTTGACCAACACCCCCAGGTCTTTCTCTCTGGGTAGTTTCCAGCCACTCTGCCCCAAGTCAGGAGCATTGATGGGGTGGTTGTGACTTGGCCTGGGATCTGTAAGCCTCAGGAGGGCATCTGGCCCTACAGAGGTATCATGAGATGGGTCAGTGCAGAAACGGCCACCTGGGCTGACAGGGTTAGCAGGGGCCCTGCTTCCTACAGGTGAGTGAAGCCCCTGAGCTGCTTGGAGCAGCAGCAGGAGCTGCCTGTTGTGTGTGACAGTGCCCACAGCTTCCTGGGATCCTCTCGGGGGGGCGTCAGGCACTCAGCCAGGGCAGCTCCTCACCAGGGTGAAGTGGTCCCTTGGGGAATCTTTGCTACATCACCAAAGCACCACACCGGGAGGACTTCTGGAGAAGTGCTAAGAGGTCACAAGTGCCCTCCAGAGCAAGGTACTCTACTGCAGAGTTGAGTCACTGGAGGTCTGATTCCTGCAGTGCTGCAATCAGCCCCAGGCAGCAGCACAGGATGGGCACTCCTGCAGCTGGGGCCCTGTGTGACTGCCTGGCAGTGCCTGGGCAGCAGCAGAGGAGGCCTTGTGTCTGTGGTGGCCTTTAGAACAATGCTGCTGAGAGAACAGAGACCAAAGGCCTGGTCCTGCAAACACAGGACTTGAAAGGGGCTGCACTTCTTTGGTGAGGGCCAAATGGATTTCATTCAGCTCTGCTGCTGCTCCCCAAGCCTGCTTCTAAACAAGGCTGAGCCTTGCCCTGGAAGCCACACATCTGGCTCACAGAGCCTGTGACTGCTCCCAGCACCACCACAGCCACTGGCTCCAGAAAGCAGCCTGCCAGGGTAACCTCAGGGACCTCTGGTTCGTAATGGGAGTGTGAACCTCTCCAGCCACCAGGCTGCACGGTGGCCTCAGCCAGTAACTGTCTGCAGGTGGTCCTGGAGCCTCACCACTGCATTTCCAGCCCTGCAGGGTGCTTGGCCCTGGCACACTGCCATGCTGACTCTCCATCCACACAGCTCAGCTGCCCCAAGCTGCCCCCATGGGAGGGGTGAGCTTGAGCACAGCTCACCCAACCCCTCTGTACCTCGGTGTCGCTGGTTGGGCTTCCAGGCCTCAAACCCACGGGGCAGGAAATAGGTTACCCTCCCCTTCCCCTTCCCACCCCCCCCAGGGCAAAGGCAGGCAGGGGAAGTGAGAAGGGTAACTAAAGACTTGAACAGAAATTGGAAGAAAGCAATTGTTACAAAAAATAGAATCATAGAATGGTGCAGGCCAGAAGGCACCTCCACAGCTCAGCCAGGCCAAGCCCTGCACTCAGCAGGGACATCCCCAGCCTGGGCAGGTTGCCCAGAGCCCTGTCCAGCCTCACCTTGAATATCTCCAGGGCTGGGGCCTCAACCACCTCCCTGGGCAACCTGCTGCAGTGCTCCAGCAGCCTCCTGGTGAGGAACTTCTTCCTGATATCCAATCTAAATCTGCTCTGGTTTGAAGCCATTGCCCCTGGTCCTGCCCCTGCAGGCCTTTGCAAACAGCCTCTCTCCATCCTTCCTGTAGCCCCTGCAGGTACTGGAAGGCTGCTCTGAGGTCTCCCCAGAGCCTTCTCTTCTGCAGGCTGAACACCCCCAGCTCCCTCAGCCTGGCCTCGAGGCAGAGCTGCTCCAACCCCCTGATCATTCTCATGGCCTCCTCTGGATCCTCTCCATCAGGTCCTTGTCCTTCCTCGGTATTAGGGGAAAAGGGCTACAGAGATATAGGGGAAGGGGAAAAGCACAGATCTGTACAGCACCACAGCAGGGTGGCACTGGATTCTGTAGAGCCCACATGTGGGGGTAGGTCAGGACCACATGGCAGACCTGACCTTGTGGGCAGCAGCTCCAGGCAGGCAGGGAGGCCAAGGGCAGGAGAGTGAACTGGAAATTCCTCTCCCTTATACAGAGGCAGGAAAGGGGAAGGGAATAATCTGATCTGGTGACACCCCTGGGGTCAAGTTCCCACCGCCAAGAGTGAGTCCCCCTGGAGTCAGATTCCACCTGGGGGCCAGGTTCCTGCCCACCTAGAGGGTTTGGGTTTCCACCCAGCCCCTGGTAGCTCTTAAACCACAACACTCTGCAGCAACAAACCCTTGCAAGCAATGACTGTGCCCCATAAATGCAGCGCTGGAAGCAGCCAGCAGAGGCAATACCAACGCCAAGTGACAGCACCCTGCCAGAAGTTACCTCAGCAACTCAGTTTGAGTCACAGGTGGGCTGCATGGAATTCTTTGGGTTGGAAGTGACCTCTAAGGTCATCCAGTCCAAACAGCAACCCAGCACCACCATGGCCACCAGACTATGTCCCCAGGTGCCATGGCCACAGCTTTCTGGAACACCTCCCAGGATGGGGGCTCCACCACCTCCCTGGGCAGCCTCTGCCAGTCCCTGACCTCTCTTGAAGCAGAGACATTTTCCTCATCTCCAACCTAAGCCTCCCCTGGCACAATTCCAGGCCATTTCCTCTTGCTCTGTCCCTTGTTACCTGGTTAAGCAGCCCAACCCCCACCTGGCTCCAGCCTCCTCTCAGGGAGCTGCAGAGTGCAGCTCAACCTCAGCCTCCTCTTCTCCAGGCTCAACCCCCCCAGCTCCCTCAGCTGCTCCTCCCCAGCCCTCTTCTCCAGACCCTTCCCCAGCTCTGTTGCCCTTCTGGACCTGCTCCAGCCCTCAGTGTCCTTCTTGGAGCGAGAGGCCTGCAGTGAGGCATTATTTGTGTGTGCACACAACCTCACCTGCCAGGTGCCTGGTGCTCCCCTGAGCAAACCAGCACCACCCCAGCAGTGACCCTCAGAAGAGTGAGTCCAGCTCAGTGCCTTCTGCTGTTTGTAGCCACAAGGCTGAAAACTTGTAACTGCTCCAAGATCACAGAAGCATGGAAGGGTTTGACTGGGAAGGGACCTTCCAGGCTCATCCAGCCCAACCCCCTGCAGCCAGCAGGGACATCCCCAGCCAGAGCAGGTTGCTCACAGCCCCAAACACCCTGAGCTGCACTGCTGCCAGCCATGGGGCAGCTCTCTGGGCAGCCTGGGCCAGGCTCTCCCCAGCCTCAGTGTCAAACATTTCTCCTTCTCTCCACTCTCCATCTCCCTCTCTCAGTTCAAACCATCCCCCCTTGGCCTGGCACCACAGGCCCCGCTCCAAACTCTGTCCCCAGCTTTCTGATCTCCCCTTGAAGCACTGCAAGGCCACCAGCAGCTCTCCCTGGAGCCTTCTCCTCTGCAGGCTGCCCAAGGCCAACTCTCTCAGCCTGGCCTCCCAGCAGAGGGCTTCCAGCCCTGCCAGCACTGCTGTGGCACGCAAAGATCCTTTTCATGTTTCACCTCCTGTATTTTTAGTTTAATCAGGGCTTAATAATCAGAGGAAAACCTAAACTACATCCAGCATTTCCTGCTCTGTGGGATGCTTTCAGGACATTTACTAGAAGGCAATGTTGTGTGAGGCTGCTTTAGCAAGAGTGCCCAGCTGCAGCTCAGATACAGTGAAGCATCTGCACACATAGTGCTGGGGCTCAGCCCCAGAGCTCATCCCACCTGCACACAGAGAACTGCAGTGCAAGGTGAAATGGGTGCTGCTCATGGCCCTCTCTGCAGTTCCTCTCTCCTTTAAATTGCCTCTGAAGGCAAAGGGTTGTGCCAGCAGGGACACAGGCTGCTGCTTGCATTTGTCGTTTCTTTGGCTCTTTGGGTCTGTGACAAGTGTTTGCACTGGTCTCTTGCTGGAGCTACTGAGCTGTGCTACAGGCTGAGCACTGTTCTCCTTCTTAGACTGAGGCAAGCTGGTAAGAGTTCCACAAAGGCAGCCTGAACTTGCCCTTTGAGAACAACCCCAGGGCATTTGAAATACCTTTAACCCCCTTGGCATGGCATGGCAGTTTGCTTTCCACAGCAAGACTCGACTAAGGAGAGGGAAGAGTGCAAACAAACAAATCAGAGAGGAAAAGATCTGTGAAACCACTTGTTCACTGCAGCAGGGAACAGTAACACCAGTTGTGAGCAGCTGCTCCTCCTCTGGAGAACACAGAACGTTTTATCCTCCTCTCCTGGAGCTCCCAACACAGGGCAAAGTATTGCACTGCACCAAGATCCCTCAGAATGGGTTGGGTTGGAAAGGACCTCAAAGCTCATCCAGGTCCATCCCCCTGCCATGGGCAGGGACACCTCCCACCAGCACAGGCTGCTCAAGGCCTCATCCAGCCTGGCCTGCAACACCTCCAGGGAGGGAACATCCACAGCCTCCCTGGGCAGCCTGTGCCAGAGTCTCCCCACCCTCACTGCAAAGAATTTCTTGCTCATCTCCACTCTCAGTCTCCTCTCTCCCAGCTCAAAGCCATTGTCCCTCATCCTGTCACTCCCAGCCCTTGTCACAAGTCCCTCCCCAGCTCTCCTGGAGCCCTTGAGGTACTGGGAGGCTGCTCTGAGGTCTCCCTGGAGCCTTCTCTTCTCCAGGCTGAACAGCCCCACCAAAAGAGTTTCCATTCTTTTCCTCCCAGGCAGACCTAAACACTGTCCCTACCACATGTTTATTTTGTTGGAACAGAATTAAAACCCAGGCCTGAGGAAGACTGCAACCTCCTCTGCCTGCCAAGGCAATGGCTGTGCAATGTGCTTTCAGATGCTGGAGAGAGACCAGGGGAACTTGGAACTTCAAGAAGTGGATTTCACACCATGACTGCTGCTCAGATCTCTATTCCCATTGGTTTGTTCTGTCCCCTAAAAGCATAACTTCTCCAGAGCTCACCTCAGCAGCTCACTCAGCTGCTTCAACACAGCTCCACAAATTCCAGGCTCTGTCAGAATTTCTTCACCTAGGACCTCTGCAAAAGGGAAGCAGCAGTGAGGAGCTGAGCCTTGCCTTTACCTTTTGCTCCACACCAACACATTCACCAAAACCTTCCTGTAGCTCTGATGTCAAATGAAAGCAAAGTGCAGCTTGAGCTCCCCACAGTGCTGGCTGTGCAGCCACCTCCTGGGCACCACAGTCCACCTGCTGTCAGCACTGGTTTGTAAGCTCAGGGGGTTACAGCCTGGCAGATTCTGCTTGTGAGGTGCTGATCACAGCCTGGAATAGCTCACAAAGTGAAAGCCCTCCTGCTTCTTCCCTCTTCTGGATTTCTTTTCCTGTTAGGAGATAATGGACATCTCCTCCCTCTCCCTGCTCTCGGTCACCAGGCTGATAATGCTTCTGAAGTACTTCATGAACTCCATCCGGACGTCCTCAGGATCTTCTTCCAGGTTGGAATGGATCAGCCTCAGCTTGTCCAGGGGGTGAGCTTGGGGGCAAAGAGAAAAGAGTTAGGACTATGGCTGCTGGAAAAGACATGTTCAGAGCCCAGGGCATGCTGCAGGCAGCTGGACTCAGCAGTGCCCAGTGTTTGGTTGCCTAGAAGAAATGCAGCACAGCTTCTCAGCACCACAGATGGATCATTATTAAAGCTCAAGGGACTGGGTTTGGGCTCAACTCCACTTGCCCAGAATCAAACCAGCACTGAACTGCAGTTTGACTGCTGAAGTGGTAAGACAGGCTTTAATTTGGAGAAGGCTCCAGACAGACCTTGGAGCCCTCCAGCATTCCAGGAGGAGCTACAAGAGAGCTGGGGAGGGACTTCTGACAAAGGCATGAGGCGACAGGACACGGGCTAATGACTTCAGCCTGGAAGAAGCTGGATTTAGATCAGACAGTAGGAAGAAATTCTTCCCCATGAAGGTGGAGAGACTGGAACAGGGTGCCCAGAGGATTGTGGAGGCTCCAAGCCTGGAAGTGTTCAAGGCCAGGTTGGATGAGGCCTTGAGCAACATGGACTAGGGGGAAGTGTCCCTGCCCATGGCAGGGGACTCGGAACTGGATGGTTTTTAAGGTTCCTTCAGACCCAAACAGCTCTGTGATTAGGGAATGCTATTGTTACATCAAACACTCATTAACACTGGTAATTAATATGCATCTGATTGAACACTTGAACAGGGTGCCCAGAGGGAGTGTGTGAGGAGTTCCTGTTTGTAGGAACAGCCACAAATGATTCTGCAGCACAGTGACACATCCATCCACAGGTACACACACAGAGACTCACAGCATGCTGGGGGTGCAAAGGGGCCTCTGGAGCTCACCCAGCCCAGCCCCTGCTCCAGAGGGCTCCCACAGCACAGTGCCCAGCAGCACAGTGCCCAGGGGGGGTTGGAAGCTCTCCACACAAGGACACTCCACAACCTCTCTGGGCAGCCTGCTCCAGGCCTCCAGCACCCTCACAACAAACAACTTGCTCCTCATCTCCAGGTGGAACCTGCTGGGTTCCACTTTGTGCCCCTTGTGCTGTCCCTGGGCACCACTCAGCAGAGTCTGGCCCCAGCCTCTTGCCCCCCACAGCTCCTTTAGCTCTTGCTGAGCATTGCTCAGCTGCCCTCTGGGGCTGCTCTTCTGCAGGCTCTCATCCCCAGGGCTCTCAGCCTTTGCTCCTCCCAGAGCTGCTCCAGGCCCCTCAGCAGCTCTGCAGCCTCCCCTGGACTCTCTCCAGCAGTTCTCTGTCTCTCCTGAACTGGGGAGCCCAGACCTGCACCCAGCACTCCAGATGTGGCCACCCTAGGGCAGAGTAGAGGGGGAAGAGAACCTCCTTGACCTGCTGGTCACAAGACACCCATTACTAATTTTAAGAGGAAGACTGCTAGCCTTTTATTCCAAAGGACTCTCCTTCTATTGCTGGATAAACCACAGGCTTCAGTGGCCTCCAAAGTGTCAGTTAGCAAACCATAAAATTCAGTTGAAGAAACAACCTACTCCTGGCTTACAGAACCACAGAATGTTAGGTGTTGGAAGGGACCTCTGGAGATCATTGAGTCCAACCCTCTTGCCAAGGCTCAGCTGCATATTCCCAGTGTGACTTTTCTTTCCTGTGCTTTCCTTTCTGTGCAGCATGAATGTACTCAGCTTCCAGGTGAGCTCTGAAACTCAGTATTTGTGGTTTTGCAAAGCACTCTGACATTGTTTGGCAGATTTAAATCCAACATGCACACTGAAAGGTCTGGACAGTTTTAAGGCTACACAGAACACTAAAAGCCTCTGAGTTTTCCATCTCCTTACCCAAGGACAGGTTTTCTGTGTCCCCTGCAGTGCCTGGCTTGTGATGTGCAACCAGGAGGCACTGACTGTCCAGCAGTGGCTGCTGCTGCACGAAGCAGGAGTACCACATCTCCAGCTCTTTCAGGTGGCTGGGCAGCTCAGGGTTGAAGACTATTACTACACCATGAGAGTCCTTCATCAGAGCTGGCCAGCAGGTTTCAAACCTTGAAAAGCAGAGCCACAAAGTAAAGTTAAGATGGATAGCTGGAGAACAGCAGGATGAACTCAAAGCTCCTCAGGAACACATCTAAATACTTTTTATTATGGAGCTTTACCAGTGATCCCTCCTCTTACAAACCACCCTTTATCTTAGCTGGTCTCAGAATCTGCTGACAACTTGGTGAAAAGCTTTTAGGTTTTCCCTACAAATCTGGAAACTAAGGCCTCAGTCATGTATATATTTATATATATATGGTCTCAAGTCTATGAACATGGTAACTTCAAGGAGATAAAGGCAATTTCAGAGTGGGCCTCTGTCTGCTGGAGCTGTAGCTTCAGTCTAAGAGCTGGGGGCTGTTGCTCAGTCCTTAGCCAAAGCAAATTCAGGGGCAGCTGGGATCATGTCACAGAGGGCCTTTCTAGCAGGAAGCTACACAGTCTAATGAGCTAAAGAGTCAGAAATATTCCTCATCTCAAAGAGATCAGTGGGTTTAGGCCTTAAGGATGAGTGTTTTGTGCATACAGAACTATGCTGAATTAAGTACCCCGCAGGGAGCAACAACAAAGCTGCCTTACTTCTGATCCCCGCTGCAGTCCCACAGCTCAAGCCGACACGCAGCTCCCTTGCCGCCGCCGCCGCTCAGGTTTGGCTTCTCGTACTCCAGGATCCTGTGAAGAGGAGCGGAGACAGCAGGGCGTACAGCGGAGACAGTGCCTCAGCCAGCGCAGGCGGCGAGAGCGACCGCCTGAGGGGCTGGCGGCAGCCCGGCGGCTGGAGGCAGGCCGGGGGCCGGTCCCGCGGGGTTCCACTCACCTGACGCCACGCGTGGGGCTGTAGCTGCCGATCCCCTCCGTGCTTTCCGAAACGAAGTTGGCCAGCACCGACTTCCCGCACTGCCGAAAAGCAGGACGCACACCCGTAGGCATTTCATGCGCTAAAGCCACAAGCACAAGGCGGTGCTCGGCCAAGCGCTGCGCTCTGCCTCCCGCCAAGGTCCCTGTGCAGCGCACGCAGCCCCGGCCCCGTCCCCTTCCCCCCGCTCGCCGCCCTCTCAGACCCCCTCGGCTCACACGGCCGCGCAAGCGAGGCCCGGGCTACGGCAACCGCGGTGACTGCAGCCCGCAGACGGGCGACGCGGGAAGGAAGGGGAAGGGACCGGGGCAGAAGTAAACACGGCTCGGAGACAAGCGGCGGCGACCCTCACCTCCCGGGGCCCCACCAGCAGCACCTTGGCCTTCAGCATGGCGCCGGGGGCACAGCGGCGCGCGCGTTGCCCAGCAACGCGGGGAGGCGGGGACAGGGGGGAGGCGCGCTGGGATTGGCGGAGCCGCTGTCACGTGGGGTGGGGCATGCGCGGCTGTGTCTGTGCCGCGCGGCGGGAAGCAGGGAGGACTTGCCCCCTCCCCTTCGCCCCCCCTCCTCCCTCCCCTCCCTCTCCCACGTCTCCTCTCCCCCTCCCCTCCCTTTCCCCTCCCTCCCCTCCCTCCCCCTTCCTCCCTCCTCCTCCCTCCTCCTTCCCGCCCCCCTTCTCCCCCTCCTCTCCTCCCCTCCCTCTCCCCCTCTCCCCTCCCTCTCCCCTCCCTCTCCCCTCCCTCTCCCCCCCTCTCCCCTCCCTTCTTCTCCCCTCCCTCTCCCCCTTCTCCCCTCCCTCCCCCTCCCTCTCCCCCTCTCCTCCTCTCCCCCTTCCCCCTCCCTCTCCCCTCCCTCTCCCTCCCTCTCCCCTCTCCTCCCTCTCCCCCTTCTCCTCTCCCTTCTCCCTCCCTCTCCCCTCCCTCTCCCCCCCTCTCCCCTCTCCTCTCCCCCTCTCCCCCCCCTCCCCTCCCTCTCCCCTCCCTCTCCCCCTTCTCCTCTCCCCTTCCCCCTCCTCTCCCTCCCCTCCCTCTCCCCTCCCTCTCCCCTCCCTCTCCCCTCCCTCTCCCCTTCTCCTCTTCCCCTCTCCCCTCCCTCTCCCCTCCCTCTCCCCTCCCTCTCCCCTCCCTCTCCTTTCCCTCTCCTCCTTCCCCTCTCTCCTCTACAAAGCAAGGGTCTAGAATCCTGGTCTAGCTTAGGTGGGAAGGGACCTTCCAAGCTCATCCAGCCCAACCCCTGCAGCCAGCAGGGACATCCCCAACCAGAGCAGGTTGCTCACAGCCCCAAACACCCTGAGCTGCACTGCTGCCAGCCATGGGGCAGCTCTCTGGGCAGCCTGGGCCAGGCTCTCCCCAGCCTCAGTGTCAAACATTTCTCCTTCTCTCCACTCTCCATCTCCCTCTCTCAGTTCAAACCATCCCCCTTGGCCTGGCACCACAGGCCCCTCTCCAAATTCTGTCCCCAGCTTTCTGATCTCCCCTTGAAGCACTGCAAGGCCACCAGCAGCTCTCCCTGGAGTCAAGCTGGCAGAGTCTAAGCACACAAAAGTCTCAGGGTGCTCCTGCACCACCCCAGGCGCTCAGCAGCTTTCTGTCCATTGCCATTGTAACTGCAGGTTCTCCTTGGGTGCACAACGGAGCAAGCTCTTGCAGCCTCTTCACAAGGCTTGTTAAGCAGAGTGAGAGGCTTTGGGGAATTGCAGCTTCTCAGAACAAAACATCTGGCAGACAGCTGTGCTGCTGCCGAGCTGCCTGTGCCCAGGTACAGCAGCAGCTCCAGGCAAGCCTTCAAAGAGGGCCTGGAGGGGCTTGTTACAGCACTCCTCGTAAGTGCAAAGCAGAGCTGCTCAGCTCTCTCTGAGGGGGTAGAGGAGTAGCTGCTCCTTGCACAGGGATAGTCTGGGATGGTTCCAGGTGGCAGTGGCTTCGCAGCACCCACACAGGACTGTGAACTGCAGAGCCCCTTTTGTTGCAGGGTGGTGGCACCAAGGCAATGGAAAGGCAGAAGGCCGGTAGCTGTAGCTGCACCTACCACTGCCTTTGAGGCTGCTGCGGCAGACTGGCTCTGTGTTTTCTCTGCTAAGAGCCGGCCGGGATTCTGGGCCATGACAGGAGGATGACCACGAGCCAGCAATGTGCCCTGCTGGTCAGCAAGGCCAATGGCATCCTGGGGTGCATCAGCAGGTCAAGGGAGGCTCTCCTGCCCCTCTGCTCTGCTCTAGTGAGGCCACATCTGAGTCCAGTCCTGGGCCCCCCAGTTCAAGAGGGACAGAGAACTCCCAGAGAGAGTCCAGGGGAGGTTACAAAGATGCTCAGGGGCCTGGAGCAGCTCTGTGAGGAGGAAAGGCTGAGAGAATTGGGATATTTTAGTCTGGAAATGAGAAGACTGGGGGGGGGGGAGGGTGTCTTATAAATGCTCATAAATGTGTCAAGGGTGGGTGTCAGCAGGATGGGGCCAGGCTTGTTCAGTGGTGCCCAGTGGCAGGACAAGGGGGCAATGGGCACAAACTTGAGCATGAGGACATGAGGACAAACTTCTTTAATTGAAGGCTGACAGCACTGGGGCAGGCTGCACATGGGGGTGCTGGAGTTGCCATCTCTGGGGGTATCCAAAACCTACCTGGGGATGTCCCTGTGTGACCTTGTCTGGGTGACCCTTGGTGACCACAGCTCCCTTCCAACCCCTACCACTCTGTGGTTCTGTGACCAGAGCTGGGACTCCTTGCAGCTCTTTCTGCAGCTGCCTTCTTTTCTGCATTTCAGACCTACTCACTTCCAAAGCAAAGGGGGCCCAGAGAGAAGCAATTAGGGCAGCCTCCCTGATCAGCTGCCTCGTGAGGAGAACTCTGCCGAGAAGGCTCTGCTGTGGACAGCAGCAGGGAGCAGGGAGGCAGAAAAAGACTTGGAGGTGACAGAAACTGGGTAAAAGTGGCTGCCTGTGTAGCTGCCCTGGAAACAATTAACATTGGGTTGTTAGGTGAAGAGCCAGATAGGGTCTTTGTGTGTTTTTATTAACCACTGAAGAGGAAGAGAGCCCAGCTGATAAGGCTACAAATTCGGGACACATCCATGTGATTTAGGGTTTGGAGTCCCTTTAGAAACGGGAAATAAGCTTCTGAGCCACTTTGGGTGATGTCATGAGCTCTGTGGTGCCAGGTTGGACTTGATGATCTTTGAGGTCTCTTCCAACCTTGGTGATTCTGTGATTCCAAAGGCATCTAAGTCATAGAACCATAGAATTGTTTTGGTTGGAAAAGGCCTCTGAGCTCATCCAGTCCGACACCAGCCCAGCACCACCATGGCCCCCAGACCATGGCCCCAGGTGCCATGGCCACAGGCTTCTGGAGCACCTCTGGGGATGGGGACTCCACCACCTCCCTGGGCAGCCTGTGCCAACCCCTGAGCACTCTTGCAGCAAAGTCAAACACATTTGATGTTCTCAGCATCTGCCTCAGGCATGTGAGGTGCATCACAGGATCGTTCAGGCTGGAAAAGGCTCTGGAGCTCATCAGCTGTGCTGGTTTCTGATGCATGGTGTGCTGAGGGAGCCCACTCAAGGCAGCAAGGCCATTTTGTTTCACTTACCTAAACCTCTCTGCTACACTAGAACAGAGAGAGAACTCCAGCAGGCAGTGAACTGCTTCCAGGTAACAGGAGTAAAGGACTCTGAGCCTTGCATTTATTAGCTAGTTTTCCACCATAATGTTTTAGTAGCAAACAAAAATGATGCTCTCCAGATGATACTCTGTGGGTAGCTCCTCTTGCTTCCTTCAGAAGCCAGAAGCCAGTGCAGGCTACCACTTGGATTTCAGCAAATCTGTTCTTCAGCCTAGAAATCTCAGTGAGGGCTCAAGCTGTGGACACACTGACCTCTGAGACATGGATTTGCTTCCAGCCCACAGGTTGAACTGGAAACAGCAGGAAAACGCAGTGCCAGTTACCTCCCAGGTAATACCTCAGTGCTTGCAAATCCATCAGAACAGGATTTGCAGTTTGCATTGTGCAGAGCTGGGCACAGGGAACCTCATGGAGCTCCCCAAGGGCAAGGGCAGGGGCCTGGCCCTGGGCAGGAACAACCTCCTGCAGCAGCACAGCTGAGGGGGGACCTGCTGGGAAGCAGCTCCAAGGAGAAGGAGCTGGGAGTGCTGGGGGACAACAAGTTCCCCAGGAGGCAGCAATGTGCCCTGGGGGCCAAGAAGGCCAAAGGGGTCCTGGGGGGCATGGAGAAGAGTGTGGCCAGCAGGGCAAGGGAGGTTCTCTTCCCCTCTACTCTGACCTTAGAGAGACCACATCTGGAGTGCTGAGTCCACTTCTGGGCTCCCCAGTTCAGAGAGACAGAGAAGTGCTGGAGAGAGTGCAGGGGAGGCTGCAGAGCTGCTGAGGGGCCTGGAGCAGCTCTGGGAGGAGCAGAGGCTGAGAGCCCTGGGGCTGAGAGCCTGCAAAGAGCAAAGCTCAGCAAGAGCTAAAGGAGCTGTGGGGGGCAAGAGGCTGGGGCCAGACTCTGCTGAGTGGTGCCCAGGGACAGCACAAGGGGCAGCAAGGGGCACAGCCTGGAGCCCAGGAGGTTGGATGTGAAGAGGAGGAGCAGTTGTTTGTTGTGAGGGTGCTGGAGGCCTGGAGCAGGCTGCTCGGAGAGGTTGTGGAGTCTCATTGTATGGAGAGCTTCCAACCCCCCCTGGGCATTGTGCTGCTGGGCACTGTGCTGTGGGTGCCCTGCTGAAGCAGGGGCTGGACTGGGTGATCCCCAGAAGTCCCTTCCCTCCCCTCTCTGCTGGGTTCTGTGTGATCCTGGGACTCTATTCCATTTACTGTGCCACACAAAACTTCCCTGTGTAAACAGCTGCAAGCCAGCTCTCAGAAGGTTTTGTGGCTCTGGACTGGTGCTTTGTTCAGTGCTCTGTAAACAGTGCTTCCAAATGTTGGAGAACAGGCCCTGGAGCACTCCCATCAAGTTGTGTGTGAAAATGCTGCCTTGGGTAGAGGTCCAGCCACATGGCAGGGAACAGACACTGCCTGCTGCTGCGTGCTGCGTGCCATGGATCCTGTGTCTGCAGGAGGGGCTCCTTAGTGGGCACAGGCAGAGTCTTACATCCTTGGTCTGTTTACTCTGGTTTGTCTGGGGGCAAGAACACAAAAACTGAGAGAAGGACACTCCTGGTTTTGTGCACTCAGGCCAGTTATTGAAAACTGAGGAGAAAATGGTGTTGTGAACTCAAAGCTTTTTGCTGAAGGAGCTCCTATGGCTCTGAGCTTCCAGGTCTAGTGGATTAAGTAAAATGGTGAACTGATAGAACCACAGAATGGTTTGGGTTGGAAGGGACCTTAAAGAACATCTACTTGCAACACCCCTGCCGTGGGCAGGGACTCCTCTCAGCCCAGGTTGCTGCAGGCTCTGGAGGTTTGGCTGAAGCGTGGCTGTCCTCCAGATAAAGGTTTGGTTGGGCTGTGGAAGAGGCCCACACAGTACTGTGGCATTGGCAGGGGTGCAGTGGAGAGCTGCTCTTCAGGAGCAGTCTGTTTCACCATGGAGTGGCTCCAGCTCAGTGTTTCTCCTTCAGAAAACCTCTTCTGGAATTGATAGGAGAAGCTCATGCAGAGCCTGTTGCTTGCTTTCACACCAACAGATTGTCAAGGACCACGGCTCTGGTTGCCTGTGGTCTCAGTGCTCTTCCTGGGGAGATGAGGATCATAGAAGCATGGAGCTGCTGAGGTTGGAAAAGACCTGTGGGATCACCGAGCCCAGCTCCTCACCCAGAGCTCACAGTGCCACCACTGCTGCTGAGCCACTGCCTCTGAACCACAGCCCTCAGCACCACATCTATGCGGCTCTTAAACCCCTCCCGGGATGGGGACTCCAGCTGCCTGGGCAGCCTGGGCCAGTGCCTGAGAGCCCCTGCTGGGGAGAAAGCTTCATTTCCATTTCACAGATGGAGGAACAAAAGCAGAGAAAGGTTAAATGATTTCCTTGAGGAACTCCCCTGGCTGCCAGCAGATCTAGGATTACCTCACAGACTCACAGAATGTTAGGAGTTGGAAGGGACCTCCAGAGATTGAGTCCAAGCCTGCCAGAGCAGGGTCACCCAGGGCAGGGCACACAGGAACACAGCCAGGCAGGTTTGGAAAGTCTCCAGAGGAGCCTCCTCAGCCTCTCTGGGCAGCCTGCTCCAGGCCTCCAGCAGCCTCACTCCACAGAAGTTTCTCCTCATGTTGAGGTGGAACCTCCTGGGCTCCAGCCTGTCCCTGCTGTTCCCTGTCCTGTCCCTGGGCACCACCAAGCAGAGCCTGGCCCCTTCCTCCTGACCCCCACCCCTCAGATATCTACAGACATTGATCAGATCCCTTCTCTGCCTTCTCCTCTCCAGAATGAACAGCCCCAGGGCTCTCACAGCAGGGATGTTCCAGTCCCCAGTCATCCTCACAGCCTCTGTTGGACTCTGTCCAGCAGATCCCCATCTCTCCTGAACTGGGGAGCCCAGAACTGGACACAGTACTCCAGGTGTGGTCTCAGCAGGCAGAGGGGTAGGAGAACTTCCCTAGACCTGCTGCACAGGCCTCTTGATGCACCCTGGGACACCACTGGCTCTCTTGGCCACAAGAGCACATTGCTTACATGCCCTGAGTGTCTGTGTGTGCTTGGCCAGTCCCAGAGGAGGCAGGGAGGCAGAGAGCTCAGCTGCCAATGGATTTTCCTGACCAATGGCTGTGAACTCAGTGACACCTTGAGAGGCCCAGTTCTCCCTGGGTACCTTTATCAAAGCCAGGGATGGTATGAATGTGACCCATCAACTGTGGGGACAGGCTGGGGCTCCAGGGAGACCTCAGAGCAGCCTTCCAGTACCTGAAGGGGCTCCAGGACAGCTGGGGAGGGTCTTCTGACAAGGGCTGTGAGTGCCAGGATGAGCAACAATGGCTTTGAGCTGGGAGAGAGGAGATTGAGACTGGAGATGAGGAAGAAATTCTTGGCAGTGAGTCTGGGGAGACTCTGGCACAGGCTGCCCAGGGAGGCTGTGGCTGCCTCCTGCCTGGAGGTGTTGAAGGCCAGGCTGGATGAGGCCTTGAGCAACCTGTGCTGGTGGGAGGTATCTCTGCCCACGGCAGTGGGTTGGCACTGGATAAGCTTTAAGGTCCTTCCAGGCCTGTTCTGAGCCTCTAAACGCAACACAAGGAACCGCAGCCTGTCCCCATGGCCCCTGCATGGCACCCGGAGCGCTCTGCTGTGAGAGGCAGTGATGAAGGCAGCAGCAACTAAACCATGCAACCAAGGACCCCATCAAGTCTCCTCCTAAACACCTCCAATGATGGTGACTCCATCACCTCCCTGGGCAGCACATTCCAATGGGCAATCACTCTCTGTGTAGAATTTCTCAATCTCTCTCTGTGTAGAATTTCTTCCTAACATCCAGCCTGAACCTCCCCTGGCACAGCTTGAGACTGTGTCCTCTTATTCTGGTGCTGGCTGCCTGGGAGAAGAGACCAAACCCCACCTGGCTACAACCTCCCTGCAGGGAGTTGGAGAGAGCAAGAAGGTCTCCCCTGAGCCTCCTCTTCTCCAGGCTAAGCAACCCCAGCTCCCTCAGCCTCTCCTCACAGGGCTGTGCTCCAGACCCCTCCCCAGCTTTGTTGCTCTTCTCTGGACACCTTCCAGCAGCTCAACATCTTTCCTGACCTGAGGAGCCCAGAACTGGACACAGGACTCAAGGTGTGGCCTAAGCAGTGCTGAACACAGGGCACAATGACCTCCCTGCTCCTGCTGGCCACACTCTTCCTGATGCAGGCCAGGATGCCATTGGCCCTCTTGGCCACCTGGGCACACTGCAGGCTCCTGTTCAGCTGCTGCCAGCCTCTACCCCCAGGTCCCTCTCTGCCTTGCTGCTCTCAGCCACTCTGCCCCCAGCCTGTAGCACTGCCTGGGGTTGCTGTGGCCAATGTGCAGCCCCTGGCACTTGGATGTGTTCAATCTCCTGCCCTTGGCCTCTGCCCATCTGTCCAGCCTGGCAAGGTCCCTCTGCAGAGCTCTCCTAGCCTCCAGCAGATCAACTCCTGCCCCAGCTTGGTGTCATCTGCACATTTACTGCTGATGGACTCAATGCCCTCATCCAGATCATCACTGAAGATATTAGATAATCAATATAGATATTAAAGAGCGTGGAGGCTGCAGGCAGAGCCGCAGGGGGTGTCTGTGGTGCCGGCTTGCTGGCTCTGCTCTCGTTCCATGGAGCAACACTAACACCTAGCGGCTAAACCTCCCAGCCCTGGGCCCCTTTCTTCCCTTCAAGCAGCGGAGCCGGGGGGCACAGTGGTGTGACTGACAGCAGTGACTTGCAGGGCCGACACTGGGACCCCCAGGGATTTGCCATTTCCCTTCCACCCCCCTGCACGTTCTGTTTTCTATTAAAAGCGGCAGATGAAAGAGGAAGCTCTCCTCGCTCCTCCCGGCCCCCTCCCCTGCTCCGCCTCTCGGGGCAGGCTGTGCCAGTCCAGCTTGCTCTGTAGGTGGGAGGGCTGTGGGTGGCTGAGCCTCCTGCTTCCAGCTCAGAACGCTCAGATCTCTGTAGGGACTCCAAACTGTTTTCTTTCCCTCTTTGTTTTTCTTTGTATTTGTCTGCGAAGGATCCAGCAGATCCTCTGCTGGGGGCTGGTGACCTCAGGGCATGTGGTAAGGTGGTGCTAACTTGCCTGCCTTGAGGCAGCCCAAGCCAGGCTGATCCAAGCAGCATCACTTCCTATGGTGTGGTCTGCAGGGTTGTGTGCCACCAGCCCCTGGGGCAGTTCATTCAGCAGAGAGACCCCCTGGGAAAACAGCAGCTGGGAGGAGAGAACCCCCAGATGTTCCTGGGGTTAGCAGGAGAGCCCTTCGGGGGGGTCCTCAGGGGAAGGTTTCCATCTTTCCATCGAGCAGAAGGATTTCTGCTGAAGCCCTGAGCGTTGCCTTGTCAGCAGAGCCCCGGCTCTGAGGGGCCACAGGACTGGGACAGTGTGGTCTCCTCATCCTCATGCTGCCGAACTCTGGCCTTCTGCTTCAGCCCTTGGAGCAGCTCTCCAGGGCAGTTTGCAGCTGCTTGACGCTCTCTTTACGCCGGGGATGCAAAGCTCTTTCCCACGGGGCCACAGAATCACTGGGGTTGAAAGAGACCTTTGAGATCAAGTCCAACCCTTAACCCAGCACCACAGGACCACCTGACCCGTGTCCCTCAGCACCACAGGACCACCCCTGACCCGTGTCCCTCAGCACCACAGGACCACCACTGACCCGTGTCCCTCAGCACCAAGACCACCACTGACCCGTGTCCCTCAGCACCACAGGACCACCCCTGACCCGTGTCCCTCAGCACCACAGGACCACCACTGACCCGTGTCCCTCAGCACCAAGACCACCACTGACCCGTGTCCCTCAGCACCACAGGACCACCCCTGACCCGTGTCCCTCAGCACCACAGGACCACCACTGACCCGTGTCCCTCAGCACCAAGACCACCACTGACCCGTGTCCCTCAGCACCACAGGACCACCCCTGACCCGTGTCCCTCAGCACCACAGGACCACCACTGACCCGTGTCCCTCAGCACCACACCTCTTGTTCTTTCAATGCTTCCATGACTCCACCAGCTGCTCCCTGGGCAGCTTCTTCCAGGTTTTAACTACTCTTCCATTTTTCCTCTTGTCCAACCTAAGCCTCCCTTGTCTCAACTTGAGGCCATTGCCTCTCATCCTATCTCCTGTTCCTTGGGAGCAGAGCCCAGCCCTCACCTGGCTGCAGCCTCCTCTCAGGGAGCTGTAGAGAGCAAGGAGGTCTCCCTCAGCCTCCTCTTCTTCAGGCTGAACACCCCTAGGTCCCTCAGCTGCTCCTCCCCAGCCCTGTACTCCAGACCCTTCCCCAGCTGTGTTGCCCTTCTCTGGTCCTGCAGAGAAGTGGTGCTGAGGGCCATGGTTTAGCTCCAGCCTTGGCAGAGTCAGGGAATGGTTGGCCTGGAAGATCTGAGAGGGCTTTTCTGACCAAGCCATTCTGTGATTCAGTGCAGTGTGAAGTGATTCCTTGTTTTATTGCTCTTCAATAATAGGAAAACTTAAATCTTCTCCTGTTGGCTCAGCTGGTGGTGTCCTGGGCTGGGCTATCCAAGCACTGGGCTTCACCTAAGCACAGATTGTTGGAGTTCTCTTAATTAGCAAGCCCCAGCCCTAGCTGCATTAATGCTCCATCAATGCAGTCACTCATTCCTGCTTTCCCAGGACAGGCTCAGCACTATAATCTGTCACTGGTGAGCCCATAAAGAGCTGGACCTGGAAGCTCTCCAAACTCTTTACTGTAAGTGTTCAAAGATTTAATGGAGTCCTCAGTCATAAACTCTTTAATTTGAGCTAGACCTCTAGATTCTCCATTCTTAAAGCCTCACTCTCTACATCCAGGGGATTTCCTGCTCTCCCAGGAGGCAGGGAGGCCCTTTCCTTTCTTTCCCTCTCTGGGTGTTTTATAATTCAAATCAATTGTAAATGTCAATGGCTGATTGCACTTCACCTCCTCAGCTTCATATTTCTCATTTAATTGCATTGCATTGCAAGCTCTAAGGCTTGCTTGGCTGCTGGTCAGGGCCTGCTGAGTTTCAAGGAAGCTGTTACCTGCTGCACACACAGAGCGAGCAGAGGAGATCGCTGGTGCACAGCCCTCCGAAGCAGCTCTACCTGAAAGCCAGTGGAAGCCAATAAGCAAAGTGGAGAGCTTCAGGTCATGCAGTTCCTTACCTAACACAGCTCCACAGCCGAGGAATGAATCACAGAATGGCTTGGGCTGGAAAAGGCCTCTAAGGTCATCCAGTCCAACTGCACCCAACACAGCCACGGCCACCAAACCCTGGCCCCAGGTGCCATGGCCACAGCTTGCTGGAACCCCTCCAGGCATGGGGACTCCACCACCTCCCTGGGCAGCCTGGGCCAGCCCCTGACCACTCTGGCAGAGGAGACCTTGTTCCTCATCTCCAACCTAAGCCTTCCCTGGCACAATTCCAGGCCATTTCCTCTCCTTCTGTCAGCTGAGCCTAGTGAGCAGAGCCCAACCCCCCCCTGGCTCCAGCCTCCTCCCAGGGAGCTGCAGAGAGCAAGGAGGTCTCCCTCAGCCTCCTCTGCTCCATGTTCAACCTGCACATTGAATAGAATAGAATAAACCAGGTTGGAAGAGACCTTCAAGATCATCATGTCCAACCCATCATCCAACACCATCTAAACAACTAACCCATGGCACCAAGCACCCCAACAAGTCTCCTCCTGAACACCTCCAGGGATGGGGACTCCACCACCTCCCTGGGCAGCACATCCCAATGGGCAATCACTCTCTCTGTGTAGAACTTCCTCCTAACATCCAGCCTAAACCTCCCCTGGCACAGTTTGAGACTGTGTCCTCTTGTTCTGGTGCTGGGTACCTGGGAGTTGGAGAGAGCAAGAAGGTCTCCCCTGAGCCTCCTCTTCTCCAGGCTAAGCAACCCCAGCTCCCTCAGCCTCTCCTCACAGGGCTGTGCTCCAGACCCCTCCCCAGCTCTGTTGCCCTTCTCTGGACACCTTCCAGCAGCTCAACATCTTTCCTGACCTGAGGAGCCCAGAGCTGGACACAGGACTCAAGGTGTGGCCTAAGCAGTGCTGAGCACAGGGCACAATGACCTCCCTGCTCCTGCTGGCCACACTCTTCCTGATGCAGGCCAGGATGCCATTGGCCTTCTTGGCCCCCTGGGCACACTGCAGGCTCCTGTTCAGCTGCTGTCAACCAGCACCCCCAGGTCCCTCTCTGCCTGGCTGCTCTCAGCCACTCTGCCCCCAGCCTGTAGCACTGCCTGGGGTTGCTGTGGCCAATGTGCAGCCCCTGGCACTTGGCTGTGTTCAATCTCCTGCCCTTGGCCTCTGCCCATCTGTCCAGCCTGTCCAGGTCCCTCCGCAGAGCCTCTCTGCCCTCCAGCAGATCAACTCCTGCCCCCAGCTTGCTGTCAGCTGCACATTTGCTGATGATGGACTCAATGCCCTCATCCAGATCATCAATGAAGATGTTAAAGAGGCTGGGGCCCAGCACTGCTCCCTGGGGCACACCACTGGTGCCTGGCTGCCAGCTGGCTGTGGCACCATTCACCACCACTCTCTGGGTTCAGCCTCCAGCCAGTTCCTCACCCAGCTCAGAGTGCTGCTGTCCCAGCCAGGGGCTGACAGCTTGGCCAGGAGCTTGCTGTGGGGGATGGTGTCAAAGGCCTTGCTGAGGTCCAGGCAGACTCCATCCACAGCCTGCCCCACAGCCACCAGGCAGTCACCTGGGCATGGCAGGAGCTCAGGTTGGTCAGGCAGGACCTGCCCTTCCTAAATCCCTGCTGGCTGGGCCTGAGCCCTTGGCCATCCTGTCAGTGCTGTGTGGTTGCACTCCAGATGAGCTGCTCCATAACCTTGCCTGGCACTGAGGTCAGGCTGCCAGGCCTGGACTTCCCTGGCTCATCCAACCTGCCCTGCTTGTGGCTGGGCACCACCTTGGCAGCTTCCAGTCTTCTGGATTTTCCTCATCTCCAACCTAAGCCTCCCCTGGCACAATTCCAGGCCATTTCCTCGTGTTCTATCCCTTGTTACTTGGTTAAACAGATCAACCCCCACCTGGCTCCAGCCTCCTCTCAGGGAGCTGCAGAGAGCAAGGAGGTCTCCCTCAGCCTCCTCTGCTCCAGGCTCAACCCCCCCAGCTCCCTCAGCTGCTCCTCCCCAGCCCTGTTCCCTGGACCCTTCCCCAGCTTTGTAGCCCTTCCCTGTCCTTGCCCCAGCCCTCAGTGTCCTTCTTGGAGTGAGGAGCTCAAAACTGATCCCTGGTGCGGTGTGGGCTCCCCAGTGCCACCGCAGCGCAGCCTTTTCCAAAGCCCACTGCAGCTCCTCTGTCAGCTACCAGACTCCCTCCCTGCCTGTCCTCCAGCTCCACGCTCTAAATCTGCTGTCAGTCAGGTCAGGGACGGCTCAGAACATGGAAAAGAATTCTCTCATCTGCTTGAAGCATCTGAAAAGGGGAGAAAACTCAGAGAGAAGAGAAGTATTACCTAGAGATCATGTACAGAAAGCGTGGGACACATCTCCCGTGCTTGCCGCAAGGCAGGCAGCTGGGCTCCTGCTGTCCCTGCACACCCTGCGGCCCCCTGCAGCCGGCACAGCGCACCAGGCTCAGCCGCCTGAGACTGAAGTGCTCAGGATGTGGATTGAGCCCCAAAAAGCTTCTCGGTGAGCCACTGCTTTCCAGGCACAGAGGGTTGTGTCCTGCCCTTCCACCCCAGACCAACAACCTTCTCACTCTGCTCAAAAGCTCTGATGGTTATTTCTTTGGGAGAAAGATTCAGCTGCAAGGTTTCACAGCACCCTGCAGACTTTATCATTTCTTTCTGCCAGACAAAAACAACAATTGCTCTCTCTCCCTCTTAGATCTCACCTTGCTTCTTTCATTTTCACTCTCAGTACCACACCATTCTCATTCCATTTCTATCATCCTTACAAGAGCCACCACTCATAACAAAGCACTAACCCCTGTGCCATCAAGGGAGGCACTGAGAGGTTGCCTGATGGCTCTGGGAGCTCAGGGAGTTCAACCAGACTCCTTCTGGGTGTAGACTGGCAGCCCATGAATCCTTCCTGCCTGAAGGTTGCCAGCCAGTATAACCCCAGGGCATTGTTTGGGGATTGAGACTAGAGAGAGACCTCCCTTAGGCAGAACAGAAATCAGAGAGAGGTGAAGAAGGTTTGGGTTGGCCATGAGGAACAACTTCACAGTCTCACAGTCTCACAGTATCACCAAGGTTGGAAGAGACCTCAAAGATGATCAAGTCCAACCTGTCACCTCATGACCAGACCATGGCACCAAGTGCCACATCCAATCCCCTCTGGAACACCTCCAGGGACGGTGACTCCACCACCTCCCTGGGCAGCACATCCCAAGGGCCAATGACTCTCTCAGGGAAGAACTTTCTCCTCACCTCCAGCCTAAACCTCTCCTGGCACAGCTTGAGACTGTGTCCTCTTGTTCTGGTGCTGCTTGCTAGAGAGAAGAGACCAACCCCTTCCTGGCTACAACCTCCCTTCAGGGAGTTGCAGAGAGCAATGAGGTCTCCCCTGAGCCTCCTCTTCTCCAGGCTAAGCAACCCCAGCTCCCTCAGCCTCTCCTCACAGGGCTGTGCTCAAGGCCTCTCCCCAGCCTTGTTGCCCTTCTCTGGACACCTTCAAGTGTCTCAATGTCCTTCTTCCCCAAAAGAGTTGTCAAGGCCTGGCCCAGGCTGCCCAGGGCAGTGGTGGAGTTCCCAGCCCTGGAGGGGTTTCAAAGCTGTGGAAGTGTGGTGCTGAGGGCCATGGTGGTGGCCTGGCAGTGCTGGGGTGATGGTTGGACTGAATGATCTTCAAGGTCTCTTCCAAGCCAAAGCACTCTGTGGCTCTGTGGCTCGGAGATCTGTCTTCTGTGCTCTCAGCCAGCAGCTGGGTCCTGCACAGCACGACTGAGAGTCCCAGCTTGGGTCATTTAGAAATGGAAGGCAAACCTGCATGCCACCAGATCAGGAAGGTGCTCAGACTACACTTGTCTGACAAAAGCACCCAGAGGCCCTGGAAGAGGGTTGGATTCTGGATACCAACCCTTTCGGTGTGGTATCTGTTGGTGGCTGGAGCAGAGTGCGCTGTGGACACCTCAGCTAGCACTAGGGTGGAGGTGCAGAGCCAAGAAATACTTGGAGCCACTTCAGCCTTTAATGCCTACCCTGATTCTTCCACACTAGCACCTTAGCTGCCTTTTTGTTGCTTCCATGGGGGAATCTGCAAGATTCGAGAGAGGAGATTAGGTAGAGAGCCAGCTAAAGAGCGAGACAGGGTCACTGAACAGCGCTGGGTTTGCTGGGTGACTGCTCCCCTTAGGATGGCCAGAGGAGAACCTTCCTGCAGGTACACTGATCAAGCTGGGGAAGATTCTCTTGAAATACCCCCCAGAGCTCTCAGCCTAGCCCACAGCTGGAGGCAAGAGCCCAGCAAGTCAGCAGGATGCTGAGCTGCACTGGGGGAAGAGCAGAGCATCTATCCCAGAGGTGTTCCTGTTGTTACCTCAGCCACTGAGATCTCCTGCTCCCGGGGCTCCTGGCAGGGCTGCTTGCTCCACCTGAGGAGATGAGCTAGGCAGAGAAAAGGAGAAAAACCCTGTGCCCTGCCTTCCAGCTCTGGGTTGCAAAGCAAGAGTGAGGAGCTTTGGTGTTACCTTCCCTGGCTGATGGTCAACCAGTGAAGAGGATTCACCAGATTGATGCAGGCAGGGGCTGGGAAAGAAGGAGGCAGTGTGGAGAATAGGGGCTTGGGAAGAGAAAGAAGGCAGAGAAGGGAGAGGCTCATGTGAATGCTTGAATTCAGACTGTTGGTGGGGTCCTGTGAGTCCAGCTGCAGAGTGCTTCGGAGCAGAAGGAGGTGAGGGTAAGGCTCTGGCAGGTGCTTGTGGCTGCCTTTTACCAGCAGCACAGAGACAGGGAAAGCCATGCTGGGGCAAGCAGGAAATGGGGAGCCCTGCAGCTGTGTGGTAAGGTCCAGCACAGCAAAAAGCACAGCAGCATAGAATTGTTTTGGTTGCAAAAGCCCTTCAGATCCTCCAGTCCAACCATGCCCTAACTACCAGGGCTGGTGCTAAACCATGTTCCTCAGCACCACAGCGCTGCAGCTTTGAAACCCCTCCAGGGATGGGGATTCAGCCTGGGCAGCCTGTGCCAGGCTTTGAGAGCCCTACCAGTGACAAAGTTTCTTCTAATGTCCAACCTAAACCTCCTCTGGTGCAGCTTGAGGCCCTTCCCTCCTCTCCTGTCACTTGCATGTGAGAAGAGACCTGGCTCTCACCTCCTCTCAACAAGGTCTCCCTCAGCCTCCTTTGCTCCAGACTGAACCACCCCGCTTCCCTCAGCTGCTCCTCACCACACTGTGCTCCAGACCCTTCCCCAGCTTCATTGCCCTTCTGCTGGATCTGCTCCAGCATCTCAGTATCCTTCTTGGAGATAGAATCATAGAATCAATAAGGTTGGAAAAAACCTCCAAGATCATCAAGTCCAACCTCTCACCCAAGACCTCCTGACTACTAAACCATGGCACCATGGTTGAACACCTCCAGGGGTGGTGGCTCCACCACCTCCCTGGGCAGCACATTCCAGCAGCTAACAACATTCTCTGTGAAGAACTTTCTCCTCATGATCCAGGAGGGCACTGACTGGCAGCATGGAGGCAGATGGTTGGTCAGTAAGGGGTCTGTGGAAGGAGGTGGAGCAGAGAAGAGGGAGAAAGCATAGCTGCTATTCATCCACCTTAGCTACAGGCAGCTAAGGTGAGAGTGCTGGAGGCCATTTCAGATCTGAGCTGGGCAGAACCATGCTGAGGAGGTGATGGTCCCTGTACAAAGCCTACAGTGCAGCAGTTTTCAGCTTGGAGCCCAAAACCTTTTGAAGGACCACAGCCAACTTGCAGGGGGCCTCTGACAGCCAGCTAAGCAAGGCAGCCTGCTGTGGTTGGGCCTCACTGGCACAGCCCACAGGGGAAGCTCCCAGGAGATTTGGGGGTGGAGGTGGGAAATCCATAAAAGCTGGAAAAATATGGATGGAACATCCTGCTGTGTGGGCAAAGGGGACTCCAGCCCTGCACTGGCATCTCCCCTGCTCTGCACCTTGGCTCCACAGGGCTGTGCAGCAGCTGGCAAGAGGATGCTGCTTTGGTTGCCATAAATCCTTTCTTATCCTTGTGTGTTTTGTCAGGAGCTGGGGTGAGCCCACTCCCTTCCATGTGACAAGGACTGGAACCCAGCAGCTTCCATCTGAAGAGGAGGAGCAAGTTGTTTGTTGTGAGGGTGCTGGAGGCCTGGAGCAGGCTGCCCAGAGAGGTTGTGGAGTGTCCTTGTGTGGAGAGCTTCCAACCCCCCCTGGGCATTGTGCTGCTGGGCACTGTGCTGTGGGTGCCCTGCTGGAGCAGGGGCTGGGGTGGGTGAGCTCCAGAGGTCCCTTCCAACCCCTCCCTGCCAGGACTCTGGTGTCTGTGCAGAGGAGGAGTTATTTTGGAGCACTAGCTGGGGGTGGGAGCAGGAGGTGCTGAGCAGGGCAGGCTGGGGGATGGCACAGGCTGTGGTGCTTTCCTGGGTGATCTCCAGAGGTCCTTCCAGCCTCTCCATCCCGTGGTTCTGTGACTTGTGCAGCACAGAAAGGGAATCCAGACTCCCTTCACGTCGGGTTGCTCAAGGCAGGCAGCCAGGGTCCATGGGGAAACTGGGAAAAGCAGGAGGCCACAGCTGAGATGTTCTCTGGTCATGAAAGCCTTTGCTTCTCTGCATTTCAGTGAGAGCCATGGCTCAGGATGGATTTTCACATCAGCTAAGCACTCAGAGAATCATAGTCATAGATTGGGTTGGAAGGGACCTCCAGAGCTCATCCTGTCCAACCCCCTGCAGGCAGCAGGGACATCCTCCACTGGAGCAGGTTGCCCACAGCCCTGTTGAGCTTCACCTTGAATATCTCCAGGGATGGGGCCTCAGCCACCTCCCTGGGCAACCTGTTCCAGTGCTCCTCCACCCTCCTGGTGCAGAACTTGATCCTAACATCCAATCTGAATCTGCTCTGCTCTCATTTCAAACCATTGCCTCTGGTCCTGTCCCTGCAGGCCTCCTTAAACAGTCTCTCTCCATCCTTCTTGTAGCCTCCTGCAGACACAGGAAGGATGCTCTAAGGTGTCCCTGGAGCCTTCTCTTCTCCAGGCTGAACATCTGGCTTTTAGGCACCACCAGAAGTGGACAGCCTGTAGTCAGTGACTCCACTGAACATTGCAGCCCGGTAGCTCCTTCCACGGGATGTCACAAAGTGCTCTGTTGTGTTGGGAAAGCCCAAGCCTGCCTGTGCTGTGGTTGTAAGCTCAGAGTTTATGTCCTGTAGAGCACCAAGTGATCAGCACCCCCCAGTGACTGAACAACCTCTGAAGAACAGCTAATGAACAAGAACACAGTTCGAGGAGCCAGCCAGCCCTGGAGACAGACCTCCCAGTGTCTCCCTGGGTGACCTCAGTGATGGGAGAGCCAAGAGGCTTATTAAATCTGCAGCTGAGGCAGAGCTGGAAGGGGCTGCAGGAATCCTGGAAGGCAGGATTAAAATTTCAAGTGATCCTGACAAATTGGTGATGTGATCTGAATGGGGAAAGATGAAACTCATTACAGACCACTGCAGGGCACTGTGCTTTGGCAGGAGAGCTCTTCACCAGCACACAGGGCTGGGTGAAGGTCAGACCAGCAGCCCTGCAGTACCTGAAGGGGCCTACAAGAAAGCTGGGGAGGGACTTTTTACAAGGGCTTGGTGTGATAGAATGAGAGGGAATGGACTGAAGCTGGAGGAGCTGGGTGGGATTGGAAAACAGAAGGAAATCCTTTGCAGTGAGGGTGGGGAGGCACTGGAACAGGCTGCCCAGGGAGGCTGTGGATGTCCCCTCCCTGGGAATGGCCTCCAGCTGCACCAGGGGAGGGTTAGGCTGGGCAGTAGGGAAAAAATGTCACTGAAAGGGTTGTGAGGCTCTGGCCCAGGCTGCCCAGGGAGGTGGTGGAGTCCCCATCCCCAGAGGGGTTTAAGAGCTGTGCAGATGCAGTGGCTATGGCTTGGTGCTGGGCTGGGTAGAGAAGGGTTAGTGGTTGGACTCGATGGTCCTGAAGGTCTTTTCCACCCTCAGTGATTCCATGATTCTAAGTTGTGAGTGTGGCAGAACAGAGCAGGCAGAAGGTGGCAGCAGGGTTTGGTAGCAGGCTGGGAGCCAGGCACCCTCAGGCACTTTGCAGCTGGCACTGAGCAGGCAGGGAGGGTTGAGCTGCTGCAGAGGCTCTGCAGAGGAAGAAGTTCTTCAGCAGGAGGCTGGGGAGACTCTGGCACAGGCTGCCCAGGGAGGCTGTGGCTGTCCCCTCCCTGGAGGTGTTGCAGGCCAGGCTGGATGAGGCCTTGAGCAGCCTGTGCTGGTGGGAGGTGTCCCTGCCCATGGCGGGGGGCTGGAACTGGATGATGTTGAAGGTCTCTTCCAACCCAACCCATGCTGTGAATCTCTGGATTCCAAACTGGCCATGGGAGAGCAATGCTGGGCAGGTGTCAGCAGGGCAGCTCCTCAGCACAGGGCAGGCTATGGAGGCTGCCACAAGACAGATGGGACCAGCTGCAAGTCCAGAGGAGGGTGCCAAGGAGGGTCAGAACGATGGCTCATGACCTGCAGGGGAAGTCAGAAGAGGCTGACACTGCTTGCCCCCTGGAAGGCAAGGAGAGGAGTGAAAACATTGTTCTGAAGTGCTTTGAGGAAGTCAGATTCCGTTCAGGAGAGCAGGAGGAGTTTGCTGCAGCCCCAGAGAGGACAGCGAGCCATGAAGAGCTCCGAGCGCAGCACGGGCGGCTGGGCTGGCTGAGGCATCTGCCTGCTTCAGCACGGGGCTCTGCTCTGGCAGGTTGCACTGCAGGCTGAGGCCTCTTCATGCCTTGGCTCTGACACTTCTGGGTGAGCTGCTGCTGTCAGAGAGTCACAGGATGGGTTGGGTTGGAAGGAACCTTGAAGCTCATCCAGTTCCAGCCCCCTGCCATGGGCAGGGACACCTCCCACCAGCCCAGGTTGCTCAGGGCCCCATTCAACCAGACTGTGAACAGGGAGGGGGCAGCCACAGCCTCCCTGGGCAACCTTTATTGCTTTCTTGGTGAGTTGGATGGCACAGAGGAGTGTCCACAAGCTGCCTGTGCCCGGGCAGCTCCGGTCCTGCAGTGCACATCCCCTTTTGGGAGAAGGTTTGCCTGACACCAGAGTGATGTGAAGCTTTCATGGTATCATAGTAGTATCACAGAGTCAGTCAGGCTTGGAAGGGACCACAAGGATCAGCTAGTTCCACCCCAGACATGCTAGAGGTCTAATGCAGGAAAGAAAAGAGCATGAGGAGCTGCTCCACTATCCTGGTCCAGCAGGCCTCTGTGCATACAGGCTGTGCTCCCTCAGCCTTTCTTCTTTCCCCCTCCTGTCACAGAATCACAGAACTGTCAGGGCTGGAAGGGACCTCAAGGCTCAGCCAGTTCCAACCCCCTGCCATGGGCAGGGACACCCCACACTAGATCAGCCTGGCCAGAGCCTCATCCAGCCTGGGCTTAAACACCTCCAGGGACAGGGCCTCAGCCACCTCCCTGCACAACCCATTCCAGGGCTTCACCACTCTCATGGGGAAGAACTTCCTCCTCCCCTCCAGCCTGAATCTCCCCACCTCCAGCTTCAGTCCATTCCCCCTAGTCCTATCACTCCCTGAGATCCTGAGCAGTCCCTCCCCAGCCTTCCTGGAGCCCCCTTCAGATCCTGGAAGGCCACAATGAGGTCACCTGGGAGCCTTCTCTTCTCCAGACTGAACAGCCCCAACTCCTTCAGTCTGTCCTCACAGGAGAGGTGCTCCAGCCCTCTGCTCATCCTCCTGGCCCTGCTCTGGACACCTTCCAGCACCTCCAGATCCCTCTTGGAATAGGGGCTCCAGAACTGGAGGCAGTACTCCAGGTGGGGTCTCACCAGAGCCTGTGTGACTCCACAGCCATGCTCATTGTCCCACTGATCTCCTGAGCCACCACATCTTCCCTCTGCTGAATGTCTCAACCTGAGTTATTCCATGCAGTACATCACTGTAGAACAACCACAGAAGAGTCTCACTCAGGCAAAGTTCTCATCTAAGGGCAAGAAGTGTTCCCAGGTCATGACTTCTGGATCATTTCTTGTGCTTCATCAACATCACTGCCACACATGGTCTGGGTTGGAAGGGACCTCCAAAGCCATCCAGTCCAACCCCCCTGCACTCAGCAGGGACATCCCCAGCTAGATCAGCTTGCCCAGAGCCCTCTGGAGCCTCACCTGGAATATCTCCAGGGCTGGGGCCCCAAACACCTCCCTGGGCAGCCTGCTGCAGTGTTCCAAGGCCACCCAGGCTTGGGTTTGTGTAAGTTCCTATTCGTCCTTAGCCCTCAGCTTTGTGAACCCATCCCTGCTAGTGCTACAGATGTTCTGTTAAAAAATCACCTCCTCTGCTGCCAACTGCATTCCAGACTATTTGTTTTACCTTTACTAGGGAAGGGAGAGGGGAAGGAATCTCAGTCTGCTACCACTGGGGCTTTGAAACTCCAGGTAAAGCTCAAACCAGCTCGCTGTCCCTGCAGGCCTTTGCCAACAGGCTCTCTCTCTCCTTCTTGCAGGATCCCTTCTGGTACTAGAAGGCTGCTCTCAGATCTCCCTGGAGCCTTCTCTTCTCCAGGCTGAACAGCCCCAGCTCCATGAGCCTGATGTTGTGTCAGTTCTGGTCCATTTAGAGTCCAGCTGTGATTGATATAATCCAGGTCAAATCCAGGAAATTCAGGCTATCTCCTAGCTTCAAAGCCAATCCATCACAGGCTCTTCAAGCATTCAGCTTGGCTCAGGTTTGGTTGGGCTCCTCTGTAACAGCTGTGTTGCCATAACCATCATCTGGGGAGGAACAACCCCAGGCACCAGTGCAGACCAGGAGCTGCCCTGCAGGAAAGCAGCTCCATGGAGAAAGACCTTGGAGTCCTGGGGGGAAGCAAGTTCTGCATGGGACAGCAATGTGCCCTTGTGGCCAAGAAGGCAAATGGTGTCCTGGGGAGCATGAAGAAAAGTGTGACCAGCAGGGCCAGGGAGGTTCTTCCCCTCTGCTCTGCCCTGGTGAGACCACCCCTAGAATACTGTGACCAGTCTGGGGCTCCCCAGCTCCAGGGAGACAGGGATCTGCTGGAGAGAGTCCAGTGGGTGCTATGAGGATGATGAAGGGACTTGAGCATCTTTCCTGTGAGGAAAGACTGAGAGCCCTGGGACTGCTTAGTCTGGAGGGGAGAAGGACACCTTATCAATGTCTGTAAATATCTGAGGGGTGGGGGTCAGGAGGAAGGGGCCAGGCTCTGCTTGGTGGTGCCCAGGGACAGGACAGGGAACAGCAGGGACAGGCTGGAGCCCAGGAGGTTCCACCTCAACACGAGGAGAAACTTCTGTGGAGTGAGGCTGCTGGAGGCCTGGAGCAGGCTGCCCAGAGAGCCTGAGGAGGCTCCTCTGGAGACTTTCCAAACCTGCCTGGCTGTGTTCCTGTGTGCCCTGCCCTGGGTGGCCCTGCTCCAGCAGCAGGGTTGAACTCGATGATCTGTGGAGGTCCTGTCCAACCCCTACCTGTGGTTCTGGGGCTCTAACAACATTGTCAGAGGTCCCAGGTGACTGGAAGCTGCCAAGGTGGTGCCCAGCCACAAGCAGGGCAGGTTGGAGGAGCCAGGGAATTCCAGGCCTGGCAGCCTGACCTCAGTGCCAGGCAAGGCTATGGAGCAGCTCATCTGGAGTGCAACCACACAGCACTTACAGGATGGCCAAGGGCTCAGGCCCAGCCAGCAGGGATTTAGGAAGGGCAGGTCCTGCCTGACCAACCTGAGCTCCTTCCATGCCCAGGTGACTGCCTGGTGGCTGTGGGGCAGGCTGTGGATGGAGTCTGCCTGGACTTCAGCAAGGCCTTTGACACCATCCCCCACAGCAACCTCCTGGCCAAGCTGTCAGCCCCTGGCTGGGACAGCAGCACTCTGAGCTGGGTGAGGAACTGGCTGGAGGCTGAGCCCAGAGAGGGGTGGTGAATGGTGCCACAGCCAGCTGGCAGCCAGGCACCAGTGGTGTGCCCCAGGGATCAGTGCTGGGCCCCAGCCTCTTTAACATCTTCATTGATGATCTGGATGAGGGCATTGAGTCCATCATCAGCAAATGTGCAGCTGACTCCAAGCTGGCCACACTGCTCCTGATGCAGGCCAGGATGCCTTGCAGAGGGACCTGGGCAGCTGGAGGCAGATGTTCAGCCTCCCATCAACCAACACAGCCAGGTGCCTCTCTGCCTTTGCCACAGCCACCACCCCTGCTGCAGCACTGCCTGGGGTTGCTGTGGCCAATGTGCAGCCCCTGGCACTTGGATGTGTTCAATCTCCTGCCCTTGGCCTCTGCCCATCTGTCCAGCCTGGCAAGGTCCCTCTGCAGCGCTCTCCCACCCTCCTGCCCCCAGCTTGGTGTCATCTGCACATTTACTGATGATGGACTCAGTCCCCTCCTCCAGATCATCAGTAAAGACAGTGAACAGGCTGGGGCCCAGCACTGATCCCTGGGGCACACCACTGGTGCCTGGCTGCCAGCTGGCTGTGGCACCATTCACCACCACTCTCTGGGCTCAGCCTCCAGCCAGTTCCTCACGCAGCTCAGAGTGCTGCTGTCCCAGCCAGGGGCTGACACTTGGCCAGGAGTTGGCTGTGGGGGATGGTGTCAAAGGCCTTGCTGGAGTCCTAGCTCAGGAATGCTCAATGGGCCAGGAAGCTGAGAACCACTCCAGCCTGTGTGGAACCCATGGCTGATGGATTGCTCTTCTGCCATGACACTGGGAGGCTGCCACTGGCATGGAAGGTGAGCAGTGTGGGGGTGGAAGGCACTCCAGGAACTGCTTTTTCCTGATGGCAAATTCAAGAGGGTTGGGAAATGGAAAACCTGGCCCTTGCCTCTGTCCCTGTGTGCAGCCTGCCTCTGCCATCCTGACCTGACCTGGGGAAATCCATCCAGTTAACTGATTTAGCCCTGGCTGCTCTCCTCTGGACCTGCTCCAGCTCCTCAATGTCCTTCTTGGAGTGAGGGCCCAGAACTGAACCCAGTCCTCAAGCTGTGACCTGAGGGACAATCTCCTCTCCAGTCCTGCTGGCCACATGGGAAGTGTAGCTTCATGTTTGGAAACAAATGATGTCTGGTTTGTAAGAATGGCTCTGGTCAGCCTTCCAGGGCTCTCTTCTCCAAGCTGATAAATGGGATGGGTGATGTTTGTGTTGGCTGTGTCACCTCCATCACTCTGCTTCCAATCCATCAGCATCTCTTGGAGAAAGGGCTCAAATATGTTGCCCTGGTAAGCACCATGGGGAGGAAAGAAACTCATTCATTACTGCTGCTGTGTTTGTGCTCTGCACATGCAATGCAAAGGAGTGAAATGGAATCTCATCCTTCCCTCTGCCCTGACAGCAGGCAGCAGCACCCTTTCCTCTCCCCTGCCAAAAACCAGCCTGGAGGTCAGATCCTCAGTTTCATTTTGCACCAGCCATGGAGAGCAGGAGCGAGTGTGCACTGGG
The DNA here is from genome assembly GCA_015227895.2 of Colaptes auratus. Lineage (NCBI taxonomy): Eukaryota > Metazoa > Chordata > Aves > Piciformes > Picidae > Colaptes > Colaptes auratus. Next base: position 4,814,059 of record JAAWVA010000036.1, read on the forward strand.
GACAGGGCAGAAGCAATGGGAGCCTGGAGCCCTGAGCAATCTTTCTGGCTCTGCTTTTACCTCTTTGGAGTCTGGAGCAAAACCATTTGACCTCTGCTCTGCAGTTTCTCAGTTCATGAAATAGGAAGAACTTCAGCTTCCTGCAGATGTCTCTGATCATTTGCCAGGGTTGTGTCTTGTCTACCTGGGTTTAGTGGCTCCAAGGGTCCTGCAAAGCCACTGAAAGCTGAAGCAGAAAATGCAGCATGCACCCAAGAATGAAATGCTCTTGGACAGTTAAGATTGAAGACTACAAAGAGCTTCTGAAGGTGCTAACCCAAGCCAGGAGAAGGGCTCAGAGAGCCACTGGTGCTATTAAATGCTGATAAATGATCTACCCCAGCCTGACAGGAGAGGGAATTCGATGTTTGGCACAAAGAGCTGAACCAGGCCCTCAGCACACAGCCTGGAGCTGCCACAAACAGCCAGGGGTAGGGCTCTCCTTGCTGGCACAGAGCCATCAAGATGCTGCAGACAGTGGAACATCTCCCTGAGAGGACAGGCTGAGGGAGCTGGGGCCTGGAGCAGAGCAGCCTGAGGGCTGCTCTCATTGCTGGGGATAAAGATGTGCAGGGCTGGAGCCAGGCTCTGCCCAGGGATGGCCAAGCACAGCACAAGGGGCACTGGGGGCAAGCTGGAGCAGAGGAGGTGCCAGGGGAACAGGAGGGAAAATTTTGTCCCTGTGAGGATGCCAAAGCCTGGAGCAGGCTGCCCAGAGAGGCTGCGGAGTCTCCTGCTGTGGAGACACTCAGAACCCACCTGGCTGTGTTCTGTGTGCCCTGCCCTGGGTGCCCTGCTCTGGCAGGGGGTTGGACTGGCTGATCTCTGGAGGTCCCTTCCAACCCCTAACCTTCTGTGATTCTGTCCAGCTGTGCCCAGTTTGGCTGTGCACACAGCTGAGGGTGGTCACCACAGTCAGGGGCAGGGCAGGCCCTGAGAGCTGCCTGGTGGTCTGGGTGTGCTGCCCCTTCTCTCTGCTTTCCCAGGAGGAGGAGGAATTTGGGGCAGTGTGTAGCCCTGCTGAGAGGGGACACCAGGGAGTGAGGCTCCTGAGGACTGAGTGACAAAATGGCTGAGTGGCTGAACGTCCTGGGGTGAGGTTTTTGGAGCTCTGTGTTTTCCTGGGGCTGGGAGAAGGGAAAAGAAGATGATGCTGAGGGTGAGGAGAGACTGAGGGAAGGGTGCTCAGGCTGTCCTGAGCCAGGGCTGGGGGCAGAGGGTCCTGTCCCAGCTCCAGGCCCTCAGGGCTCTGTAAATGATGGTGGCTGTTCCTAAGCATGCTTAGTGGCCCCTTGTTATCAGGGCAAACCTTTGGAGCTCCCTTTGAACCCAGAGAGTGCTGACCCACTGCCTGCTCCAGCTGAGGACCTGGGACACCCTGTGGGCAGCTGTGGGGCAGCCTCAGGGGGGCCAAGCTGAGCTGCACCTCTGCCTCCCCGTGGCTTGCTCCAGTGATTAATGACAGCAGCTGTTTGAAAACCTGGTGCCTCTCTTGCAGTCTAAACTTGTCTGCTCCCAGGCTCCCGCCAGGGGCTGTTTATCTCTGTGTGCAGGCTCCGGGGGTGGGCACTGTGGGGGGAGGGGCAGGTGATCTCCCACCTGTGGGGCATGAACCCAGCCCCTTTCCCAGCATCTCCCAGGGATGGTTTTCCGGCTGCTGCATCTTGCAAGGGTTGTGTTGTCCCTGAGGGGAAGAGCTCTTTGCTTTTGCAGAGTGGGGTTGGAAGGACCTCTGGGGATCATCCAAGCCCCCTGCCAGAGCAGGGCACCCGCAGCACAGTGCCCAGGAGCACAATGCCCAGGGGGGGTTGGAAGCTCTCCACACCAGGACACTCCACAACCTCTCTGGGCAGCCTGCTCCAGGCCTCCAGCACCCTCACAACAAACAACTTGCTCCTCCTCTTCACATGGAACCTCCTGGGTTCCAGCCTGTCCCTGCTCCCTGTCCTGTCCCTGGGCACCACCAAACAGAGCCTGGCCCCTTCCTCCTGACCCCCCACCCCTCAGATATTGAGAGACAGTGATCAGGTCCCTTCTCTGCTTTCTACTCTCCAGAATAAACAGCCCCAGGGCTGTCAGCCTTTCTTCATAGCAGAGATGTTCCACTCCCCTCATCATCCTCACAGCCTCCCCTGGACTCTCTCCAGCACTTCTCTGTCTCTCTTCAACTGGGGAACCCAGAACTGGACCCAGCACTCCAGCTGTGGCCTCCCTAGGGCAGAGCAGAGGGGGAGAAGAACCTCCCTTGCCCTGCTGGCCACACTCTTCTCCAGGCCCCCCAGGACCCCATTGGCCTTCTTGGCCACCAGGGCACATTGCTGCCTCCTGGGGAACTTGTTGTCCCCCAGCACTCCCAGCTCCTCCTCCTTGGAGCTGCTTCCCAGCAGGTCCCCCCTCAGCTGTGCTGCTGCAGGAGGTTGTTCCTGCCCGGGGCCAGGCCCCTGCCCTTGCCCTTGGGGAGCTCCATGAGGTTCCTCTTCTCCAGCTCTGCAGCCTGTCCAGGGACACCAGGCTTTGTCATCCGTGTCGTGGACGTTTGGGGTCAGGGCTCGGGTGCCCAGGGGCTCGCTGCCTGCTTCCGAGCCAGGGCTCCCCGGGCTCGCTCCGTGCGCCGGCGGCACCCGGGCTCGGCTTGCCCCGGGGGGTTCCCGGCCTCGGGGAAGCGGCTGGCAGCGGGGTGCGCGGCGCAGCCCGGCAAGGGTTAACGCCGAGACCCCACCCCCGCTTTGACGGAGCCCGACCAGCCTCGCCAAATTTGAAAAGGAGGCGAGGGCCGAGTGTGCGCCCTGGGCGCGAAGAGCGGCGCTGCCTTCGGACCCTGCGCGGGCAGCGGCCGCCGGGCTCGGCTCGCCCGGAACAGGGCTGCTGGGGGAGCCGCAGCTGCGCCTCGCCGTCCCGGGCGCTCCCGCGACCTGCTCCCGGGGCACCTCCGAGCAGTGGAGGCACGGGGGGTCCCGCCGCTGCCGTGCCGTGAAAAGAAGAGCCAAAGGGGGCAGGGGGAGCAGCCTGCGGCCGCCACCATGCAGCTCGCCCTGCTCCTGTCCTGGTGCTGCTGCCTGCAGGGCTGCGCGCTGGGCACCGGCTTCCTCTACCAGTTCCCGGCGTCCACCCTGCAGCACAACTACCCGGAGCAGAGCTCGGGCTCGCCGGGCAGCGGCTTCACCACTCGCCGGTGAGTAAGGGCCGGGTCCGGCTCCCCGGGCAGCAGGCTGGACCCCGCCGGTGCCTGCCGGGGGGAACGGCGGACACGGCGATGCCCGCGGGGGGGCCTGCAATGCCCGGGGAGGCTGCGAGGGGCTTCTCCGAGCTGGGGTGGGGGCTGCCTACCTGGGCTGGGACTGGGAGCGACTGGAGCTGAGCTCCGGCAGATGAGAGCGTCGGGCTCTGCCCCCCGGCCCCTCGGGGAGGGGAAGGGGCCATGGGGCAGCGTGTGCCGTGCCCAGCCGCGGTCCCTCCCGAGGCCGACCCTGGTGATGCCGGCAGAGGGAACTGTTCTGGCCCTCGGCTGCCAGGAGGACTTGTTCAGCTCAACAAAGGAAAGCCACTCGTTACAGAGCTCCGCTCCGGAGCCGCAGCGCTCGCAGAGCTCTTTAAACCCAGACTCTCCCTGCCGCCAGCCCAAACCCCTTCCCTACGAACTTGACGGCGATCACTCTTGGTCTTGCTGCAAACAACTCGGGCGTCTCCCTCTCCCCTCTGCTTTCTCCGGGTCTTTCTCCAGAGGTGAAACAGCTGTTCAGATGAATGACCCGCACTGCGTGAAGCCAGAGACTGCCTTAACCCGACTCCAGTTGTTCTTCAGTTTCACTTTTTTTCTATTTATTCCCCCCCCTGCAATTCCCTGAAACGGGGACGTGGGGAATTTAATATTCAGGGCTCGTCCACCCTGTCTCTCCCTCTTTCCCTCTTCCCCTTGCTAATACCTAGTTTGCATGAGTTAAGCTCATGAGGAAATGGCCTCAAGCTGTGCCAGGGGAGGTTCAGGTTGGATATTAGGAAGTATTCCTTCCCAGCAAGGGTTCTCAGGCACTGGCCCCGGCTGCCCGGGGAGGTGGTGGAGTCCCCGTGCCTGGAGGTGTTTGAAAGCTGCCTGGATGTGGTGCTGAGGGACCTGGTTCAGCGGCGGTGGCTTAGCAGCAGTGGTAGGGTTGTGAGCTCTAGGCAAAGGTCGGATTTGATCTCAAAGGTCTCTTCCAACCTCAGCAGCTCTACGGTGCTAAGCTGCCGTGGGGGAGGGCTTTTAGCAGCGCTGATTCGGGCTAGGGGCTGGGCGAAGGCGTCGGCAGCAGATCTCCGTTGGCCTGCCCCGGGAGAAGGGCAGCGGGCGCTAGCACATCTGGTGCCTATTTCATCTCGGAGTGGGGGTGGCTTTGTTTGCTGGGCTGTCAAACAGCCCTCAGTCTGTAGGGGGTGTGATGTTAAACTGCAGTAACTGTCAAAGGGTTTGAAACGGCAGAAAATTATAGGAGAGTAATGGGATAAACCTATCCCAGCTGGCTGTGGGCCAGGATACCCCTTCCCGAAGCATGAGCTGCAATGAGAACCACATGTCACTTGTCTTACATGTCTATTAGCCTGCAGATCTCTGTGCACAGCTACCACGCTTGCCTGGGCTCCAGCTCTGCTCACCAAAGACCTTCCCCAGCTCACACTCCTGCAGGATTTTCCCATGCCTCAGTTGTTTGGATAGCTGATGCTCTGGCAGGGGAACGTGTCCCTCTCCAAGCCCATAAAGTGTTGTACAAAACCATCTAAAGCTGATCCAAACAATGGTGTTGGGAAAGCTGATGGAGTTGGTTGGGTTTTTCCCTTCCTTTCTTTTTTCTCTCTGTCCAGTGGAACTTTGCCATGTGAGACTCTCCCATTCCAGCTGAAAGCAGAAGGGGAGATAAAAAGGGAAGGGGGGGGTGGGGTGGTGGGAAGAAATCAGTGATGGATGCTTAGAAACAAAAATGCAAGTGCTTAGTCAATACCACACACTGAAACAATCTTTGCCTGCTCTCATCTCCCCTGGATGGAGCGGTGGAGCTCGCTTGCTGGCAAATATCTGACTGCTGCTCTTTCTGGGGGGAAAATCTGTGTGGGGAAACATTACCCAGGCAGAAAGTTGGACCTCTGGAGGGAACCTGCTGCAGGGTGCAGGTTGGGATAGCTGCTGGGTAAGAAGGGGAAGCTCTTAGCTCTCAAATGCTGATCTGTGTGGGTGTAAAGCCTTTTTTTCCAGGGGGCTGGATCAGACTGGACTGAACTGCTGCTCACATTGCTCAGTGTCTCTTTTGCCATCTAAAGAGGGGATCTGAGTGGCACCTGAGCTGTGTGGAGCCATGGTAGCTCCATCACAGCAGAGCTTGCTGGCCTCTGCCCTGGAGGGGCTGTGGAGGATGCAGTGTGGGGGGCAGGTGATCACTGCTGACAGAACCAGAGTTGTGCCATCTGGAAAAGACCTCTGAGATCGCTGAGCCCAGCATTTGTCTGGCTCCACCAAGCCTGCTAGGTGACACTGCACAGAGTCACAGAGTGCATGGGGTTGGAAGGGGCTCTTGAGGGTCATCTTGTCCAATCCCCCTGCAATGGGCAAGGCCATCTCCAGCTAGGTCAGCTTGCTCGGGGCCACATCCAGCTTGGCCTTGAATGTTCCCAGGGATGTGGCCTCCTCATGGCCAGTCTCATGTTCTCTTCTGCAACTTCCCAGCAAGTGCTTTGTCCAGTGGCTTTGGCACTTCTCCTGGCTGCCATCATCCAGCACAAGCAGGACAGAGCCCTGGAGGTTACTGCTGCACCTCCAGGCTTTGGTGCTTTGCAGCATACTGGTGTGATGCTCTACAGCTGGTGCAAGACACACCATGATCCTGCAGTTCACAGAGCTGTCAGGGCTGGAAGGGACCTCAAGGCTCAGCCAGCTCCAACCCCCTGCCATGGCCAGGGACACCTCACACTGCAGCAGGTTGCTCACAGCCACCTCCAGCCTGGCTGCAAACACCTCCAGGCAGGAGGCTTCCACCACCTCCCTGGGCAACCTGTGCCAGGCTCTCATCACCCTCCTGGGCAACAACTTCTTCCTCACAGCCAATCTGAATCTACCCAGTTCTAGGTCTGCTCCCTCCCCCTCCAGTCCTATCCCTCCCTGACACCCTCCAAAGTCCCTCCCCAGCTTTCCTGTAGCCCCCTGCAGATCCTGGAAGGCCACACTTAGGTCTCCTGGGAGCCTTCTCCTCTCCAGCCTGCACAGCCCCAACTCCCTCAGGCTGTCCTCACAGCAGAGCAGCTCCAGCCCTCTGCTCCTCCTCGTGGCCCTGCTCTGGACACCTTCCAGCCCCTCCAGATCCTTCCTGGCACAAAGGCTCCAGCACTGGCCCCAGAGCTGCAGCTGTGGTCTCAGCAGAGTGGAGCAGAGGGGAGAATCCCCTCCCTGGCCCTGCTGGCCACACTTCTCCTGCTGCAGCCCAGGCTCTGCTTGGCTCTCTGGGCTGCAAGTGCTCCCTGCTGGCTCCTGCTGAGCTTCTCCTCCCCCAGCACCCCCAAAGCCTTTCCTGCAGGGCTGCTCTCCAGCCAGTCCCTGCCCAGCCTCTATCAGTGCTTGGGGTTGCCCTGCCCCAGCTGCAGGACCTTGCCCTTGGTCTTGTTGAACCTCCTGAGGTTGTCCTGGGCCCAGCCCTGCAGCCTGTGCAGGTCCCTCTGGATGGATCCTTGCCTGCAGCTGTCAGCAGCACCACACAGCTTGGTGCCATCAGCAGCCCTGCTGAGGCTGCACTCAGTGCCACTGTCCCTGGCACCAACAAAGATGTTGAACAGTTGTCTTCCTCTGAGCTTGCTCAGCAGTGAAGCCATGGCTGAGCTGTTTCACAGTCTGCTATCAATTGCTTTCAGAATTAGCTTTTCAGGAGAGTTCTGTCTTTGCCTGTGCTTGAGTCGCTCTGCACTTCTCTGGGGGATGTGCAAGTTCTGAGGAGTGAAACCCCAGCAGCAGCCTGAGCTGGTGTGGGGTGCACTGCAGCAGCCTCACAGTGGGGCTTGAAGGCCACATGCAGCAGGGTGCTGCTGGGCTAGGCAGTGGGGATGGGACGTGGGTCTGACCCAAGCAGTAAGGATGGAGGGGCTGCCAGCCAAGGAGCTGCTGTTGTCCTCCAGACCCGGGCATGAGGAGCTTTGCTGAGTGAAGGAAATGCTGGCAGCAGCTTGGTTGTTAAAGGCCTCCTGCATCTGTGCCTTGGGAGCTGGTGTTCTCCCAGCTCAACTCCTCAGCCTGTTTCCCTGTGGCTCAAATCAGTGATGCAATTCCTTGTGGACTCCAGGGTGGGAGTTAGGGGCTTCTGAGCCTGGAAACCTCTTTGGATGTGGGATGGAGGCAGCTGAAAGCAACTCATCAAACATGATCCAGAAAGTGATGTAGGATAACTGACTGCTGCATCAGAAGCATCACCCAAGTCAGCTGTGGTGGCTGCAAGGCCCAGCTGTGGGAGATGCACCTTCAGCACACCTTCCCCTCAGCCTAACCATGCCTTGCAGCCAGTGAAGATCAGAACCACAGCACTGCAAAGGACAGAATGTCCGAGCTGCTGTTACCCAGACCCTGCTGGTAGTTCCAAAGCAGTAGTTATTGGCCTCAGTCTGGAAGAAGATGGATTTGCCCCACTGGCAGAGGGTGCCCAGGCAGGCTGTGGAGGCTCCAAGCCTGGCAGTGTTCAAAGCCAAGCCAGACAGGGCCTTGGGCAGCCTGGTCTAGTAGGGGTGTTGCTGCCCATGGCAGGGTGGGTGGAACTAAATGGCCTTTAAGGTCCCTTCCAACCCCAACCATTCTGTGATTCACACAAAGATGATCCCAACTTGATTTCAGCCCCAAATTCTGAACCTCTTGTGGCTCTTAAGCAGGTCTGGGATACAAAGCTGTGCAGAGATGTGGTTCTTTTCTCTTTTACTGAGAGGCTTTCTGAGTCATTCCCTCCATCCCCTAATACTCTGCTCGTTGCCTGAGGTCTCTGGTTGGCAGGGGGCTGTGTGAGGATGTCAAGCAAACCAACTGGGATCTGTGTCATGCTGAACCCTCTGCACTAGTTCCCCTTTGAAGTGCCCCAACCCAGGAGGTCTGAAGCTCATCTCCCATCCCTTGAACTCTCTGCTGTTTGCTTCCTGGGCTCTGCAGCCATATGATCCCCATCTGATGGTGGGGGGCAGTGCTGGAGCTTCTCGAGGCAATGAGCAGTGAAGCTGATGGCTGTGTGAGGACCTAGCAGAGCTGGAAAGGCTTTGAGATGCCAGAGCTGACTGCTAGCTGCTGCAATAAATTTGCCTTCATTTAGGAAATCTCCAGGGCCTTGCCTTTCCAGCTGCTTGTGTGAATCATTTCCTCTCGTGGAGGTCTCCTTTACCAGCTCTGAGAAGAAAAAGGCAGCAGAGAGGCAAAGCAATGGGTGGCAGTGAACTTGTGCTCCCCTTGGATAAATTAGCAGATGTATCCCTTTCAATAGCCCTTATTGGGTCACTTTCTCAGAGCTGGGCTTGGCAGTGCACTGAAACCCCAGAGGAACTTCATGGCCAAGTGAAGCTTTGTGACACTGGGGCCATGGAATGTTTGCTCTCCTCTCTGTTTTATTGGGCTGTGCCTTGATAAAGGGTCTCTGGTGAGACCCCACCTGGAGCACTGTGTCCAGTTCTGGAGCCTCTGTGCCAGGAAGGATCTGGAGGGGCTGGAAGGTGTCCAGAGAAGGGCCACGAGGAGGAGCAGAGGGCTGGAGCTGCTCTGCTGTGAGGACAGGCTGAGGGAGTTGGGGTTGTGCAGGCTGGAGAGGAGAAGGCTCCCAGGAGACCTAATTGTGGCCATCCAGGATCTGCAGGGGGCTGCAAGCAAGCTGGGGAGGGACTTTGGAGGGTGTCAGGGAGGGATAGGACTTGGGGGGGGGGGGATGGAACAGACCTAGAACTGGGTAGATTGAGATTGGATGTGAGGAAGAAGTTGTTGCCCAGGAGGGTGGTGAGAGCCTGGCACAGGCTGCCCAGGGAGGTGGTGGCAGCCTCCTGCCTGGAGGTGTTTGCAGCCAGGCTGGAGGTGGCTGTGAGCAACCTGCTGCACTGTGAGGTGTCCCTGCCCATGGCAGGGGGTTGGAACTGGCTGAGCCTTGAGGTCCCTTCCAACCCTGACAGTTCTGTGGTTCTGTGACAGGAGGGGGAAAGAAGAAAGGCTGAGGGAGCACAGCCTGTAAGCACAGAGGCCTGCTGGACCAGGATGGTGGAGCAGCTCCTCATGCTCTTTTCTTTCCTGCATTAGACCTCTAGCATGTCTGGAAGCATTCTTGTTTGGTGAAGCATGGCCTGGCTGTCCTGGAGGGAGAGGCTGAGCTGCACCCACCCTCATTTCTGCAATGGGCTCAAAGCTCTCAGCTCCACTTTAATTAGCGTGGTGCAGACAGTGCTTAATTCCCCCAGGCAGAACATTTGTGTGGAGGCCAAAGCACAAAGCCAGCCTGTGCCAACCAAGGCATCACAGACACCCTGCTGAGGATCTCCTGCCTGGGCTGTTTGTGCCCAGCACAGCTTGGGCCCAGCTAGAGTCCTTAATGCTGCTGCAGACAGGAGCCAGGGTGGGAGCTGTGAGGTTGTTGCTTGCTGGCTTTCACGGAGTCACAGATTGCATTGCCCCTCAAGGGGCATCTTGTCCAACCCCTGCACTGAGCAGGGACACCTCCAACTATCAGATTGCTCAGAGCCACACCACGTCTGACCCTGAACGTCTCAGGGGTGGGTTAGGGTTCCAGCAGCTCCCACCACCTCTCTGGGCAACCTGTTGCAGTGTTTCACCACCCTCATTGTGCAGAACGTCCTCTGGAGTGGCTCCAGAGGAAGCCGTGAGGATGATCAGAGCCTTCCAGCACCTGAAGGGGACCTACATGAAGGCTGGGGAGGGACTTTTTACAAGGGCTTGTAGAGAGAGGATGAGGGAGAGTGGATTGAAGCTGGAAGAGGGGAGATTGAGACTGGAGATGAAGAAGAAATTGTTGACAAGCTGGAGAGACTGGAATAGGCTGCCCAGGGAGGCTGTGGATGTCCCCTCCCTGGAGGTGTTGCAGGCCAGGCTGGATGGGCCCTGAGCAGCCTGTGCTGGTGGAGGTGTCCCTGCCCATGGCAGGGGGCTGGAGCTGGCTGAGCTTTGGGGTCCCTTCCAGCCCAATCACATTCTATGAATGTCCAACCTAAATCTCCCCTGCTCCAGTTTCAAACCACTGCCCCTTGGCCTGTCACTGCAGGCCCTTGTAAAAGGCTCCTCCCCAGCTCTCTTTTCTTCTAGGGAAAGACAATCATTTGTTGACCTCCAGTTTATTCATGGTTTAGGCATTGGGGGTTGCCAGGTTTGCTGTTCTCCTCCTCTTGGCAATGGACAGATGTGTGAGAGGGTGTTTGGGTGTGAGGTTCAGGCCTGGCTATCTGCAAACAGCTGATTGGTTTGGGGAGGAGCACAGAGAGGAGCCTGCTCCAGGCCTGAGACTCCTTTTCAGCTTCCAAAGCAGAGGAATCATAGCTCAGGCAGGGGAAGCAACCTCTCTGTCTGTTCAGAAGTGACTTATCTCCTGGTGGCACACATGATGGATGCTGCTGAGACAGAACCTGCAGGCAGCCTCATAGTGTCTCATGTTTGTGAGAGATCAGTCTCCTCTTCCCTGTCTGTGTGGTTTGGCTGGAGCAGAGACTCTAGAATCTGCCACTTGGGTCATAGCAGTTGGCTTTCAAACCTCTTCAAAGCTGAGAAGGTATCTGTGAGCTTCTCTTACTGCTCTGTATCACAGTATCACCAAGGCTGGAAGAGACCTCAAAGGTCATTGAGTCCAAGCTGTCACCACAGACCCCATGACCAGACCATGGCACCAAGTGCCACATCCAATCCCCTCTGGAACACCCCCAGGGACGGTGACTCCACCACCCCCCTGGGCAGCACATCCCAATGGCCAATGACTCTCTCTGGGAAGAACTTTCTCCTCACCTCCAGCCTGAACTTCCCCTGGCACAGCTTGAGACTGTGTCCTCTTGTTCTGGTGCTGGTTGCTAGAGAGAAGAGGCCAACCCCTTCCTGGCTACAACCTCCCTTCAGAGAGTTGTAGAGAGCAATGAGGTCTCCCCTGAGCCTCCTCTTCTCCAGGCTCAGCAACCCCAGCTCCCTCAGCCTCTCCTCACAGGGCTGTGCTCAAGGCCTCTCCCCAGCCTTGTTGCCCTTCTCTGGACACCTTCAAGTGTCTCAATGTCCTTAAACTGAGGGGCCCAGAACTGGACACAGGACTCAAGGTGTGGCCTAACCAGTGCTAAGCACAGGGCACAATGACCTCCCTGCTCCTGCTGGCCACACTCTTCCTGATGCAGGCCAGGATGCCATTGGCCTTCTTGGCCCTCTGGGCACACTGCTGGCTCATGTTCAGGCAGCTGTCAATCAGCACCCCCAGGTCCCTCTCTGTTTGGCTGCTCTCAGCCACTCTGACCCCAGCCTGTAGCTCTGCCTGGGGTTGCTGTGGCCAAAGTGCAGCCCCTGGCACTTGGACTTGTTGAATGCCACCCTGTTGGCCTCTGCCCATCTGTCCAGCCTGGCAAGGTCCCTCTGCAGAGCCCTTCTGCCCTCTGACTGACCAACATCTGCTCCCAGCTTGGTGTCATCTGCACATTTGCTGATGACTGTCTCTATGCCCTCATCCAGATCATCAATGAAGATATTGAACAGGCTGGGGCCCAGCACTGATCCCTGGGGCACACCACTGGTGCCTGGCTGCCAGCTGGCTGTGGCACCATTCACCACCACTCTCTGGGCTCAGCCTCCAGCCAGTTCCTCACCCAGCTCAGAGTGCTGCTGTCCCAGCCAGGGGCTGACAGCTTGGCCAGGAGGTTGCTGTGGGGGATGGTGTCAAAGGCTTGCTGCAGTCCAGGCAGACTCCATCCACAGCCTGCCCCACAGCCACCAGGCAGTCACCTGGGCATGGAAGGAGCTCAGGTTGGAGAGGCAGGACCTGCCCTTCCTAAATCCCTGCTGGCTGGGCCTGAGCCCTTGGCCATCCTGCAGGTGCACAGTTATTGCCCCCAGGATAATCTGCTCCATCATGTTCCCTGGCACTGAGGTCAGGCTGCCAGGCCTGGAGTTTCCAGGCTCCTCCATCCGACCCTTCCTGTGGATGGGGACCACACTGGCCAGTTCCCAGTCACCTGGGACCTCTCCAGTGAGCCAGGACTGGAGGGAAATGATGGAGAGTGGCTTGGAGCTCATCTGCAGCTCTCCCAGCACCCTAGGGTGGATCCCATCCAGCCCCATGGACTTGTGAGTGTCCAAGTGGCTCAGCAGGTCCCGAACTGATTCCTCATGGATTTCAGGGGCTCCCTGACCCCATCACCCAGCTCAGGAGGCCTATGTGATCTATGTGAGTCCTGCCTGTCCTGTGAGAGCTGAGTAGGGCTCATAGAATGGGTTGGGTTGGAAGGGACCTTACGGATCCTCCAGTTCCAACCCCAGTGCCACCAGCCCCGCTGGAGGCCCCCCCCAGCCACCTTTGTGCCGAGCAAACACCATCTGCCACACCTTGGTTCCACCGCCCAGCCCTGCCCTGCTCGTGCCCGGCCCTGCCCTCACCTCGAGTGGGCAGATGTCTCTGATCACTCTCAACCTGCTCTGCCCCTAGGAATGGGGTGGCAGTGCTCTTCTGCCCAGGGCTGGTGTGGGTGATAGGCACTTGTCTGCTGAGAGCTTCTCAGAAATGCAGTGCAACGAAGTCCTGAGGCAGGACAGCAGCCCCTGGGACGTGGTTCTGTAACCAAGACCTAGCAAGCCTGTGAAGAGATCTGCTCCTGTTTCTTCTGGGTGGTGTTCCTCTTCCCCCTGGCCCCCCCCTTGGTTCCTGCTTTCCAGTGGAATGAAAACACCAAGGGTGTGTGGTGGGAAGAGAATCATGGAATCCCAGGTTGGAAAAGGTCTCTGACATCATCCAGTCCCACCAGCAAGCTGCCACCACCATGGCCACTAACCCCTGCCCCCAGGTGCCATGGCCACAGGGTTCTTGAGCACCTCCAGGCAGTTCAGGATGATGCCTGTTGCATGAGAGGAGCGTTTTTGGGGTAGACCCTGCAGAAGTGAGGAAGTGATGCAGCAAATGTGATTGCAGGAGCTGAGTACTGCACTTCCTGCTCTCCTGCGTGCAGACTGGAGCAGGATGTTGCTTACCCTGTGTGTGCTGGATCTTGGAGCTGCTCGGTGCCAAGAAAAGGCAGCAGCCGAGGTGCTAAAGGAGCTGAAGCCTCCTCTGGCCCTGTCATGATGACCCTGGGAGATGGAGTTGACCCCTGCAGGCCTTGCACAAAAATTTCCCCTCATGTGCCTGGAGTCCATCAGCACCTGGCTCTCACCCCCCACCCCCACTCCCCGGGGGCTTGTTTAGCCCTTCAGGAGTGTGGTGCTGGGAGCCCTCAGCTGTTGGAAGTGCTGCTTCTGCTGGGGACAAGGCTCCTCTTCTCCAGGCTGAACGCCCCTCACTCACCTCTTCTCTTCCTCCTGCCTCATTGCCTGGGTTCCCATCTTTCCTCTTGCCTCCTCCTGCTTTCCCAGAGCCGGCCTGGCTGCTGCCACCCTGCTCACTGCTTCTCATCACTGCATCTCCAGCAGACCTTGGGCTGTCTGCATTGTCAGGTGGCAGTGAAAGTGCCACCAGCAGGAGGTTTTCTGTTGCTGTGCTGGGCTGTGCAAAGGCTCTCCTGGAAGCCAAGGCCTGGCTGTGGCTGTCAGCAGCCCTGTGCCTCAGCTGTGCCTGTCCCAGAGGCACTGGCAGGGACTTTCCAGGTTTTGGTGAAGGGAGAAAGAGAGAAGTGAGACCCTGCCAGGGCCGCCGGAGCTTGGGTGCGTCCAACTCTGAGCTGCACTTCACAGACTGCAAACTAGCACAGCCCTGCAGGGGAGCTTAGGAATCCTTGGGATCTCTGAACACCAAGCCTTAACAACGAGCTGTAACCAAGCTGTTCATTAACCTCACACACAGCTCTCCAAGGACTCTGTCCTTTGCAAACCTACTTTTGAGTCTCAGCCATCTGTCCACTTCACGTGCTGTGTTGAGTGAAGGCTCAGAGTTGCTTTGTGCATGGAGTCTGACTTGGGAAGAGCTCTTCCTGCAAGGTCCCTGGAGAGCTCTGTGGGGGCATCTCTGTGCCCTGTTCCTGTCACCTTCTTGTGTGCATGGTGAATTGAACTCCAGGTCCTGGTTCTGAATTCTCAGGAGATCTTAGAGGAATAGATCCTCAGTTCTCAGGAATTCTTGGGGCCCTGGAACACCTCTGGTGAGGGAAGGCTGAGGGGATTGGGACTTGTAGTCTGGCAAAGAGCAGCTTGAGGGGGATCTCATCAATGCTGATCAGTCCTTCAGGGATGGGTGTCTGCAGGATGGGGCCAGGCTTTGTTCAGGGGTGCCTAGTGGCAGGACAAGGGCACAAACATCATCATCAGAAGTTCCATCTGAGCAGGAACTCCATCTGGGCAGGAGTTGCTTTGATTTAAGGGTGACAGAGCCCTGGGGCAGGCTTCCCAGAGAGGTTGTGGAGTCTCCATCTCTGGAGACATTGCAAACCTGCCTGGATTGTTCCTCTGTGACCTTCTCCAGGTGCCCCTGCCTTGGCAGGGGGTTGGACTGGATGCTCTCCAGGGGTCCCTTCCAACCCCTACCCCTCTGTGGGAGCAGTCTGGTTGCTGTTGTGTTGCTGTACCTGGGCACTGGATGGTAGCTTTCCTCCTGGCAGTCTTGGCTGCTCTGACACACTCGAAGGCGAGCTCCTGTGGTGCAGGGCTCCCAGAATGTGTTCCCTTGAGCCTCTGCCTTGGTCTGGATTGCCCTGCAGCGGCTCCTGGCCCGGGGGAGGTAGGGAGCTTTTCTCACTTGGTACCCTCTGTGCCCAAGCAAACCCTGGTGTAAGCAGTGGCCAGTCCAGCTGGGGGGGAGGGGAGGGAGGGCTTTTGGACGTTTTTATTTGATTTGCTGCTTTTCAGGGACTCAAAGCTGAGGTGGCAGCGAGCCTGAGAACCGAGCTGTCAGCTTGTGTCTGGCCCTGGCAGCACAAGACAGAGAATCTGATGTGCTTAAGCCGCAGGCTTTCGGCATGGCAAACTCCTAACCTAAACAGCGAGGGGGGAGCTGCATTCTTTGCGCTGCCTAATCTCTGTGTTTTGTTAAACCTGCATTCCTGCCAGGGCTTCCCCGGGCGGAACAATGGTGACCAGCTGGGCAAGTGGCCCTGGCTGCGCTGCCGGCGGAGCAGCTCAGCGGCTCAGGAGTTCAGATTCTCGTCTGCAGCTTAAACTCATCTGGATTTAGTTGCTTTTAATTATCAGCTGGCTGAGCCACAAGAGTTCTGCTCCTTCCCCTCACCCTCTTTCCCAAGTGAAAGCATGCTCTGCAGTGCAGTTCTGCAGAGGAGCAGCAGGGCTGGGAGCTGAGCCTTGCAGCTCAACCTCTTTCCATTCCTCGAGATCAAATGGGAATGCTGACACTTCCCTTCACGGAAGGAAAGGCTCTGGGGGGCATTACATGAGGGTGTGGTTAGGTAATCAATCAATGAATGATAACATTTGGCACTCCTGTGAACTTCCCCTCCTACAGAATGGAGGTTGCTCTGCTCCCTGTGTGCTGCAGCTCTCCAGGAATGGATGACTGAAATTAGCTTTTGGGAGCTAGGCTTTGTCTGGGGAGGAGTAATCCCTGCAGGAGAACAGCTTAGGAACATCCTTCTGCACCAGTACAGGTGAGGGGGGACCTGCTGGGAAGCAGCTCCACACAGAGGGACCTGGGGGTGCTGGTGGACAACTTCCCCCATGAGCCAGCAATGTGCCCTCTTGGCCAAGGAAGCAAATGGTGTCCTGGGATGTGTGAAGAAGAGTGTGGCCAGCAGGGCAAGGGAGGTTCTCCTGCCTCTCTACTCTGCCTTAGGCCACATCTGGAGTGCTGGGTCCGGGTCTGGGCTCTCCCCAGTTGAGAAGAGACAGAGAACTGCTGGAGAGAGCCCAGGGGAGGCTGCAGAGCTGCTGAGGGGCCTGGAGCAGCTCTGGGAGGAGCAAAGGCTGAGAGCCCTGGGGCTGAGAGCCTGCAGAAGAGCAGCCCCAGAGGGCAGCTGAGCAATGCTCAGCAAGAGCTAAAGGAGCTGTGGGGGGCAAGAGGCTGGGGCCAGACTCTGCTGAGTGGTGCCCAGGGACAGCACAAGGGGCAGCAAGGGGCACAGAGTGGAGCCCAGGAGGTTGGATGTGAAGAGGAGGAGCAAGTTGTTTGTTGTGAGGGTGCTGGAAGCCTGGAGCAGGCTGCCCAGAGAGGTTGTGGAGTGTCCTGGTGTGGAGAGCTTCCAACCCCCCCTGGGCATTGTGCTGCTGGGCACTGTGCTGTGGGTGCCTTGCTGGAGCAGGGGCTGGGGTGGGTGAGCTCCAGAGGTCCCTTCCAACCCCTCCCTGGCAGGACTCTGGTGTCTGTGCAGAGGAGGAGTTATTTTGGAGCACTAGCTGGGGGTGGGAGCAGGAGGTGCTGAGCAGGGCAGGCTGGGTGATGGCACAGGCTGTGGTGCTTTCCTGTCCCCAGTTGCCAGGCAAGGCTGGAAGGGTGCTGGGTGTGCAGCCCACCTGCAGGAGCAGCTCTGCCTGCTGGCATCAGTGCAGACATGCCTGCAGCAGCTGGCACTGCCAGTCTGTGCCAGCCCGGGGGGCAGAGCAGCTCTGGGCTGGGCTGCTGTGAGCTCTGTTGCCATGCAGTGGTTGGAGCACACAGGGAGCAAGCAGGGGGTTGGCTGCCTGGGAGCTTCCAGCTCCTGGCTTCGATAACCTGGAGCAGGATCTGCAGTGCCAGAGCCCAGCGGTTCAGACTCTTGCTGGCTCCTGGGCCACTGCTGCTGGGAGTCACCAATGCACATCACAAAGGAAACTAACATTTGGGGTGCAAGGGTGCAGGAGTTCTTCACCTGTAGGCTCTGAAGCAGCCTCTGTTGCAAGCAGGAAGAGGAGGATCCCATCTTGCCGAGCACCAGAGAAACACTCTGAGTCCTGACAGGGTCATTAAGGGTCTGCTAAAGCCCTTTCACGACCTCTGCAGCCAAACCTGGTGGAAATTTATTGCAAGGACCCCAGCAACATAATCATTTCCTTGGGTAATGTCTTTTGAAAGTCAAGCTGAAGTCTGCCAGGCCCTGCCCAGCACTGATGGGTTCAGTGAGCTGGCTGCTGGGTGCCATCCCTGTGTGCTTCCACAGGGATGGGTCAGGGCAGTGCTGCTCTCTCCTTGGGGGTGGCTGTTTGGATGCTCTGGGTTGGAAGGGACTCTTGCAGGAGGGATGTCTCCAGCTGGAGCAGGTTGATCAGGGCCACATCAAGTTTGACCTTGAACACCTCCAGGGATGGGACCTCCACCACCTCTGTGGGCAGCCTGTTCCAGGGTCTCCCCACCCTCACTGTGCAGAGCTTCCTCCTGGTGTCCAACCTAACTCTCCCTTGCTCCAGTTTTAAACCATTGCCCCTTGCCCTGTCCCCACAGTCCCTCTCCAAACATCCTCTAGGCCTCCTTCAGATACTGAAGTGCTGCTCTGAGGTCTCCCTGGAGCCTTCTCTTCTCCAGGCTGAACAGCCTCAGCTCTCTGTCTGTCCCCATAGAAAAAGTTCTCCAGCCTCAGATCATCTTTGTGGCCTCCTCTGGATCTGCTCCAGCAGCTCCAGGTCCTTCTTGTGTTGAGGACCCCAGAGGTGGACACAGCCCTGCAGGTGAGCTCTGAGCAGAGCAGTGGGGCAGAGTCAGCTCTCTCCAGCTGCTGTTCTGCTTTTGAGGAAAGCTGTGTAAGTAGAAGAGGAAGGAAACAAGTGCCCTGGCATTGTGGCTTTGCCTGCAGTTTGCCACAAGCACTGGCAGGTGTCTGCAGTGGAGTGTGGCTGTATCTGGTGTCAGCCACTGCTGCTGTGCAGGCAGACTGGGGGTCCTGTCCCCAGTGACCCCCAGCAGAGCTGTTGGTGGGGGTGGGGGGTGCCTGTCAAGCCTTTGCTGCAGGAGGTTGGATCCTTGTGTGCTGCAGAGTTACCAAAGCTGTGGTCAGGATGCTGCTGTGGAGCTGGTGCTGGTGCTGGCTCCTTCTGCTCTCTTGCATTAGCAACCAGTTCTAAAGCTCAGCAGCCCCCCAGCTCCCTGCATCCCCCCAGCCGTGGAGTCTGCCAGACTTCAGGTTCCCCACAGCACAGGGCAGGAATTTTTCTGGGCCAGTGTCTGCCTCTGGCCCTCCTGCTGTCCCCTCTCTCTTGCCGGGGCCGCTCTCTGCTCCTCAGCTTCCCCACGCGTGCTGGGGAATGTTTCAGGGCAGTGTTATCATTCCTAAGGAATCTGCTCTGCCTCCACAGCTATGGAGGGGCTGCCTTTGTGTTCCCCTCTCTCCCTTTTAGCTGTTATTACTTGGCCAAATCAAAACCATTTCCCACCGGGTACCACAGTGGAGCTCTCCTCCCTCACAGCCATCTCCCTTCCAGGCAGAGGCCTCCGAAGCGCTGAGGCACTGCGGGGCTGCCCTGGATGGCTCAGGAGAGAGGGAGGTGTTGGTGTTCCTGCTCTCAGCAGAGGAGATTCTTTGCTTCACTTTGCTTCACATTTCTCTTTTTCTTTTCACATTTCATTATTGAGATTTTTCTTTTCCTAATGAGCAAACTGACCTGCAGCAAGATTTAAAAGGAGAAAGCAAAGCATTGTTCTTGGCTGGCAGGGGGAATGGAGGCTGCTTCCAAAGGCAGTGACAGCTCAGGGAGGTGTGTTAAAAACAGAGCAGCCTTCCAAACTGGAAGCAGGCAGGTAGAGCACTGCATGTCTAGATGGCTCTGTACACTCTGTGAGTGGAAGGAGAACTGTGGAGGGTTCTGTTCTGTGTCTCCTCTCCCTCCACTCTGACCTTGGAGAGACCACAGCTGGAGTGCTGGGTCCAGGTCTGGGCTCTCCCCAGTTCAGAGAGACAGAGAAGTGCTGGAGAGAGTCCAGGGGAGGCTGCAGAGCTGCTGAGGGGCCTGGAGCAGCTCTGGGAGGAGCAAAGGCTGAGAGCCCTGGGGCTGAGAGCCTGCAGAAGAGCAGCCCCAGAGGGCAGCTGAACAATGCTCAGCAGGAGCTGAAGGAGCTGTGGGGGGCAAGAGGCTGGGGCCAGACTCTGCTCAGTGGTGCCCAGGGACAGCACAGCCCGGAGCCCAGGAGGTTGGATGTGAAGAGGAGGAGCAAGTTGTTTGTTGTGAGGGTGCTGGAGGCCTGGAGCAGGCTGCCCAGAGAAGTTGGGGAGTCTTTTCCAAGCAAGTTGCTGTGGCTGCCCTGCTTTAGCCAGGGTGATCTGAGGGCTTGCTGAGGCAGAGCAGCCATTCACTAGCAGGGCTCAGGGCCTGCTGGCTGCAGAGGGGCTGACCTGCAGCAAACTGTCTGTAGCTCCTTTTGATGGCACTGGGTGTGTGCAGCTGGCAGAGTGGGAGTCTGGAGAGAGGTGAGAAGGAGTTTTCCTGGCTGGCAGATTACTGTGTGCCTGGAACTACCACATCCAAGCTGTGTTACATTCTCCCTGAGCTTTGAAGGTGGCTTCCCCTTGGTGCAGAGGAAGCACTTTAGGAGGGCTGGGGACTGGCAGCTGGGAGGTGACTTGGCTCAGGTCATCCCTGCCCTGGGGTGGTGCTGGGAACGACTGGCTTGAGAGGGAGGCGAGGAGGGGAAAGCTGTGATCACCTAACCAGCCCTGGGGTGTTTGTCTGCAAGGGCACTGCCAGCCTGCCACGCTGGGAAGACTCTTGAGAGGTTTAGGCTGTGCAAGCAGGAGTTTATTAACCTGAAAGCTATTGAGACATCCTCCTGCCTTAGCTCCCTGCCTCTGATCTCTCTCCCAGCTCACACTGGAATCAAAACTGCCTGTTGCAAAGGGCAAGCTCAGCTCTCTGATCACACAACAGATCTCATTTTTGATGTTGCTGCTTCCCTCCCCATGGAACTCCCAGGGGTGTGACTGGAACAATAGGATGGCTTTCCAAAGGCTTCTTTATTGCAGCTACACCCAGGAGCAGCCTTCTGCCAGCCATGGCAGCAGTGGAATAAAAAAGCTTTCAATTCCAGCAGCAAATTAACACACAGGCTCTGGGGCTTGTTTCTCAGACTGCTTAACACTTTGGATGCCCAGGCAGAGAGCCCTTGCAAGGCTTTGGTTTTGTTAACTGTGGCCTGGTGTGGATCCTCCTGGAGGCTCAGTGTGCAGTCTGTATTTAACTGATCTGATACACAGCCAAGAGAAGAGCAGATGCAGAAGTTCTATTAGTGATAGGACTGAGGGGGATGGAGCAAAACTAGAAGTGGGGAGATTGAGATTGGCTGTGAGGAAGAAGTTGTTCCCTATGAGGGTGGTGAGAGCCTGGCACAGGTTGCCCAGGGAGGTGGTGGAAGCCTCCTGCCTGGAGGGTTTGCAGCCAGGCTGGAGGTGTCCCTGCCCATGGCAGGGGGGTTGGAGCTGGCTGAGCCTTGAGGTCCCTTCCAACCCTGACAGTTCTGTGATCTCTGAGCTGGGCAAGTGAAAGCCAACCTGCTCTGCTGCTGCACACAGCACAGCCTGCTGCTCAGAGCCACCTGGCACAGCAGTGGGGCACTGACTGGGGAGAAGTCCTTTGCTGTTGGCTACAGGCATGTGGGAGCTGTCCCAAAGAGTCTTCTCTCACACCTGATGCAAACACTGGCTGCTGGGTACCTGAGCTCAGTGCTGCCCACGGCTGAGCAGACAGACCCACAAGGGAAAGGAGGAGCTGCTGCCCTCCAAGCAGTCTGACCAGGTGCATCTGTCTAGACCCATGGAATGGTTTGGAAAAGACCTTTAAGATCATTTGATTCCAATCATTCTCTAACTCCACAAGGTCTGGGGCTAAACCATGGCCCTCAGCACCACATCTCTGCCTCTTTGAAACCCCCAGGGATGGGCATTCAGTCACCTCCCTGAGAAGCCTTTTCCAGTGTTTGAGAACCCCTTCAGGGAAGAAGTTTCTTCTAATGTCCAACCTAAACCTCCCCTGGGGCAACTGGAAGCCCTTTCCTCTCGTCCTATCACTGTTACTAGGGAGGAGAGGCCAACACCACCAGAGTGGTCTCTCATTCCTAACCACCTCCTCCAGCACTGCAAACGCCAGGAGGCTGCAGGCCTTGCTTGCAGCCCTGCAAAGGCTCTTCTGCAGCACTGAAACTGCAGGTGGTTCCTGCATGCAGCCCCCTGGGACAGGAGCATGTGCAGTAGCTGAGCCTCCACTGCAGAGATTCCCCTTGGCTCAGGAGATCTGGCTCCAGGATGGGCCACCACAGGGGAGGCTCCTGCTCTAGAAGGATCTGTGCAGAGTCCTTGTGTGCCAGAGCCCAGAAGCTCCTTCACAGCCTCTCTTCCTTCGGTCAGGGTCTTCCTGGAGCAAGTGCAACACCTTGACTGAAGGAAGAGGAGGGAGGGCAGGTGGGGGAAGTGTCTGGGTTCTGTGTGCCTGCACAGGCATTTCCAGGGGCACCCTAACGCTTGTGAAGCTGAAGCTGATGCTCTGATCTGCTTTTCAGTGCCTTTCTGGGCCCCCAGGACACAGCTGGGTGTGTTGAAATAGCCCAGGAGAAAGCAATCTGCATTCCCTCGGGGGGAAAACGCCATGTGTTGTCTGGGGGGGCTCCTGCAGGGTGCTTTGTTTCTTTCCAGCTATCAAAAGGGTCTCCCTGCCTCCAGTGACAGTCACATCTCTAACTCCAGGGAAGAGATGAAACACTTCCCAGGGCCTGCATGCTGGCCTGGAGCAGCAGTGCTGTGCCCAGCAAGGGTAGGGCAGGGACCTGTGTTGGGCAGCGCTGAGGCCGCACCGAAAGTGCTGGGTTTGGTTTTGGCTCCTCCCTGCAAGAAGGACACTGAGAGGCTGGAGCAGGTCCAGAGAAGGGCAACAAAGATGGGGAAAGATCTGCAGAACAGGGCTGGGGAGGAGCAGCTGAGGGAGCTGGGGGTGTTCAGCCTGGAGCAGAGGAGGCTGAGGGAGACCTCCTTGCTCTCTGCAGCTCCCGGCGAGGAGGCTGGAGCCGGGTGGGGGTTGGGCTCTGCTCCCTAGGCTCAGGTGATAGGAGGAGAGGAAATGGCCTGAAACTGTGCCAGGGGAGGCTTAAGTTGGGGATGAGGAACAATGTCTCTGCTGCAAGAGTGGTCAGGGACTGGCAGAGGCTGCCCAGAGGGGTGGTGGAGTCCCCATGCCTTGAGGGGTTCAAGCAAGCTGTGGCCATGGACCTGCTCCAGCCTCTCAATGTCCTTCTTGGAGTGAGGGCCTCAAAACTGAACCCAGGATTTCAGGTACAGCCTCAGCAGTGCCCAGCACAGAGGGGCAACCCCTGCCCTGCTCCTGCTGGCCACACCATTGCTGATCCAGGCCAGGCTGCTGGTGGCCTTCTTGCCCACCCGGGCACCCCCTGGCTCATCTTCAGCTGCTTGTCCAGCTTGACCCCCAGGTCCCTTTTCCCTGACAACTTTCCAGCCAAGAGGAGTTAAAGACAGCTCTGGGGACTGACTCATGGGTGGTAGAGGAGACTGTGGGGCCACCACAGGAGCTCTAGTAAAGCAGAAGATGCTGCTGGAGGGTTGCTGACCCATTGTGCTGATTTTCTTCATGCTTTTCTCTCCCCCAGTGTTTGAGGACCAGCAGGTGTCTGTCACTCTCCTGCTTTCCACTTCAAGCTCCTCCTGCTGCTAAAGCAAAGTGAGGGTTTAATTCTGAATGAGTTTCTGTGGGTGCCAGCTGAGAAGTGCTGACTGTGCTACAAGTGAGGCTGTGCTGAGGAGCAGGGCCACTGTCCTCAGCTTCAGGAGCTCCAGCTCACATCTTCCTCCAACAGGAAGGAATGGACCTGAGGGAGCAGGTCCAGAGGAGCACCATGGAAATGATCAGGGGGTTGGAGCCCCTCTACTGCAGGGACAGGCTGAGGGAGCTGGGGGTGTTCAGCCTGGAGAAGGGAAGGCTCCAAGGACACCTTAGGGCAGCCTTCCAATACCTGAAGGGGCTGCAGAGAGGCTGTTTGCAAAGGCCTGCAGGGACAGGCCCAGGGGCAATGGCTTCAAACTAGAGCAGAGCAGATTGAGAGTGGATGTGAGGAACAAGTTCTGCACCAGGAGGCTGCTGGAACCCTGCAACAGGTTGTCCAGGGAGGTGGTTGAGGCTCCAGCCCTGGAGATATTCAGGGTGAGGCTGGACAGTGCTCTGGGCAACCTGATCCAGTGGAGGATGTCCCTGCTGAGTGCAGGGGCTTGGACTGGATGAGCTCTGGAGGTCCCTTCCAACCCAGACCATTCTGTGATCTCAGAAGAGGACAGAGAGCCGAGTGGCAAACTTGCCTGGGAGCAGAGGGCTGTGCTGCAGACAAGAGCTGCTGATCCAAATCCCACCCCTGTGCTTTCAATCAATGCCTTAAGGATGGTTTTTTCCCTTGACCTCCCCCTCCCTCCAAGGTCAAGCTTTCCAGGAATGCACAAACCAGCACCTCGGGTCTGCTGGCAGTGTGAGGGTCTGAGAAAGCCACAAGCAGGCCACCCAGCTGTGCAAAAACGCTCAGCCTCAGGTTCTCCTTTTGAAAGGCTCCAACTCCAGGAGCTTTTGTGCTGCAGAGGCAGCAGCCAGATTGGCCTGGTGTGTGATTTCCACCCTGCATGGATACTGAGTGCCAAATTCCAGCTAGCCAGTCTAATTTAGCAAAGATTCCACAGATATTTGTGCACACTTCCTCTTCACCCCCCTGGGAGCACTTGGAGCTCCTGTCTTCTCCTCATTGATAGGCAGCAGAGCAGCTCAGTGCCAGGGAGAATGGCTGCAAGAGCAAAGCACTTCAAAGGAGGGAACTCCCCCCTCTCATTTCTGAGCACTCAGTCATGGGCTGACTGCTCTCCTTTTCCTGATGAAGGGAATTATGGCTCAGGGCAACCACATTTGCTGTCTGACTGAGTGGGAACAAGCCACCAGCAAGCTGGGAGGAGCAGGGTGCTGGGGAAATCAGAGGGACTTTAGGCTAGAGGAATCCTCCTTCTGCCTTCTCATCTCTTTCCCCTCCGGCAGGCACACACTGATGCATGCATGGAGTGAGCAGCTGGGGCTGCTGAGGGTGGAGAGGAGGCTGAGGGAGACCTCCTTGCTCTCTGCAGCTCCCTGAGAGGAGGCTGGAGCCAGGTGGGGGTTGGGCTCTGCTCCCCTCTATCAGGTGATAGAAAGAGAGGAAATGGCCTGGAATTGTGCCAGGGGAGGCTTAGGTTGGAGATGAGGAAAACTTCTTTGCTGCAAGTGTGGTCAGGGACTGGCAGAGGCTGCCCAGGGAGGTGGTGGAGTCCCCATCCCTGGAGGGGTTCCAGAGCCCTGTGGCCATGGCACCTGGGGCCATGGTTTGGTGGCCGTGGTGGGGCTGGGTTGAGGTTGGACTGGATGAGCTCAGAGCCAAAGCAAAACAGAGGCCTTGCCCAAACCAAAGCAGCTCTGTGACTCTCTGAGTGATCATGATTAAGTTATTCTTGGTGCTACCTGTCTGCTCCACCTTGAAGTCCTCACCTGCCTCTGCTCTGTGTTCCTGTCAGTGCCGGTGTGCAGGGAGGATTTGTTGCAGGAATGAGCCCTGCAGCATCAGTGGGTGCAGAAGGACAAGGCAAGTTTCCTGTGAGCTGAGGTGAGTTCAGCCCTCCAGGCAGCACTGCTTGGAAGGTTAACCATGCCCCAACAAGGCAAGGGAAGCACAGGTCAAGGGGCTTGGCTGCAGAGCTGGCTGCAGATTAAAGCTGTTGTGCAGCCTGAGCTGCATTTGCCTCCCAAGGTAAAAGATTCCCTAGGACTAAACTCCCTGCAGCAGCCTCTGATAATCCACTTCGTGTGGGAAAACTTCAGGCTCACTGGCAAGTGAGTGCTGGAAGTGCCCTGAGCACCCAGGGTGCTGTCCCCTGGGCGGGGTTATGCTGTTGGGAGGCACCCAGATGGATTGTCCCAGCTCACTCTTCCAGCCACAACTTCTTTGTGTGGCCACTTCTCCCCAGCTCTCGTGGCAGGCCTGGTGGTTGTGGTGCTGCAGGAGGTTTGGAGCTCCTTCCAATCTCAGTCTGACCAACACAGCAGTGGGAGACCTGGAACTTGTCTTATTCCTGCCTCTGGCTCTCAGCTGCTTCAGATGGCTGCTGGCTGGCTTCAGAAGCCCCAGCTGGCTCCCAGCTCTGCTCCTCTCTCCCCACACGGATGAGAGCTGTGCTCAGCAGTCAGGGTGACCTCTGCTAGTGCCTCTGAAGCCCTGGCTGGGGGGAAGGCATGCATGAAACATCAGCACTGACAGAGAGATTACTGGGCCTGGCCCTGTCCTCTGACTTGCAGACCCCCTCAGCCTGTGCTGGAAGAGCAGCCTGCTTTGAAGTGAGCCCTGCCCTCACCCCTCCTGCCTGCCAGGTGGCCTGTGGTGGATTCCTGAGCACTGCTCCATCAGGCTCCAGAGCTGGATCAGGCTCCAGAGCTGGATCAGGCACCAGCTCCCAACAGCTCAATCCTGGCAGACTGCTCACAGCTCCTTACTGAATGACAGCCTTGGACCCTAAAAACGGTTCCCTGGGGGGGACCCTCAGAACCCCAGCCTGGTGGGGGCTGGAAGAGGCCTCTGGGGATCATCCAATCTCACCCCACTTCCAAGCAGGGCACCCCCAAGCAGCTTGCCCAGGAGCACAGTGGCCAGGGGGGTTTGGAAGCTCTCCACACAAGGAGACTCCACAACCTCTCTGGGCAGCCTGCTCCAGGCCTCCAGCACCCTCAAAGTACTTCACAGAATGGGTTGGGTTGGAAGGGACCTCAAAACTCAGCCAGTTGCAACTCCCTGCCATGGGCAGGGACACCTCCCACCAGCACAGGCTGCCCAAGGCCTCATCCAGCCTGGCCTGGAACACTTCCAGGCAGGAGGCAGCCACAGCCTCCCTGGGCAGCCTGTGCCACAGTCTCCCCAGCCTCACTGCCATCGATTTCTTCTTCATCTCCAGTCTCAATCTGCCCTACTCAAGATGCAGTCCATTCCCTTTCCTCCTGTCACTCCAAGCCCTTGTCAAGAGTCCCTCCCCAGGTTTCTTGTAGACCTCTCCTGTACTGAGTGGATGGAAGCTCCTGTGTTCTGCTCTGCCTCTTGTCCTGTCCCTGGCAGACAGCACTGATGTGGTCAAGAGGAGCAGAACTTTCAGGCCAGCCTGGCTTTTATCAGGGAGGTGCTGAGGTGATTTGGTTTGTAGCTGGGTACAGCAGTAAGG
Organism: Colaptes auratus; assembly: GCA_015227895.2. NCBI lineage: Eukaryota > Metazoa > Chordata > Aves > Piciformes > Picidae > Colaptes > Colaptes auratus. Next base: position 4,840,354 of record JAAWVA010000036.1, read on the forward strand.
AACCATCTGGTCACAGCCAGCTGAATCAGCTGGTAAACCTGATCCTGGTGAGAGGCAGGCAGAGTCAGGGAGATGTCTTTGGGAATAGGGAGGGAATGATGTGGTTATGTAGAACTGGATGGCTCAGGAAGAGAGAGCCCAGGGAGCCTGGCAGCCTCTGGATCTGGATTCCTTGGCAAGTAGAGGGCAGCTCCTGCTCCTGGCCTCAGTCTGGAAGCAGCTAAGCCCTGCTAGGGGTGGGCTGCAGCACCCAAGGTGAGGATGGCTCTGCTGGCACAGGCAGTGTGCTGCTCTGCTGTGTGCACACTTGGCTTTGTGCAGCAAGAAGAGGCAACCTTTCCCCAGGGAAAGGCAGCAACCTTCTGGTTTGATTGAAATTCCTCTCTGGGGCTGCAGGGAAATTGATAGCTGCAGTGAAAAATGTTATGAGGGAACTTGGGGAAATCTCTCTAGCTATCAAAACACTCCTACTGTTTGCTGTGCCCTAAATGTTGATCTCTGCTAAGTATAACACACAGAGCCTTATCCCTGTGGAAAGAAGAGGATAATTCAGTGCAGTTGTTTAGACAGCACAGAGCTTTGGGGGGAATCACAAGCAGCAGAAATGCCAACCTGGAGAGCCTGCTCAGCATGTGCTGGGAGTGGAGAGGCTCAGGGCATGCCCAGACCTGTGCAGCAGGTGCTGCTCAAACCACCCTGCATACAGACCCTCTTCCCCCCCCCTTTTCTCCATCCCTCCCAGAAAGACTTGGCTGGCTTCTGTCCCGGCCAGCTGAGTCTTGGCGATGGGAGCTGTGTGGCATTTGGTGGTGGCTGAAGAGGAGCCAGTGTGTGCCCAGGTGGCCTGGGTCAGGAATAGTGTGGCCAGCAGGTCTAGGGCAGGGATTGTCTCCCTCCCCTCAGCACTGCTGAGGCTGCACCTCACATACCAGCTGCAGTTTTGGGCCTTCACTCCAAGAAGGACACTGAGGGCTGGAGCATGTCCTGAGGGCAACAAAGCTGGGGAAGGGTCTGGAGAAGAGCTCTTGAGGGGAGGGGCTGAGAGATCTGGGGTTGTTTAGTCACAAGAGGAGGCTGAGAAGAGACCTCATTGCTCTCCACAGCTCCCTGAAAGGAGGCTGGGGGTCAGCTTGGGATTAGTCTCTTCTTGCATGCAACACGGGACAGCAGGAGGGGAAATGGCCTCGAGTTGTGCCGGGGGGCTCAGGTTGGCTGTTAGGAAAAATGTCTTCCCAGAAAGGGCTCTCAGGCACTGGCCCAGGCTGCCCAGGCAGGTGGTGGAGTCCCCATCCCTGGAGAAGTTTAAAAGCTGCCTGGATCCGGATGTGGTGCTGAGGGCTGTGGCTCCTGGCAGTAGTGGCACTTGAGCTCCGGGTGAGTGCTTGGACTTGCAGACCTCGAAGGTCTCCTCCAACCTCAGCAGTTCTATGATCTGTGCCTTCATCAGAGGCACCAAACCCACACTCAGTCCCCATCTGCTGAGCTCTCAGCAAAGGGCTTTGCTGGGGGTCTGGGCTGCAGGGCTGTCTCTGCTGCAGCACTCAGCCTGTCCTGTCCGCCCGGGGCATCGGCTGCGGCCGTGCCAGGAGGGGCTGTGCCCGGTAGGTGCTGCCTGCTGTAGGTCTGTCCTCACAGGGGCACAGCAGCAGGTCAGGCCTGTGTGTGGGGCTGAGCCTGGCCCCCTGCACCAAGTGATTAGGCAGGAATGTGGCTGCCTTGCCGATTAACCAAGCTGCTGGCTGAGTCCTGAGGGAGGAGTTCAGCCTGCTGGCCTCTGCCATTGTTCGGCTGGAGATCCCTTGTCCAGCCAAAGGAAGCCTACTACCAACCAGTGGGTTTTTCTCTTGCAAACCCCAACAGGTCCTCCAGGGACCCCTAGAAGGCTGAGAAGCTTGGAGAAAAGCAGCAGTTTGGGCTAGGGAAGAAGCAAACATTGCTTTGGGGGCTGGCTCTGGGGGCTGCTGGGGTGTGAGTCTTTCTAAGCGTCCACCAGGGTGGAGGGGTGGTTGGGGAGCAGAGCTGTGAGGAGGGGGAGGAGGGAGCTTGCTGCCTGTCAGTGGCTTCCTGTCCATGAAGTGCTTGCTGTGGGCTGATTCAGCCTGCTGGCCAGCAGTGAAGCTCTGATGTGTCAGTGCAAGGCTCTCGTGGAGCTTACAGCATTCTGGCTCCAGACTCTGTTACCTTACACTTCCCTACCCTCAGCAGTCGCTTGTCTCTCCCACTGTAGGATTACAGGCTGTAGACATCCAGAGTCTCCAGGGGAGGAACTGTTCATCCAAACAAAGCTTCTGCTGAGCAGCAGGTTCAGAGCACTGCTGGGGTGCAGAACAGGGCTCCCTTCCTGCCCAGGAGCAAAATGCAGCTCAAGCTCCCTGTGTTAACTCCAGCTGCCCTCAGAGGTCCTCCCAGCCTGCTCCCTGCATGCCCTGGGGTGTTAGGGTTGCTGGTCCCCTCTGGTGTCACTGCTGCTCTTGAGTCAGCAGAGAGCAGGCAGCTCCCTCCCAGCGTCTGCGGGGGGAGGGGAGTGCTGGAGCTCAGAATAGCAGCTTTCAGTGTCTCCAAATGGAAGCAAACTGATGAGTTTGTTGCTGTGGTTAGCCTGAAAGATCCATCCTGAACCTCCCAGGTCAGTGACTGGATGTCTGCTGGCATCCACGCTCACACTCCCCCTGGGGACGGCGTGCTCGCTGTGATCAGGAGCTGAGATCTTGGTCTGCAGCCCTGCATTGAAACTCTCTGTCAGTAGCTTGCAGGTCATGGTCTGAAGATCCTCAGTTGTCCATGAAAGTCTTCCAAGAATTAAACAGGGTGTGAGTGGAGGAGTCTCCCTGGAAATGGCTGGGGGGAAGCAGAGCAAGCAGGAGCTGCCTCTCTCAGCAAAGCAGTGAGGAACCGACCCCGTGGGGTGCTGTGGGGCATTGTGCCCCATCTGCTGGTGATGAGCCCCGAAGGAGCTCCTGCCTGGCCCCTGGGGTTTGCTTGCTTGGAATACTCTGAGCAGTGCATTCTCTGCCTCCTTGGCTGCGTGCCAGGGGAGCCCTGGGCCCTTGCTGGCAGCCGTGTGGGACAGCCAGGGTCATTCACAGGCTCTGCAAGCCACGGCGGGGCCCTTCGGCGCCTCGGCTGCAGCCTGCTCGCCTTCTGGGGCCTGCTCTCGCTGCCTCTTGCCTTGCAAAGAGAACTCCTGGGGTGGTTTTGGCTGCCTGGCTCTTCCTGGCACAGTGGCTGTGCAATTCTGCCCACAGTGAGTTGCAGGCTGTGTATCCTACTGCGCCTCCTGGCCAGGGATGTTCCTGGCTCGCTGGTTCCCTGTGCCAGGGTGAACACCAGACACCTAAAAGCTGCACTGGGGGGAAATGGCAGTGCCTGTGGGAAGCCAAGAGTGTCCTGCACGGGGAAGGGACCTTCCACCCCTGGGCTGGGAGCCTTTGGACACCAACTCCGCCTTCTGTTGGTCAAGACAGAGGCTGGAGGAATCCACGTTCCTGTTGGGTTATCTGAGTGACTTTGGGGTCTGACTGCTGGGGTTTGCCCTCATGATCCACTGTGGTGGCTCTGTTCCAGGGTGCTGAGGTGACACCCTTGTGACTGCCATGGTGCTCCTCCTGAGGAGGGTGGAAGGCTGCCCCTAGATTTGAGTGAGGGATCTGTTGCTTTGCCATGGGCTGTCACAGACTGCAGCATGCTTGGGAGAGACCTCTGGAGCTCACCCAGCCCAACCCCTGCTCCAGCAGGGCACCCCACAGCACAGTGCCCAGCAGCACAGTGCCCAGGGGGGGTTGGAAGCTCTCCACACAAGGACACTCCACAACCTCTCTGGGCAGCCTGCTCCAGGCCTCCAGCACCCTCACAACAAACAACTTGCTCCTCCTCTTCACATCCAACCTCCTGGCTTTTCCAGGCTGTGCCCCTTGCTGCCCCTTGTGCTGGCCCTGGGCACCACTCAGCAGAGTCTGGCCCCAGCCTCTTGCCCCCCACAGCTCCTTCAGCTCTTGCTGAGCATTGCTCAGCTGCCCTCTGGGGCTGCTCTTCTGCAGGCTCTCAGCCCCAGGGCTCTCAGCCTTTGCTCCTCCCAGAGCTGCTCCAGGCCCCTCAGCAGCTCTGCAGCCTCCCCTGGACTCTCTCCAGCACTTCTCTGTCTCTCCTGAACTGGGGAGCCCAGACCTGGACCTAGCACTCCAGCTGTGGCCTCCTTAGGGCGGAGCAGAGGGCAGCTCTGTTCAGCCTGGCCAAACCCAGGTGATGGCTTCAGGCAGGGAAAGCAATGGATGGACAGCCTGAGGGAAGCTTCTCACATCCCATAATGATTGATTCCCTTTATAACAGGTCCCTGGGCAGGTCATCTGGACAAATGAGCCTAGGAAAGTGGAAATCCCTCTAGCACTCCATTTGTGGAGCTGGAGCCAAGCAGGTGGCACTGTGCAGGCTTCTGTCCTGTGCTCTGCAGCATGGGAGCAGCTTTTACCTCCAAGCACTGCCCAGGGCTCTGTCACTAGGCTGTAACAGGGTCTGGCCACCAGGTCTCCATGTCAGGGAAGGCTTCTCCAAGGCAGAAATGATCAACCTGCCTGCCAAATTCCTCGGGTTTGTGAGGGGATGTGTGTACCTGAGCTGCTTATTCCAAGGACCAGGTAGAGCAAAGGTGCCAGCCCTAGAGACAAGAGCCGCTTGGGGCTTGTGTTGGAGAGAAAATCTGTGCCTGTGCCAGCAGCACCAGCTGAAGCCCTGCCCAACCCAGCCTTGTAGGCAGCTGAAACTCCTCTTTCTTGCAGTTTTTGACACAGGCAGCCTGCACAGTGCCACCTGCTTGGCTCCAGATCCCCAGATGGAGTGCTGGACCCCCGCACTGGGTGAAAACAATCCTCGCGGGAGCAAGGTGGCTTTAAAGCTGGATCTGTGCAAAGCTGAAGAGAGGAAGGGTTAGTTTGCAGTCCCTCTGTAGGAGCTGTGCTCAGAGCTGCCAGTGTGCTTTAACCAGAACAGAGAGGCTGCCAGATGCCCTCTGGCTGCTGCAGGTCTGCCTCCAGCAGCTGCCCTTCTCCTCACCTTGTGCTGGGCGATGTGATGCTGCTCCTCTTGGGTTGCTTAGCCTTCAGCCTCATGGAGCTCTCTGGTTCCAGCACCAGGTGAAGAGTGGTTTGCCCTTTGTGCTCTTAGCTCTTGCCTCTGTGCACACAGCTGCTCATGGCAGCTTGAGGAGAAGGTTTGGTTTATTGCTGTGGGACACAGGCTTCTGCCATTGTCCTGTGCCCCTCCTGTGTCCATGCAGCTCGTTCTGCCTGCCATGAAATCCCTGTGCCCCGAGCCTGCTGCAGAGCTGCAGCCCTGGTGGCTGAGCCAGAGCCAGGTGTCAATGCAGAGCAGGTCACAGAGATGACTTGGTTTGCTTGGAAAAGATCTCCAGAGGCAACCATTCTCTGGCCCTGCCGAGGCTGGGGCTAAGCCACAGCCCTCAGCACCACGTCTCTGGACTTGTTCCCTCAAAAAAAAGAGGAGGGTAATTGTTGCTGGTGATTCCCTCCTGAGGGCAACAGAGGGCCCCAGATGTCAGGCAGACCCTTCTCACAGGGAAGTTTGCTGCCTCCCTAGAGCCCAGGGCAGGGATGTTACCAGAAGGCTGCCTAGTCTGGTGCAGCCCTCTGACTACTGTCCCTTACTAGTTATGCAGTTAGGGAATGAGGATCTTGCAACCAGAACTCCCAGGGCTATGAAAATGACCTCAGGGCCCTGGGAGATCTGGTTGAGGGGTCAGGGGCACAAATAATTTTCTCCTCAATACCCTCAGCTGCAGGAGGGAATACCAGAAGGAACAGGTCAGCAGCTGTAGTCAACAAGTGGCTTGGAGGCTGGTGCAGCAGAGTTTGGGGTTTTATAATCTTGGGGAACTTCCTACTGCAGCAGGTCAGCTGGCAGCAGATGGAGCACATCTGTCCCAGAGGAGGGGAAAGATCCCAGAGGGGAAGAATGGCCTGTCCCCCAAAGGGAAAAAGATCCTAGGAAGGGAGTTGGCAGGCCTCATTGACAGGGCTTTAAACTAGCTTCGAAGGGGGAGGGGGCTGAAGCCAGTCCCCCAGGCAGGAGTCTGGGGTGATAAGCTGGGGCCAGACGTGAAACCAGCAGCCCAGCTGCAGTGCATGGACACTAATGCATGCAGCATGGGCAACAAACAAGAGGAGCTGGAAGCCTTGCTGCAGCAGGAGGGTTATGATGTAGTTGCCATCACAGAGCCGTGGTGGGACGACTCGCGTGGCTGGAGCGCTGCAATTGGCGGCTGCAGGCCCTTCAGGAGAGACAGGCAAGGGAGAAGGGGTGGAGGGGTGGCCCTGTACAGCAGGGAGGCTCTAGATGCCGTTGAGATGGAGATCAGGGACGATCAGGTTGAGTGCTTGTGGGGAGAATTAGAGGGAAGAGCAGCAGGGCAGACATCCTGGTTGGGTCTGTTATAGACCCCCAGCCAGGAGGAAGATGTCGATGAAGCATTCTATAGGCAGCTGAAGGCTGTCTCAAGTCGCCTGACCTCGTTCTCATGGGCGACTTCAACCTGCCTGATACCTGCTGGGATCTCAGCACAGCAGAGATGAGGCAGTCTGGAGGTTCTTAGAGTGCATGGAGGACAGCTTCTTATCCCAGGGGCTGTGTGAGCCTACCAGGGGCAAGTCTCTGCTTGACCTCCTCTTCACCAACAGGAAGGGCTGGTGGGGATGTGGTGGTCAGAGGTGTGCAGGGCCAGTGACCAGGAGATCACTGAGTGCTCAGTGCTCAGCCAAGCCAAGAGGGGCAGCAAGAAGACCTCCACTCTGGACTGCCGTGGGCAGACTTCAGGTTACTCAAGGAACTAACTCAGAAGGTTCCTTGGGAAACAGCCCTTCAAAACAAAGGGGTCCAGGAGAGCTGGAGCTGCTTCAAGGCAGAACTCCTGAAGGCTCAGAACAGGCTGTGCCCATGTGCTGGAGGTGAGCCCTGGGGCAGACAGCCTGGATGGGCAACGAGCTTCTGAAGGAGCTAAGGGAACAAAAGAGGGTGTACCATCTTGGGAAGAAAGGGGAGGCAACCCATGGGATGTTTAGGGACGTTGCTAGGTCCTGTAGGAAGAAAATTAGGGAGGCAAAAGCACCATTTAGAGCTTAGCCTGGCACTGCTGTGAGGGACAGCACAAAGTCCTTCTATAAATACACTAATAGCATGAGGAGGGCAAGGACAACCTCCACTCCTGGGTGGGCACGGAGGGGAAGGTTGTAACAAAGGATGAGGGAAAGGCAGAGGTGCTTAACACCTCTTTGCCTCCATTTTTACTAGCAGGGCAGAATGTCTTCCAGACAGCTGCCTGCAGAGCTGCAGAAGGAGCCAGGGAGCTGCAGAGTTGTCCTCTGTTCCAGGAGGAGGTTGTTAGAGACCTTCTCAGCCACTTGGACCCCACAAGTCCATGGGACCAGATGGGACCCATCCTAGGGTGCTGAGAGAGCTGCAGATGAGCTCCAAGCCACTCTCCACCATCTTTCAGCAGTCCTGGCTCACTGGAGTGGTCCCAGAAGACTGGAAGCTGCCAAGGTGGTGCCCAGCCACAAGCAGGGCAGGTTGGAGGAGCCAGGGAATTCCAGGCCTGGCAGCCTGACCTCAGTGCCAGGCAAGGCTATGGAGCAGCTCATCTGGAGTGCAACCACACAGCACTTACAGGATGGCCAAGGGCTCAGGCCCAGCCAGCATGGATTCAGGAAGGGCAGGTCCTGCTGACCACCTGAGCTCCTGCCATGCCCAGGTGACTGCCTGGTGGCTGTGGGGCAGGCTGTGGATGGAGTCTGCCTGGACTGCAGCAAGGCCTTTGACACCATCCCCCACAGCAAGCTCCTGGCCAAGCTGTCAGCCCCTGGCTGGGACAGCAGCACTCTGAGCTGGGTTAGGAACTGGCTGGAGGCTGAGCCAGAGAGTGGTGGTGAATGGTGCCACAGCCAGCTGGCAGCCAGGCACCAGTGGTGTGCCCCAGGGATCAGTGCTGGGCCCCATCCTCTTTAACATCTTTATTGATGATCTGGAGGAGGGCATTGAGTCCATCAGCAGTAAATGTGCAGATGACAGCAAGCTGGGGGCAGGAGTTGATCTGCTGGAGGGCAGAGAGGCTCTGCAGAGGGACCTTGCCAGGCTGGACAGATGGCAGAGGCCAAGGGCAGGAGATTGAACACATCCAGTGCCAGGGCTGCACTTTGGCCACAGCAACCCCAGGCAGTGCTACAGGCTGGGGGCAGAGTGGCTGAGAGCAGCCAGGCAGAGAGACCTGGGGGAGTGGTTGACAGCAGCTGAACAGGAGCCAGCAGTGTGCCCAGGGGCCAAGAGGGCCAATGGCATCCTGGCCTGCATCAGGAGCAGTGTGGCCAGCAGGAGCAGGGAGTCATTGTGCCCTGTGCTCAGCACTGCTTAGGCACACCTTGAGTCCTGTGTCCAGTTCTGGGCTCCTCAGGTCAGGAAAGATGTTGAGCTGCTGGAAGGTGTCCGAGAAGGGCAACAAAGCTGGGAGGGGTCTGGAGCACAGCCCTGTGAGGAGAGGCTGAGGGAGCTGGGGTTGCTTAGCCTGCAGAAGAGGAGGCTCAGGGAGACCTCATTGCTCTCTCCAACTCCCTGAAGGGAGGTTGTAGCCAGGTGGGGGTTGGGCTCTTCTCCCAGGCAAGCAGCACCAAACAAAGACCCAGTCTCAAGCTGTGCCAGGGGAGGTTTAGGCTGGAAGTGAGAAAGAAGTTCTTCCCAGCAAGAGAGATTGGCCCTTGGAATGTGCTGCCCAGGAGGTGGTGGAGTCCCCATCCCTGGAGGTGTTTAGAAAGCCTGGATGAGGCCTTGGTGCCATGGTTGAGTTGATCAGATGTGCTGGGTGATAGGTTGGATTTGATCTCTTCCAACCTCGTCTCCTCTCCTCTCCTCTCCTCTCCTCTCCTCTCCTCCTCTCCTCTCCTCTCCTCTCCTCTCCTCTCCTCTTCCTCTCCTCTCCTCTCCTCTCCTCTCCTCTCCGAACCTCTCCTCTCCGAACCTCTCCTCTCCGAACCTCTCCTCTCCGAACCTCTCCTCTCTGAACCTCTCTGAACCTCTCCTCTCTGAACCTCTCTGAACTCTCCTCTCTGAACCTCTCTGAACCTCTCCTCTCTGAACCTCTCCTCTCCTCTCCGAACCTCTCCTCTCCGAACCTCTCCTCTCCTCTCCTCTCCTCTCCGAACCTCTCCTCTCCTCTCCTCTCTGAACCTCTCCTCTCCTCTCTGAACCTCTCTGAACCTCTCCTCTCTGGACCTCTCTGAACCTCTCCTCTCTGAACCTCTCCTCTCCTCTCCTCTCCGAACCTCTCCTCTCCGAACCTCTCCTCTCCTCCCCTCCCCGAACCTCCCCTCCCCGAACCTCCCCTCCCCCCCGAACCTCTCCCATCCCCTCCCCTGGCAGCCTGTGCCAGTGACTGAGAACCTTCCAGGGAAGAAGTTTCTTCTAATGCCAACCTAAATCTCCCTTGGTGCAGCTTGAGGCCATTGCCTCTTGTCCTGCCACTTGGTCCTTGGGAGCAGAGCCCAACTCCCCCCTGGCTGCAGCCTCCTCTCAGGGAGCTGCAGAGAGCAATGAGGTCTCCCTCAGCCTCCTCTTCTCCAGGCTGAACACCCCCAGCTCCCTCAGCTGCTCCTCTCCAGCCCTGCTCTCCAGACCTTTCCCCAGCTTTGTTGCCCTTCTCTGGTCCTGCTGCAGCTCCTCAGAGTCCTCCTTGGGGTGAGGGCCCCAAAACTGACCCCAGTGTTTGAGCTGTGTCCTCCCCAGTGCTGAGCAGATGGGGACAATCCTTGCCCTAGAGCAGCTGGCCACACTATTCCTGATCCAGGCCAGGATGCCATTGGCCTTCTTGGCCACCTGGGCACACAGAAGGTGCAAGATGCCCAGGGCTCACAGAGCAGTTCCTGCCTTCTGCTGGTGAGGAGGTCTCTCCCACTCTTGTTATCTTCTGAGGCACCATGAGACACCAGCTCCTCCTGCTCCTGCACTTTCTGTTGCCCATTCTTGGGCTGTAACCTCACCAGGACCTGTCCAGCACCCCGCTTGTCTGAGACCTGCTGACACTGAGCTCCACCACACCAAAGCGCCTTTCCCCAGCCAGCTGCTGCTGGGAGCAGTGGGAGGCTGGGGGGCGCTGCCCCAGCAAGCAGAGCCCAGCACAACAGGCTGGCACTGTGTCATGGTTTGGGCGAGCAATCCTCCCACCACGCCGGGTGCTCGGCGCCGTTTTCAGAACATGTCCGAAAACACCAGGGAAAGATTTACAGCTGCTGCCGCTGCCCGAACGCAGCCCGGCCCGGGCGGTGCCGCCGCCCGAACGCAGCCCGGCCCGGGCGGTGCCGCCGCCCGAACGCAGCCCGGCCCGGGCGGTGCCGCCGCCCGAACGCAGCCCGGCCCGGGCGGTGCCGCCGCCCCCAGAACGCAGCCCGGCGCGGGCGGTGCCGCCGCCCAACGCAGCAGCCCGCCCGGCGGTGCCGCCGCCCGAAGGCAGCCCGGCCCGGGCGGTGCCGCCGCCCGAAGGCAGCCCGGCCCGGCCCCGCCGTCTCTGTTGCCGCGGTGCAGAGTCAAAGTCACCTCCACCCCTTCGGGCACCCAAGGGGTTATTTCAGCCCCAGCCACGAGCTGCTCTCGGAGCCTTTGAGAGCGTCTTTCCCAGCTGCAGTCCCCGCTCGCCCTCGGGTTTCGGAAGCCGTGGCTTGTCCGTG
>JAAWVA010000036.1:4851078-4899556 GCA_015227895.2 Colaptes auratus
CAGAGGTCACAGAACAGTTTAGGTTGGATTGGACATCAAAGCTCATCCAGTTCCAACCCTCTGCTGTGGACAGGGACACCACCTACCAGAGCAGGTTGCTCAGGGCCCCATCCAGCCTGCCTTGAAACCCTCCAGGCTGGAGGCTTCACAACAGCTCTGGGTAAGCTGTCACAGTGCCTCAGCAGCCTTGTGCTGAAGAATTCCTTCCTAGTCTCAAACCTTCCTTCCCAGTCTGTCCTTGTGGCTCTTCATCTGGACTTGCCCTTCCCCCTGGGGCAGTTACCACTGCTGCTTCTCCACTCCCTCCTTAGCCAGTGGTCAGTGGAGGCTTTTTCACTGGCAGTGGGTCTGCTGTGGTGTCTCTGCTCTCCTTTCATGCAAGGCTGTGCCTGAGGCACTTCCTCTTTCACACTGCCCTGGCCAAACTGCTGTGGCAGCTGTGGAGTTTCCCAGACCCTTCCCACACATCACTGTCCTCAGGAGCCTGTGAGCTGTCACCTCGGCTCCCAGGCCTGCCCAAGCCCTTGCTGCCCATTGTCCCTTGTTAACATAACTGCAGTCTCCTCAGCACCAAGCAGCTGCTGCTCTCACTGGTGCTGGTGCAGAGCCTTTCCGTGGGCTCCTGCAGCTCCTCCTGCCCCTCGTTTCGGGCACTGCTAAGGCAGAGCCTGTGGGAGCAGTGCCTGCAGCTGGGACACTGCTGTCCACGGGATGTTTGCAGTTTCAGATGTGGTGTGGTTCATTTGCCTGACGAGTCCAATTGTTTGCAGACAATGCAGGGTGGCAGCAGACTTCTCAGCTTCTGGTTCTGTGTGAGAACCCTGTGGCAGAAGCTGGGCTTGGTGATGTTTGGGAGCTCAGCTGGGGAGAACTCAGCTGACAGGAGCTGTGTTTCTGGAAGGAACCTACCAGAAACCTTGCAGAAACCTTCTTCATCTGCCAGAAGAGGTGCAGGACACTCATGTTCTGTTCCCTTTGCAAGAGGGAGGAGGCACAAGCAAAGCCATTGGCACCCCTCAGAGGCAGTGACTGCACAGTCTGCCATGGGATCACAGAAGGCTAGGGCTTGGAAGGGACCCCCAGAGACCATCCAGTCCACCCCCCTGCCAGAGCAGGTCATCCAGGGCAGGGCACACAGGAAGGCATCCAGGAGGGTTTGGAATGTGTCCAGAGCAGGAGACTCCACAGCCTCTCTGGGCAGCCTGCTCCAGGCCTCCAGCACCCTCACAGGGACTAAGTTTTGCCTCCTGTTCCCATGGCACCTCCTCTGCTCCAGCTTGCCCCCAGTGCCCCCTGCCCTGTCCTTGGCCATCCCTGAGCTCTGTCCTCCTGACACTGCCCGTGCCCCCTCCCAGGCTGCTCACCAGCACAGGAGCCTGCAGGCGCAGCAGGGGCAGCTCTCCGGCTCCTGCTGACAGCTGAGGGGTTCCCTGCTGGAGGCTCAGACACCGCGGGGCCAGAGGAGCTCTGAATCCATTTCCTGTCTCCTATTGCTTCCTGTTAAATTTCTTTCCCTCACTGCAGAAGCCACAGCCCAGGGTCAAGCCTTTGTCCCTGCTGCCTGCTCCCTTGCCGTGGGGAGCTGGCGCTGTGCTTCCTCTGCTCCTGCCCTCCGCCCCAGGCTCATCGTTTAGCTTGGGTGCTGAGCTGCAGTGCAGCAAGTCCTGGCTGGAGCCTTCCCTGAGCAGATCTATTCCTGAACTCTCTCCATTTGTGTAGGGAAGGCTTCAGCTTCAGCCTTTGCTTTGTCATGCTATGAAGTCCACAGGCAACCCTCCAGCAGCCTGGCTGGAGCTCCGCAGTGTGCTCACCAGCCTCAGGCCTCTGCTCTGGCTGAAGGAAGGCAGCAAGTCCCTGGCTCGGTGTTTCAGCAGCAGCCTAATCTCTGTGGCTCTGCTGCCTGGATGGTTGCTCCCAGCTCCTTGTGAGCCCAGGCCCCTTCTCCTGAGCAGAGCTTCTGCTGCAGCAGCACAACCCTGCCATGCTTAGGACCCCTGCTCCTCCAGGCTGCCCAGGAAGGGTGGTCCCAGACCCAGGCAAGGCTTGGAGACCTGCATTCAGTTGCTGGAGCTGTGAGGTTTGTGTTTTAGTCAGGTGATGCCTCCTCACCTCGAAGATGAGAGCAGCACTTCCCTTGGCCTGCTCTGCTCTGTGACTTTGTGAGCTTCTCAATAGACCTTCTCTGCTCTGCCCTGCTGAGGCCACATCTGGAGTGCTGTCTCCATTCCTGGCACCTCAGTTCAGGAGCTCAGGGAACTGCTTGAGAGAGTCCAGCACAGAGCCACAAAAATGATGAAGGCAGTGGAAGATCTTCCTCAGGAGAAGAGCCTGAGGGAGCTGAGGGCTCTGGGGCTTGGAGAGGAGGAGCCTGAGGGTGACCTCATTGCTGGTGCTAAAGCTGTGCAGGGTGATGCCCAGAGGCTGGAGCCAGGCTCTGCTGGGGGCTGCCCAATGCCAGCACCAGGGGCAGTGGTGGAAGCTGAGGCAGAGGAAGCTCCATGGAAACAGGAGGAGGAATTTTCCCCTGTGAGGGTGCCAGAGCCCTGGAGCAGGCTGCCCAGGGGGGCTGTGGAGTCTCCCTCTCTGGAGATACTCACAACCTGCCTGGCTGTGCTCCTGTGTGAGCTGCTCTGGGTGACTCTGCTCTGGCAGGGGTTGGACTGGATGAGCTCTGGAGGTCCCTTCCAGCCCCTGGCATGCTGTGACTCTGTGACCATAATTGGCCAAAATCAGCCTAGTTTTGACTGCAGTGTGTGTGTGTGGCTGTTGTGGTTGGTGAAGCAGGATCTTGGGCAGGGCAGGGATGTGATAAGCAGCCTGGATCCTGGGCAGGGCAGGGATGTGATGAGCAGCCTGGATCCTGGGCAGGGATGTGATGAGCAGCCTGGATCCTGGGCAGGGATGTGATGAGCAGCCTGGATCCTGGGCAGGGATGTGATGAGCAGCCTGGATCCTGGGCAGGGATGTGATGAGCAGCCTGGATCCTGGGCTGGGCAGGGATGTGATGAGCAGCCTGGATCCTGGGCAGGGCAGGGATGTGATGAGCAGCCTGGATCCTGGGCAGGGATGTGATGAGCAGCCTGGATCCTGGGCTGGGCAGGATGTGATGAGCAGCTGGATCCTGGGCAGGGATGTGATGAGCAGCCTGGATCCTGGGCAGGGCAGGGATGTGATGAGCAGCCTGGATCCTGGGCAGGGATGTGATGAGCAGCCTGGATCCTGGGCTGGGCAGGGATGTGATGAGCAGCCTGGATCCTGGGCTGGGCAGGGATGTGATGAGCAGCCTGGATCCTGGGCTGGGATGTGATGAGCAGCCTGGATCCTGGGCAGGGCAGGGATGTGATGAGCAGCATGGATCCGGGCTGGGCAGGGATGTGATGAGCAGCCTGGATCCTGGTGGGCAGGGATGTGATGAGCAGCCTGGATCCTGGGCAGGGCTGGGATGTGATGAGCAGCCTGGATCCTGGGCAGGGATGTGATGAGCAGCCTGGATCTGGGCAGGGCAGGGATGTGATGAGCAGCCTGGATCCTGGGCTGGCAGGGATTGATGAGCAGCCTGGATCTGGGCAGGGGCGGATGTGATGAGCAGCCTGGATCCTGGGCAGGGCAGGGATGTGATGAGCAGCCTGGATCCTGGGCAGGGCAGGGATGTGATGAGCAGCCTGGATCCTGGGCTGGGCAGGGATGTGATGAGCAGCCTGGATCCTGGGCAGGGCAGGGATGTGATGAGCAGCCTGGATCCTGGGCAGGGATGTGATGAGCAGCCTGGCAGGGCCCCAGCTAACAGCCACCAGACACAAACACTGACTGCTTCAAACATTTCTGCTTCTAACTGTTGCTGCTGAGAAGATCCCCCTCTCCTCCCTGGAACCATGCTGCTTCAGATGGGGGCTGGAGATTCTGACTCCTCTCCTACTCCTTTAATCTTAGGAAGAGGAATGTTCCCAGCCCGGCTGTGTTTATCCTGCTCTTTTCTGCTGTGCTCAGTGGTCACACAGCTGTTTCACCCCAGCCTTGGAGCATCTTGTCTCTGCAGCACTTTCTGTCTTCAGAGAAGCTGAAGATTCATAGAATCCCAGCATGGTGTGGGCTGGAAGAGACCTCTGGAGCTCACCCAGCCCAACCCCTGCTCCAGCAGGGCACCCACAGCACAGTGCCCAGCAGCACAGTGCCCAGGGGGGGTTGGAAGCTCTCCACACCAGGACACTCCACAGCCTCTCTGGGCAGCCTGCTCCAGGCCTCCAGCACCCTCACAACAAACAACTTTCTCCTCCTCTTCACATCCAACCTCCTGGGCTCCACTCTGTGCCCCTTGCTGCCCCTTGTGCTGTCCCTGGGCAGCACTCAGCAGAGTCTGGCCCCAAGCCTCTTGCCCCCCACAGCTCCTTCAGCTCTTGCTGAGCATTGCTCAGCTGCCCTCTGGGGCTGCTCTTCTGCAGGCTCTCAGCCCCAGGGCTCTCAGCCTTTGCTCCTCCCAGAGCTGCTCCAGGCCCCTCAGCAGCTCTGCAGCCTCCCCTGGACTCTCTCCAGCACTTCTCTGTCTCTCCTGACCTGGGGAGCCCAGACCTGCACCCAGCACTGCAGATGTGGCCTGAGAGCAGAGGGGGAGGAGAACCTCCCTTGCCCTGCTGGCCATGCTCTCACTCATGTACCCCAGGACACCACTGGCCTCACCACAGAGCTCTGAGCTTTGGGTGCCACTGAATGTCTCAGGCAGCACATCTTGCATGGCTCATTCTCTGTGGTGCTTTCTCCAGGGCTGGGGTGTCCTGTTGTTGTTGTTTTCATTTAAGCTGAGCACATTGCTGCTCCCAAAGGGATTTTCTGAGCTAGTCTGCAGAATAACAAAGCAAGAGTTCTGCACACCCAGCCAGTTTGGTCTTCTCTGCTTTTGAAGCCTCTCTTGCTGCAGGGTCAGGAGGAGAAGCAGGGGATCTGTCCCCCAGGGGACTGATGTTTCTCCTCAGTTTCAGAAGCTGTAACACCACAGGGAAATCCTCCTCTCTTTCTGTCTTTCTTTCCAGTCAATTGAGTAATAATTCCCAGAGCTTATTCCAGTGCTATTTGGAGACACCCTAACTCTTCTGTCTTGAATTCCCTCATTCCTCTCCAAGATGTGGGGTCAAGGCTTGGGGAAAGATTCTCTGCCCTGCCCACAGGGAGTATAACAGCCAGCTGAGCAGGACCCATGGGGGCTGTTGGTGTGTAAGAGATGGAGCTGCAGCACAAAGGTGGCTTCTCAGCCCTGGGAGCAGTGTGGGTGGCTGGGTGCTACTGGCTGGGCAGAGGGGAAGGGCCATCTGCTTCCCAGGGGGTGGTGGAGTCCCCATCCCTGGAGGTGTTCCAGCGAGGTGTGGCCATGGCAGCTGGGGCCATGGGTTGGTGGCCAGGGTGGGGTTGGGTTGGTGCTTGGACTGGATGGCTTTGGAGGTGTTTTGCAGTCAGATCCACTCTGTGGTCATCCCTGCACTGTGCACAGGGCTCCTCAGGCTGCTCACTGAAGGCCTTGTGCTCCAGCCCAGCCCTGCTGAGCCGGCGCTCTTCCCCTCGCTGGCAGGGAAGGGCAGTGCTGCTCTGCAGGAGCTCGGAGCTCTGTCTGCTCATCAGGGCAGGAGCTGCTGGTTGCTCTGGTACAGGCACAGCAACATCTGTGTCTGGGGCCTCTGTTCTTGGGGCTGAGAGCCTGTCAAGCACAGCTCTGTGCACTTGGGGTGGGAGGTGTGCAGGTGTCTGCTCCCTGGCCTGGGTGAGTGGTGCAGACCAGACGTGCTCAGAGGTGAGGAGTCCTCTTCCTCCCCTTTGGCAGAGGCAGGAGACACGTACAGTGGCCTCCAGCTCTCCTGCAGCTGCAGGCTTTGTGTTTGCTCCAGTGTCTGCAGGAGCAGATTTGAGACTCCTCTGGTTATGTCCTGCCTGGGGCTGGAGGCAACAGCAGAGCACAGGGCTGGCTCGCAGTGTGATGGCCTCTGCCTTGCTCTGAGAGCAGACGTGATGGCAAAGGTCCTCCTTGTCCCTGTGCCAGCTGTGGCACTGCTCTGAGGGGATGTTCTCTGCTCTGTTTGCCCAGAGAAGCTGCCTGGTGTGATTGGGGTCTGGTAGGCTTTGAGTTGTGGTTCACAGAGTCACAGAATGGTTTGGGTTGGAAGGGTTCCAAAACCCCTGCCATGGGCAGGGACACCTCCAGGCAGGAGGCAGCCACAGCCTCCCTGAGCAGCCTGTGTCAGTGTCTCCCCACCCTCACTCTCAAGAACTTCTTCCTCATCTCCACTCTCAATCTGTCCTCCTCAAGCTCCAATCCATCACCCCTCATCCTGTCACTCCCAGCCGTTGGCCAGCTCTCCTCCCCAGCTCTCCTGGAGCCCCTTCAGGTACTGGAAGGCTGCTCTGAGAGCTCCCTGCAGCCTTCTCTTCTCCAGGCTAAACAGTCCCAGCCCTCCCAGGCTGTCCCCACAGGGGAAGTTTTCCAGGCCTCTGATTAACTTCACAGCATCCCCTGGATCCACTCCAGCAGGTCCATGTCCCTCTTACGGTGCTTTTATGATGCTGTCTGGACTGGGCATAGTGATGCTGGGGACCAAGAGTGTTCTTGATAGCTTCCCTGGGAAGCAGACTCTCTGGGGGCACCCACACCATAGTCTTGTTGCTTTGCCAATACCTGCCCAGCCCTTTCCTACCTCCCTTCTTCCCAAGGCAGCCAGGATCAGGTTACTTCAGCTGAGGGGTCTGAAACCTGGCTTCCAAGCAGCCTTGTTTGCTGTGGGGACTTGTAGACCTTTGGCACATCTGTGAACCAGGCAGTGCAAGGAAGGCATTGAGGTGCTGGAGCTGGCACAGAGAAGGGCAATGAAGCTGGGGAGGGGCTTGGAGAGCAGGTCTGGTGAGGAGAGGCTAAGGGGCCTGGGATTGTTTAGCCTGAAGAGGAAGCTGAGAGCAGGCCTTTATTGACAGCTACCTGAATGGAAGCTGGGGTGAGGCTGGTGTGAGCAGCAGCAGGACAGGAGGTAATGGCATCAAGCTGTGCCAGGGGAGGATTAGGCTGGAGATCAGGAAAAATCTGCTGCCAGAGTGGTCAGGGATTGGAACTGGCTGCCCAGGGAGGTGGTGGAGTCCCCATCCCTGGAGGTGACCAAAACCAAAGTAGCTGTGGCACTCTGGGACATGGTGTGGTGATCAGGGAGCTGCTGGGTATAAGGTGGGCTTAATACTTCAGAGAGCTTTGCCTGCCTCAGTGGCTCCTTGGTTCTGTGGGTTCCAGACGCCAGAGGAGCTACCATGAGCTTTGCTTGATCTTCGCATGCAGAGGTGGCATTTGTTCTGATGAGGAGAGGCTGTCCCTGTTTGAAAGGAGGTTGTAGCCAGGTGGGGCTTGGTCTCTTTCCCAAGCAACCAGTGGCAGAACAAGAGGACACAGTCTCAAGCTGTGCCAGGGGAGGTTTAGGCTGGAGGGGAGGAGAAAGTTCTTCACTGAGAGAGTGATTCGCCTTTGGGATGTGCTGCCAGGGAGGTGGTGGAGTCACCGTCCCTGGAGGTGTTCAAGAGGGGATTGGATGTGGCCTTGGAGCCATGGTTTGGTTGTCAGGAGGTGTTGGGTGACAGCTTGGACTTGATGATCTCTGAGGTCTTTTCCAACCTTATTGATTCTGTGATTCTATGAACAGACCTAGGGGCTCGGTCTGGGGCTGCACTGCCAGCAGGGCAGTGGGTGAAAGAAAGCCTTCATTCCTTGGTACCTGGATTCTTTGCCAGTAAAGAAGGCAGGTTCAGTTCCTGGAACCCACCTGTGAGGGATGCTGAAAGTTTCAGGCCTGGGGCTGGAGGTAGCTGGAGAGAAGCTGCTGCAGGGCTCCTGGGACGGCAGCCGCCGCGAGCCCCGCTCCCCAGCAGCCCAGCTCGGGGGCTGTGGCCATGGCCCACCCCTCCCCTCTCCTCTGGGCTTGCTCTGCAAACAGCTTTGCTTGGCAGTGCCAAAGGGCAGGGGGAATCCAGAGCGGGGGAGGCCCTTCTGTGCTGCGTGGCCCCTGGCAGGGGTCCCCACTCTGGCCTGCCTCTGGAGGCTCTGAGCCAGGAACGTGCCGCTGCGCCCTGCCTGTGTCCTCCCTGGCTCTTGTGCCAGGGACGCTTCCTTGAGAGCTGGGGGAGCACATCCTCCCGTGCTGAGGCGTGAGGCTGCTTGGCTGTCATCCCTTAAGGTGTCCTGACTTCCCCAGCCTGTGGAGCTCCGTCCCCCTCCCCAGCTAAGCACTCCTCGGGGGCTCCCTCCTCAGATTCCCCTCCTGAGCACCCACTCGCAGGGACAGGAGCAGGGGACTCTGTTTCCCGAGGGCTGCTGCGTGCTGGTGAGCTCCTGGAGCCTCTCTCCTGCCAAGCAGGCAGGCTCTGAGTGTTTGATCTGGTCTGGGAGGAGCAGTGGCCTCCAGCCGTGCTCTCTGGGTTCTCTCGGTGTTGCCCTCTCCCTGGGACCTGCTGTGGAGTCCATTGAATTCATGAAGGGTGTGGCAAATGGGGGTGAATGAAACCACTAGCAACTCGGTATTAACATGCCAGATTGCCAGAAGCACATTAAATGGGCTGGCTGCAGGGACAGGACATGGCTTTCCAGGGGGAATGTGCAGGATTTGGGCCATTTTTAACAACCTCAGCAAAGCAGGAGAGTATCAGAGAGAGAGAACCCCCAGGAGCAAGATGGCTCTCGACCATGGGGGGGAGAGACCTCACAAGAGCCTGCAAGCCAGAGGGGCAAAGAATGAATTACTCACAGCTGGCTGCACCCAAGCAGGGAGTGCTGGTGCAGTGCATCAGCTGGGGAGGCTCTGGGGGCTCTCCTGTGCCACTGGGGCAGTTTTAGGCTCTGCCTTTAAATTTTTACCCAGATCTTGAGCAGAAAAGTAGCAAAATGTAAACAAATCACTCTTGGGTGTAAAAAAGGAAAACAAAGGTAATTCCAAACAGTCCTCTTGGAGAGAGATCTGCCAGGAGATTGGTTGTACCAAAACAGTTCTTCTTCCCTTCTTGCTGCTTCACTCAGGGGAGAGGCTGACCTGCTTCTGCCTGACCTTGGCTGCATTGCTGTGGTTAAGCCTAACAACTCTCTTCTCCTCTCTCCCTTTGGTACAGGGGGCCAGGGGGAGGCAGGGAGGCAGAAGCTGGTAGCTTCCCCTGGTCTTTGACCAGCAGGGTTCTTGTGCTGCTTGTCAATTGTAAATCCCTGTAGCTGTTGCAGCTGTAGCTGTTGCAGAGAACACATTCTCTGCATCCCACTGCAGACTGGAGTTTGCCTGTCAGTACAGCTCCCAGTTGCTGCCAGCTGGGCTGGGCTGGCAAAGGTAATGTTGGGGGGAGATTTCAAGCCACCAGAGGCAGGCAGGGCTGCAGGCAGGGCTGCAGGCAGGGCTGCAGGCAAGGCTGGCTGCAGGCAGGAAGGCCAGACAGGCTGGGGGCTGGGCTGGCTCCAGCAGGACAGAGGCTGTGCAATGCTATTGCCAAGGGCTCTTGGCTTTCCTGGGGAAACTGAGGCATGGCAAAATTCTAGTTGCAAGGGGAAGCAGGCTTGGCTCCAGCTCCTAAGCTCATGGCTTCTCTAGCTTGCAGTGTGTAGGCTCCTGGCTTTGTCCCAGGCTCTGGACTGGGCGCTCGAGGCAACTTCAAGCCAGGTGGGTGCAAGCAGGTTCAGGCAAGGCAAGGTGACAAGAGATCAGCCTGCAAAGATATCCTGCCTGAGATCCAGTTGGGCCAGTAGGGCAGTGAAGCCAGCACAGAGTTACCCCAGAGAAGGGACTGCCAGGCTGTGGCCACAGAAGGCATGAGCCTAGGCCTGGCCTGGGAGCAGTGGCCAGCACAGGCGTGTTGGGGCCTCCCCTGTGTCCCTCTTCCCATGTCACCCCAGCTCCTGCAGGAGGGAGAGGGAGAGAGGGGCACCATGTCTGGACACCTCAGGGTTTGTCTGGGTTCGGGCTGGGGCTGTTTGGCCCTACCATGGCAGGACCTTGCTGAGAGCCTTATCTGACATGTTGGGAAATCACAGAATCACTGAGCTGAGCCTGGGAGAGACCTTTGAGACCACCGAGCCCAGCTCCTCACCCAGAGCTCACACTGCTGCTGAGCCCCCAAACCACAGCCCTCAGCACCACATCCAGGCAGCTCTTAAACACCTCCTAGGATGAGGACTCTGCCACTTGCCTGGGCAGCCTGGCCCAGTGTCCGAGAACCCTTGCTGGGGAGAAATGCTTCCTGACACCCAACCTGAACCTGCCCTGCCATAACTGGAGGTGGTTTCCTCTTGTCTTACCACCTGCTGCATGTGAGAAGAGACCAACCCCCCCCCCCCCCCCGGCTCCAAGCTCCTTTGAGGCAGCCCTAGAGGGCATTTTGGTCTCCTCTCAGCCTCCTCTTCTGCTGACTAAATCCCCTAGGTCCTTCAGCCCTTCCTGACAGGACACCATCTCTTGAGTAGAGTGGCAGCTCCTGATGTTTTGCTTCTCAGCCTTGTGCTGAGAGGCCTCTGCATGCTGAGCAGATCCTCTGGCTGCCTGGGAAGCTGAGGTGCAGGCTGTGGCTCATCCTAACCTCTTACTGTGGTTTTGCAGATTCTGTGCCAGTGATTGTGGCTTGGGTGGCATCCAAGGGAAAGCTTCCCCATTCTGCTGCTAATCCTTGCTTTCCTGCCTGCTGTGTTTTCCACACATCTTCATTCTCAGGCTTCTGATGTTTAACAGGTTTCTTCTTTTCCTGTCCTTTGTCCATGTGTTTTTCCCTCTTTGGATTGCAACACTTCAGGTGTCAGATGCTGGTGATGCCCTCCTGGGGAGTTTGCTTTGCTGCCCTCCTGGGGAGTTTGCTTTGCTGCCCTCCTGGAGCAGCACTCAAAGCTGCAGGATGTGATAAGGTATCACAGAATGCATCAGGCTGGAAGGGACCCTCAAAGGTCATCTTGTCCAACCCCCCTGCAATCAGCAGGGACACCTCCAGCTAGAGCAGGTTGCTCAGAACCACATCAAGTTTGACCTTGAATCTCTCCAGAGATGGGGCCTCCACCATCTCCCTGGGCAACCTGTTCCAGTGTCTCACCATCCTCACTGTGCAGAACTTCTTCCTCATGTCCAACCTAAATCTCCCCTGCTCCACTTTCAAACCATTGCTCCTCATCCTATCACTACAGGCCCTTGGGATCAGTCCCTCCACATCCCTTCAGATACTGAAATGCAGCTCTAAGGTCTGCCTAGAGCCTTCTCTTCTCCAGGATTAAACCCCCCCAACTATCTCAGCCTGAGCTTCTGCAGCCCTCTGATCATCTTTGTGGCCTCCTCTGCACCCACTCCAGCAGCTCTATGTCCGTCCTGTGTTGAGGACTCCAGAGCTGGACCCAGCCCTGCAGGTGAGGTCTCCCCAGAGCAGAGCAGAGGGGCAGGATCCCTCTCTCCAGCTCTGGCCAAGCTGCTTTGGATGCTGCCCTTGGCCCTCTGTGCTGCCAGTGCCCACTGCTGGCTCCTGCCCAGCTTCTCCCCCACCAGCACCCCCAAGTCCTCTTCTCTAAGCACAGAGCTCTGTCACACAGTTGAGGGAAAATGATGCTGTGAGGAGCTTTAGAGCAACTTTAGAGCACTTGGGAGCAGGCAGGCTGGGGCCACTTCAGCTGCCTGACTGCAGGATGCTGAGCAGAGCTGCAAGCCTCAGGACTCTGCCAGGAAATTCAGGGTGGGTGGTAGGCTGTGACAGCTGAGCCCCATGTTTGTCATGCCCTGAGAAGTCCTCTCTCCTTGGAGGATTAAGCTCTAGCTGCTTCCCCGACACAGAACCGCTGCCAAGATTCCAGTCTGGCTCAAGCCACTCTCCACACTCCATAATGAAGTTTGAGAGAGCTTTAACATCTTGGTGTTGGCAGAAACGTGGGTTTGGAGTCACGGAGCGGCTGGAGGCTCGCTGGCTCTGGCCGCTGGGGAGGAGGCTGCAGGCTCTCACCTGGAGGTCTGCTCCAGCTGGGGGGCCGGTGGCAAAGCTGGGAACTCCTGACTGAGGGCTCGGGGCCTGCGGGTGGAGAGCTGGCTCGAGTCCAGCGCCAGGACTGGGAGGCTGGAGACTTGGCTTCCGGTCCTGGTCTTTGCCAGAGCTGTTCTGAGAGACCCTCAGCAGGACATTGGAGTCTCTGTGCCCTGGGTGTCTCTGTGCAGAAGCTCTGAAGCTCTGCCCTCGTCACCCTGGGGCCAAGTGCTGAGGCTTGCTCCTGCCTGCAGCCTCACGGATCCCACGGGAGGCAGCAGCACGAAGGGCCAGGAGGGACGGGCTGGCTCTGCCCAGCCTGTGTGAGACAAGTGCCAGGAGGAGAGCTGCCAGGGTCAGCAGGGCCTGGAGTGCTTTGTGGCAGCTCATAGCATGGGGCTGTAATGTCCTCAGGAGGGAGAGTTGCCCTCCCAGCGCTGCCTGATGCCTTCCCAAGAGCAGGCAGCTGGGGAGGAAGGTTGGTGGCAATGGGGGAGGCTGGGTCCTGTGTTTGGCAGCTGGAATGAAGAATCAGCAAAGGTCTATTTCAGTACCTGAAGGGCCTACAGGAGAGCTGGGGAAGGGCTTTGGACAAGGGCTTGGGGTGACAGGATGAGGGACAATGGATTGAAGCATGAGGAGGGCAGATTTAGACTGGAGAGGGGAAAGAAATTCTTCCCACCCTCAGTGGGGAGACTCTGGCACAGGCTGCCCAGGGAGGCTGTGGCTGCCTCCTGCCTGGAGGTGTTCAAGGTCAGGCTGGATGAAGCCTTGAGCAACCTGGGCTGGTGGCAGGGGGTTGGAACTGGATGAGCTTTCAGGTCCCTTCCAACCCAACCCATTCTCTGATCCTATGAAACGAGTTTCCCAAGGACAGCTTAACCATGGCCTCCCCTCCAGGACATGTGGGCAGCCTCTGCAGCCAAACCTTTGGGACTGCTCCTAGGGTACTGACATCACCACAGGGCTGTCCTGCTGTACACCTGTGCCTACCACCCCTTGGAGGGGTTTGGGATGAAATTCATGCAGTTTCTGGCTCTGTTTTAGAATAGAATAGAATAGAATAGAATAGAATAGAATAGAATAGAATAGAATAGAATAGAATAGACTAGGTTGGAAGAGACCTTTGAGATCATCGAGTCCAACCTATCAACCAATCCAGCCCACCCAAACAACTGAACTGTGGCACCAAGCACCCCAGAAAGTCTCCTCCTGAATACCTCCAATGATGGTGACTCCACCACCTCCCCTGGCAGCACATCCCAATGGGCAATCACTCTCTCTGTGTAGAACTTCTTCCTTACCTCCAGCCTAAACCTGCCCTGGCACAGCTGAGACTGTGTCTCTTGTTCTGGTGCTGCTTGCCTGGGAGAAGAGACCAACCCCCACCTGGCTACAACCTCCCTTCAGGGAGTTGGAGAGAGCAAGAAGGTCTCCCCTGAGCCTCCTCTCCTGCAGGCTAAGCAACCCCAGCTCCCTCAGCCTCTCCTCACAGGGCTGTGCTCCAGACCCCTCCCCAGCTCTGTTGCCCTTCTCTGGACACCTTCCAGCAGCTCAACCTCTTTCCTGACCTGAGGAGCCCAGAACTGGACACAGGACTCAAGGTGTGGCCTCAGAAGTGCTGAGCACAGGGCACAATGACCTCCCTGCTCCTGCTGGCCACACTGTTCTGATGCGGCCAGGATGCCCTTGGCCCTCTTGGCCCCTGGGCACACTGCAGGCTCCTGTTCAGCCTCCCATCAACCAGCACCCCCAGGTCCCTCTCTGCCTGGCAGCTCTCAGCCACTCTGCCCCCAGCCTGTAGCACTGCCTGGGGTTGCTGTGGCCAATGTGCAGCCCCTGGCACTTGGCTGTGTTCAATCTCCTGCCCTGGCCTCTGCCCATCTGTCCAGCCTGTCCAGGTCCCTCTGCAGAGCCTCTCTGCCCTCCAGCAGATCAACTCCTGCCCCCAGCTTGGTGTCAGCTGCAAATTTACTGATGATGGACTCAATGCCCTCATCCAGATCATCAGTAAAGACATTGATCAGGCTGGGGCCCAGCACTGATCCCTGGGGCACACCACTGGTGCCTGGCTGCCAGCTGGCTGTGGCACCATTCACCACCACTCTCTGGGCTCAGCCTCCAGCCAGTTCCTAACCCAGCTCAGAGTGCTGCTGTCCCAGCCAGGGGCTGACAGCTTGGCCAGGAGCTTGCTGTGGGGGATGGTGTCAAAGGCCTTGCTGCAGTCCAGGCAGACTCCATCCACAGCCTGCCCCACAGCCACCAGGCAGTCACCTGGGCATGGCAGGAGCTCAGGTTGGTCAGGCAGGACCTGCCCTTCCTGAATCCCTGCTGGCTGGGCCTGAGCCCTTGGCCATCCTGTAAGTGCTGTGTGGTTGCACTCCAGATGAGCTGCTCCATAACCTTGCCTGGCACTGAGGTCAGGCTGCCAGGCCTGGAATTCCCTGGCTCCTCCAACCTGCCCTGCTTGTGGCTGGGCACCACGCTGGCAGCTTCCAGTCTTCTGGGACCTCTCCAGTGAGCCAGGACTGCTGAAAAAATGATGGAGAGCGGCTTGGCAGCTCATCTGCAGCTCTCTCAGCACCCTAGGATGGATCCCATCCGGTCCCATGGACTTGTGAGTGTCCAAGTGGCTGAGGAGGTCTCTAACAACCTCCTCCTGGAACAGAGGACAACTCTGCAGCTCCCTGGCTCCTTCTGCCAGCTCTGCAGGCAGCTGTCTGGAAGACATTCTGCCCTGCTAGTAAAAATGGAGGCAAAGAAGGTGTTAAGCACCTCTGCCTTTCCCTCATCCTTTGTTACAGCACTCCCCTCTGTGCCCACCCAGGAGTGGAGGTTGTCCTTGCCCTGCTCTTGCTATTAGTGTATTTACAGAAGGACTTTGTGTAGTCCCTCACAGCAGTGCCAGGCTAAGCTCTAAATGTGCTTTTGCCTCCCTAATTTTCTTCCTACAGGACCTAGCAACGTCCCTAAACATCCCATGGGTTGCCTCCCCTTTCTTCCCAAGATGGTACACCCTCTTTTGTTCCCTTAGCTCCTTCAGAAGCTCGTTGCCCATCCAGGCTGTCTGCCCCAGGGCTCACCTCCAGCACATGGGCACAGCCTGTTCTGAGCCTTCAGGAGTTCTGCCTTGAAGCAGCTCCAGCTCTCCTGGACCCCTTTGTTTTGAAGGGCTGTTTCCCAAGGAACCTTCTGAGTTAGTTCCTTGAGTAACCTGAAGTCTGCCCACCGGCAGTCCAGAGTGGAGGTCTTCTTGCTGCCCCTCTTGGCTTGGCTGAGCACTGAGCACTCAGTGATCTCCTGGTCGCTGGCCCCTGCACACCCTCCCAGCCCCGGGCGGCGCTGCCGGAGCAGCAGGCTGTGCGCCCTGCCTCCCGGCGGCTCTGGGCACCGCAGGGGGAGACTCCAGTGCTTGGGGCTGGTGTCTGCCTGGCGTGGAGAGAGAAGCATAAAGCTGCAGCCTGCAAGGCTGTAATCCCAAAGCTTCAGGCTCTCCCTGTGCCTGCCAAATACTTTGGCTGTAAAATGAGGGTAGAAGCTCGAGGGGAGCTTGTGGAGTGCAACTTCTGTGCTTGCTCTGAGCGTGGGGAGCAGCAGCAGCAGCAGCAGAGAGCTGTCTGGCTGTGTGCTGGGGAAGCTCTGCTCTGCCAGCTCTGAAGGGCTGCTGGCTTCAAAGCAAAGCTGGCACTGTGCAACTGTCCACTTGGTGCTGACTTCAGAGTCACTGGTGCCTTGCAGAGGTCATAGGATCATGAAGGCTGGAAAAGAGCTCTAAGATCAAGTCCAACCTGCTACCCAGTGTCCCCCTGACCACTGGGCCCTGTCCTGAAGTGCCACATTTGTAACCCTTCAGTCTCCACTGGGGCATGGTGGTGCTGGTGCTTTACTTGGGACCTGGGGGTGCTGTGTGTGGCACACAGAGCTGCCAAATGTGAGAGCCTTGGCTTTGGTGGAGAGTGTAGCCCTAGTTCAGAGTGGAGAAACTGAGGCATGGGTCAGCAAGCTGCAAGAAAGGCTCCTTGGAGATCACTGGTGTGGTGTTGAGTCAGGAGAGCTGGAGAGGGCTTTTGTACAGAGGCATGGAGGGACAGGACAAGGGGCAATGGCTTCAAGCTGGAAGAAGCTGGATTTAGATGAGACATTAGAAGGAAATTCTTCCCCATGAGGGTGGAACAGGTTGCCCAGAGAAGATGTGAAGGCTCCAAGCCTGGAGGTGCTCACAGCCAGGTTGTCTGGGGCCTTGAGCAACCTGGGCCAGTGGAAGGTGTCCCTGTCCATGGCAGGGGGTTAGAATCAGATAACCTTTCAGGTCGCTTCCAACTCAAACTGTTCTCTGGTTCTATCTTGGCAATGCAATTTGGCAGTACACCCCAGATATGGGGGGTGAAGAGAAGACACCCAGGAGGCTTCTGTGAGAGAGATGTTTTGGAACCACTGTTAGCACTGAGTTAGGAAAGGCTAATGCCAGGCAGTGATCACCAGCAGAGGAATCCACATCAGAGAGTGGTGGTGAATAGTGCCACAGCCAGCTGGCAGCCAGGCACCAGTGGTGTGCCCCAGGGATCAGTGCTGGGCCCCATGCTCTTCAACATCTTTATTGATGATCTGGATGAGGGCATTGAGTCCATCATCAGTAAATGTGCAGATGACACCAAGCTGGGGGCAGGAGTTGATCTGCTGGAGGGCAGAGAGGCTTTGCAGAGGGACCTGGACAGGCTGGACAGATGGGCAGAGGCCAAGGGCAGGAGATTGAACACATCCAAGTGCCAGGGGCTGCACATTGGCCACAGCAACCCCAGGCAGTGCTACAGGCTGGGGGCAGAGTGGCTGAGAGCAGCCAGGCAGAGAGGGACCTGGGGGTGCTGGTTGATGGGAGGCTGAACAGGAGCCAGCAGTGTGCCCAGGCAGCCAAGAGGGCCAATGGCATCCTGGCCTGCATCAGGAGCAGTGTGGCCAGCAGGAGCAGGGAGGTCATTCTGCCCCTGTACACTGCACTGGTTAGGCCACACCTTGAGCCCTGTGTCCAGTTCTGGGCCCCTCAGTTTAGGAAGGGACTTGCTGGAAGGTGTCCAGAGAAGGGCAACAAAGCTGGGGAGGGGTTTGGAACACAGCCCTGTGAGGAGAGGCTGAGGGAGCTGGGGTTGCTTAGCCTGGAGAGGAGGAGACTCAGGGGAGACCTTCTTGCTCTCTACAGCTACCTGAAGGGAGGTTGTAGACAGGCAGAGGTTGGTCTCTTTTCCCAGGCAGCCAGCACCAGAACAAGAGGACACAGTCTCAGGCTGTGCCAGGGCAGGTTTAGACTGGATGTTAGGAGGAAGCTCTATACAGAGAGATTGCCCATTGGGATGGGCTGCCCAGGGAGGTGGTGGAGTCACCATCATTGGAGGCATTCAGGAGGAGACTTGCTGGGGTACTGGGTGCCATGATCTAGTTGTTTAGGTGGGTTGGATTGGATGATGGGTTGGACACAATGATCTTGAAGGTCTCTTCCAACCTGGATTTATTGTATTGTATTTGAGGGCTGGCTGAGGGAAAGAAGTCAACATCTCTGCTTCTTGCAGTGCCTTGCTAGGATAAGACCTCTACAAGGCACAGTGCTGGTGGTGCCCACTCACTAGTGGTGTCCCCCAGGGATCAGTTCTGAGCCCCATCCTGTTCACTATCTCTTTATTGATGATCTGGAGGAAGCGATTGAGTCCATCATCACTAAGTTTGCAGATGACACCAAGCTGGGGGCAGGAGTTGATCTGCTGGAGGGTGGGAGAGCTCTGCAGAGGGACCTTGCCAGGCTGGACAGATGGGCAGAGGCCAAGGGCAGGAGACTGAACACATCCAAGTGCCAGGGGCTGCACATTGGCCACAACAACCCCAGGCAGTGCTACAGGCTGGGGGCAGAGTGGCTGAGAGCAGCCAGGCAGAGAGGGACCTGGGGGTGCTGGTTGACAGCAGCTGAACAGGAGCCAGCAGTGTGCCCAGGGGGCCAAGAGGGCCAAGGGCATCCTGGCCTGCATCAGGAACAGTGTGGCCAGCAGGAGCAGCACCAGAACAAGAGGACACAGTCTCAAGCTGTGCCAGGGGAGGTTTAGGCTGGAGGTGAGGAGAAAGTTCTTCCCAGACAGAGATTGCCCATTGGGATGTGCTGCCCAGGGGGGTGGTGGAGTCACCATCACTGGAAGGGTTTAAAGGGAGGCTGGATGAGGCCCTTGGTGCCATGGTTCTGTTGGTTGGATGGTGCTGGGTGGGAGGTTTGTGTGGTTGTTTTAGGCTGTGCCTAGAGAATTTTCCACAGATCTTGAGCAAAACCTGGAAGAATGTAAAGAGATTGTCATTGGGTGCAAAAGGGCAAATCCTGCTGAGGTGTAAATCATCCTATTGATAACCCACCCAAGGCCAGGTGTGGCAGCTCTCTCTCTTTGGTTTTCCTTTGCTCTGGCAGCCACCACCTGCAGCTCCTGCTGGCTTCCTGACCTTGGCTGTGTTCCTTTGTAGTGCCTAAGTACTAACAGCTACTCCTTGCTCTTCCTTCTCTTGTCCCATGTCCAAGGGGGCAGGAGGGAGCAGTTGGCAGCCCCCTGGTTTTGCCGGGGGGGTTCTTGCTTCTCGGTTGTGCGCGTTGTGTATTTTGGGCACGCTCCGTAGGTCCAGACTTGAGCGTGCTGGGAAGCAGAGCTGCACTGGCTGGCAGCTGAGCTGCTCTGGAAATTTCATCTTGGGGGTACTTTCAACACACCACAGTTGGGCTTGATGGTCTTGAAGGCCTTTTCCAACCTGGTTAGTTCTGTGATTCTGTGTGCTGGAGGCAGAGGTGTGGGGAAGAGCCCGCAGAGCAGAGGGCTCAGGAGAGCAGTAGGGCTTGTGGGATCTATGCTGTGGGACAGCCTTGCTCTGTTATTCTGTGTCTCCTTCCTCTGGAGCTGGGTGCTCTGGGCCTGTCTGCAGGCAGGAGGCTGTGCTGTGGGTGGGCAGGTGGCAGGGTGCCTGCTGCTGACTTGTGGCTTGTGTTAGTTACAGGACTCTCATCAGGCCCACGTACAAAATGTCCTACCGCACGGTGACGGCGCTGGAGTGGAGGTGCTGTCCTGGCTTCACAGGGAGCAACTGCGAGGAGGGTAAGTGAGCTGCCATGCACTGCCCCTGCAGGGCAGCACAGGCTCTGTGCTTGTCTTGAGCTGGGCTTTGTTCCTTCACCTGCCTTGCACCTCTCAAACACAGGAGCAGCCCCCCTGCTCTGAGTGTTCACACAGGCTTGGAGGGTGGGCTTGGGAAACACCACACTGAGTACTGCACAGCAGCCTGCAGAGGCAGGGGGAAGAAATGAAGGAATGGGTACTCAGTGCTGACCTGTTTGTGCTCCTGTCTGCTCTCCCCACGGCACAGGCCCTCGGGAACTGTGCTTTCCTCCATGTCCTCTGCTGCTTCTCCACAGCCTTCTGCCATCGCTGTCCATTGCTGTGGCTAATGAAAGCTGGGCCCTGGATGGCTGCTGGTGAAAGGTTTCTGCCTGTGATGTCTGGGCACAACGATGTCTGTGCTTCCAGAGAGTGCTGAGTTAAGTTGGGCACCAGTGCCCCTTCCTGCCCTCCCCTGGCTGGTGCACTGTTGGGGTTGCGCAGTGCTGAAACCCCAGCTGTGGGCTTGGGGTTTGGCCTTTCACAGGGAGGAAGGCTGAGGGCTCCTCCAGAGCTGGAAGAAGGGAAAGTCTTTTCCCTCTATCATCCTGATGGACAAAAAAGAGAGGGCTAGCATTGCCTGATGTTTTCTGCTTTAACTGTTGCTTCTGGGGCTCTGGCACAAGTCCTGCTTCTCCATGGAGGTGCAGCAGGCACTAAGACCTCTGCTCAGTCTGTACCCTGAGTGTCCATGGCTTAGGAGCAGGAGAGAAACGGAGCCTTGGGTTTTGTGTTTGTTTACTTCAGGTCAGCAGCCTGTGTGTTGGCTGCTGAAGGCTCACTGGGGGTGTCCACCATCTCTAAGATATCTCTAGCTGTTTGTGGGTGCATCTCATTTCCTCGGTACTGTGATATCTTGGTGCTAATCACACAGTTCAGGCAAATTCCTAGCTAGGAAGTTGTCTGCTTACACCCACAAAGAAGGCTGGCTGCAGAGATCAGTGGCTTTGGGCTGCTGAAGAACAACAGCATCCCAGAAGCTTAAGGAAAGGCTTAAAGTAGCAAAGCTCCCTGAAATTGCAGCCTGCAGGAGGGAGCTTTGCATTTTAACATGCTGCTCAGAGAAGCAAGCCTGGGAAAGAGGAGCTGCTGTGTGCAGCTTGGTATTTCCCTGTCACTGCAGGCGAGAGGGATGCTGCTTCCAAAGGAGCTGCAGCTCAGCCTGGCCAAGAACCTGACTGGGGAGTGGAGGAGCCTGTGTGTGTGTGCAGCACCTGTGTCTGTGCAGCACCTGTGTCTGTGCAGCACCTCTATGTGTGTGCAGCACCTGTGTCTGTGCAGCACCTGTGTCTGTGCAGCACCTCTATGTGTGTGCAGCACCTGTGTCTGTGCAGCACCTCTATGTCTGTGCAGCACCTGCGTGTATGAAGCACCTCTGTGTGTGCAGCAGCCTTGCGTGCCTGCAGCACCTGTGTGTATGAAGCACCTCTGTGTGTGCAGCAGCCCTGCGTGCCTGCAGCACCTGTGTGTATGAATCACCTCTGTGTGCATGCAGCGCCTGTGCGTGTGCAGCACCCGCATGTGTGCAGCACCAGCGCGTGTGCAGCAGCCCTGTGCGTGCAGCATCGGCGTGCGTGCAGCATCGGCGCATGTGCAGCATCTGCTTGTGTGCAGCACCTGTGGGCACGCAGCAGCCCTGTGCGTGTGCAGCACCTGTGTGTATGAATCACCTCTGTGTGCATGCAGCGCCTGTGCGTGTGCAGCACCTGCACATGTGCAGCACCAGCGCGTGCGCAGCAGCCCTGTGCGTGTGCAGCAGCCCTTTGCGTGCAGCAGCATCGGCGCATGTGCAGCATCTGCTTGTGTGCAGCACCTGTGGGCACGCAGCAGCCCTGTGCGTGTGCAGCACCTGTGTGTATGAATCACCTCTGTGTGCATGCAGCGCCTGTGCGTGTGCAGCGCCTGTGCGTGTGCAGCGCCTGTGCGTGTGCAGCAGCCCTGTGCGTGCAGCATCTGTGTGCGTGCAGCATCTGCGTGCGTGTGCAGCACCTGCGTGCGTGCAGCACCTGCGTGCGTGCAGCACCTGCATGCGTGCAGCACCCTGCGTGCGTGCAGCATCTGCGTGCGTGCAGCATCTGCGTGCGTGCAGCACCTCTGCATGCGTGCAGCATCTGTGTGCGTGCAGCAGCCCTACGAGTGCCGCACCTCTACGTGTGCCGCACCTCTGCGTATGTGCAGCACCTCTGCGTGCCTGCAGCACCTCTGCGTGCCTGCAGCAGCCCTGTGTGTGCAGCAGGTCCGTGTGTGCCGCAGGTCCGTGCCTGCAGGCTTGGGAAGCGGGAAGCAGTGCACTCGGTGGTGCTGCTGGCGTGAAGGAGAGAGCCCGGCTCCGTCCTGCAGTGCCAGAGCCGCCTCAGCAGAGGTCAGTGGGAAGACAAAGGCTCCCGAAGCTTGTTTGGGAAAGGCAGCGCGGATGCTGCCGGGGCAGGGCTGCGGAGCGCGGCGACAATCTCAGGCAGTCAGTTTTGCAGGTGGAGCTGTTCTGGGCTGGGCTATGGGCTGCGGGCTGTGAGCAGACGCCGGTAGCCAGCCCCTGCTGTCCTGTGTGAGATCCTGTCCTGTGTGAGATCCTGTGTGTCCTGTGTAAGATCCTGTGTGAGATCCTGTGTGTAGCTTTCTTTCCTCCCCTCTCTTCAGCCTCTGCGCTGCCACCAGCGCTGGGCTCGAGAGAGGAGGAGGGAAACCAAGCAACAGGACCCTGCTTGAATGCTGCAGGGTCGTGCCCCTGGATTCCTCACAGCAGCATGGGCTGCGGTGCTGTGCACAGCTCCTCGGGCTGCCCAAAGCAGCACTTCTCAAACGCAGGATTTGCTGCCTGCTTTTGCGAATGCTTAGCCTTAGGGGCTCGGAGTTGTGAGCAGAAGAGGCCACGCAGAGTTGGTTAGGGATTTTTGGCAACCTGATACTTTGTGCTCTCTCCTTGCTGTAATCTCTCCTGCTGCAAATTGAGCTGCTCTGGGGGCAGGATGCTCACATCTGTGAGGAAGCAGCAAAGAACACAGACAGCAACTGAAGGCAAACGCAGAGTGCAGTGGTAAAGCCACAGCTAATTAGCAGGGCAGCAACTCCAAACCCTTTCCTCTTTGGGGGGTTTGGTAGATTCCTCCTCACTGTTTCCTGTCACTTGTACATGCAGCTGGTGCTCTGCAAGCTGTGAGGTAGGTGGCAGTGAGGGCAGCTGGGGCCTGCACTGTCCCTTGCCCTCTGAATGCTCTGACACTCGCTGCTGGTCTCCTCCTGCCAGCAGTTCCTGCAGTGACTCTGAGCTTCCACTTCCAGATGTCTTCTGTCTCCAGAGACATCTTTCCCAGTGGTCCCTGGTTGCATTCTCATCAGTAGGACAGACCAAGCCAGGAGACAGTGGACTGGTCAAGCAGGCAGTGGTTTGGGGAGCTGTGTGTGCATGGCCATGGCTGCAGGGTCTCCTCCTCAGACCGGTGCTGCTCTCCTCATACAATCACAGAATGGGTTGGGTTGGAAGGGACTTTAGAGATCATCCAGTTGCAACCCCACTGGCATGGCAGGGGCACCTCCTACCAGCCCAGGTTGCTCAAAGCCTCATCCAGCTTCCAGGGATGCATCTCGAGGCCTGAGAGGTCCTACCAATGGATTCCTTCTTTAATCCCAAGTGAGCAGAGGTGGTGCTTGCTCCTTTCTGGAGCAATGTCTTTGGGGGAGGCACTGCAACCTCTTTGGATGAAGGACTATTTTTGCTAGCTGTGCTTTTATGAAGCCTTCCTTGCCCACTGAAACTTCCTTCTCTCAGCATTTCCTGAGGGAAGGTAGGCTGGAGGGAGGGCAATCCAAGGAAACCAAGTGAAAGAACTGGCAACCCCTCAAAGGCTGCAGTGCAGCTATTTCCAACATGTGGACTTCTTCTCTCCCATCCTTCTTATCTCCTGAATGGCAGGGAGCAGCCCAGTGTGGATGTCTAGCCCCAGAGTCTGACAGACTCCTGAGGAGAAGGGCAGGAAAGCTGGGAAGGGTCTGGAGAACAGGGCTGGTGAGGAGTTGTTTAGTCTGGAGCAGAGGAGGCTGAGGAGAGACCTCATTGCTCTCGACAGCTCCCTGGCAGGAGGTTATCTTCACATGATCCGGGTTGGTCTCTTCTGCCTGGTATCAGCTGATAGAAGGGAAGGAAATGGCCTGAAACGGTGCCAGGGGAGGGCTAGGTTGGAGATGAGGAAAAAATGTCTTTGCTGCAGGAGTGGCCAGGGATTGGCACAGGCTGCCCAGGGAGGTGGTGGAGTCCCCATCCCTGGGGGGTTCAAGAAACCTGTATCTGTGGCACTTGGGGCCATGGTGGTGCTGGGTTGAGGGTTGGACTCAGGTCTTAGAGGTCTCTTCCAACCCAACCCATTCCATGATCCAGTGTCTGGCTTGCTGCCACCGCTCCAGTCTGCAACTCCCCTCCCACAGCAGCATCCCGCGCCCCGCCGGAGCAAGCTGCTGACCGCAGCCTGGCTGTTACCGAGTGTCTGACCCTCAGCTAATGAGTTCAGCTTGAGACAGTGACCACTTGGCTGTCACTGGCTGCCAGGCACCTGAATTAGTGCTGGAGGCTGCGCATTGTTTAGCTTTAATTTCTCCTGGGAGTTCCGCTCTCGTGTTGTCGCTGACAGAGGGCAGCACGGTCTGGGGGAAGCCCAGCGCTGGGAGCTGAGGATTTTGCTGCCCATTCACTGCGGCGGGGCTGGCTGCTTCCAATTGCTTTCCCTTTCCAAGCTGACTCTGCCCGGGGCTCTGCCTGCTTCCCTTCATTGTCTCCCCTCACAGCAAGGTGTGTCAGGCTTCGAAAGGTCTCTCATTCCCGGGGTGCTTTTGTGGAATGGTGACCAGCTGGTTGGGTAGGTAGTTGAGGGCTTCCCAAAGAGGTCCTTGCAGCTTCCTGGGATACAAGCAAGCCTGGTGAATGTAACTGTCACTGCATGCTAAGTCTTTATTTCCCAGTTTTAGGGGGTTTGTTTTGTTTTGTTTCAACTGGAGCCCGAGCCCAGGACAGGAAATGAATGCACTGAGCCACCCAGCCTGCTGACTGCTGATATAAAGAACATATGGAGGAGGGCAGTGCAGAGGTGAAGTGGCTTAGCTATTGCAATCATGCATCAAGCTGATTGATTTGAATCCAAGATGATGCTGACATTTCAACTTAGCCTCTTTTTCCCCCTATATGGCTGAAAGTTCTTGGGAGAAAGGAGAGTGTCCCTAACAAGTTCGGGGGCTCACCACTTCCCTGGAGCTCTCCAGCTAGGCAAGGTCTCATTTCACTTCACAACTCCACCACAGAGTTCTTTCTTGTCTGTGTGTATTGCTTGGACTTGGGACAGTAGCCAGTGAGAAGCAGACTGATGTGAGACAGCAAGGAGCAGCTCCAAGAGTAACCTCAGCACCTCTGCAGTGATGCCATTGCAAGTCCAAGCTCCCTTTGTCTTTTTCTTGCCATGAGAGTACAAGCAGGGGAGGAAATCTGGGCAGCCCTGGTCGAGTAGTGCTTTCATTTGAGAGCTTCTCTTCCCTCCCTGCTCCCTTTCAGTGCTTGGCATATTTTTATCTACTCCCAATAACCATTGTTTGCCTCTGCTCTTCCTGGTCTTTCCCAGGCCTCTTAGATTCCCATGGCTTGCAGTTTTCAAAGCAGCAGCACAAACCCAGGACTTTCAGTGGGACAGAGTGCAAGAATCCCTCCTGGCTTCTTCCCCTGCTGGCTCACAGGGCTCCTTGCTGTCAGGAGGGGAGATGCAAACCAAGGCTGCCAGGAAAACCTGAAGCTGGCAAATGCAATCTGATCACAATGGGATGAGCATTGCATGGAAGCCCAGTCAAGGGCTCTGGTAGGAAGGGTATTCCAAGTGGGGATTGTTGGTGGGACCTCACTTCTCCAGGTCTTGGCTGGCTCCCCTGTGAAGCACTGTGTGAAGCTTGTGCAGCAACATTTGCCCCAGTGTCACAGTGCTGCTCCTCAGCACTGAGCTCCTGTCAGGCCTTTGTTTGCCGAGTGCTTCAGTGCCTTCTTGTTTCTTCTCTTCCTCACAGCCACCCACTGGAAACAGCTCTGTGTCACACACAGCGAGTGGCAGGGCTCTGTGCTGCTGCTGAGCAGCTTCCAGCTCACCCTTGGCACCAGGCAGCATAGGAGAAGGCAGAGGGAGGCAAGGGGCATCCCTCTCTCTTCCTGTTGCTGCTAAGCCCTAGCACCACATTGGTTCCCCACTTCAGCAGAGCCCAACACAAAGCAAAGCTTCCACTTGAAGAGTGAAGTTCTGCCAGAGGAGGTGATCTCAGTGCCCTGTGCAGGTCTGTGCTGCCAGTGGGGCACAGGGAGAAGTCAGGTCTGACTCTGGCACAGATCCTTGCACTGATGAAGCTCTCAGCTCAGAGATTCTTTTAGTGCAAGCTGACTTTGCTCTCATTTTGAACCTCTGTTTCCAAGTCAAAGAGTTCAGCCTGGCCTCATCGGTGAGAACAGGCTGGGAGAGTTGGGGCTGTTCAGCATGGAGGAGAGAGGGCTCCAGGGAGACCTTAGACCAGCATTCCAGTACCTGAAGGGCTCCAGGAGAGCTGGGGAGGGACTTTAGACAAGAGCCTGTGGTGATAGGATGAGGGACAGTGGTTTGAAACTGGAGCAGGGTAGATTCAGGTTGGGCATTGGGAAGTTCATTCCAATGAGAGTGGTGAAACACTGGAACAGGTTGTGCAGGGAGGGATTTCCTGGCAGAGTCCTGAGGCTTGCAGCTCTGCTCAGCATCCTGCAGTCAGGCAGCTGAAGTGGCCCCAGCCTGCCTGCTCCCAAGTGCTCTAAAGTTGCTCTAAAGCTCCTCACAGCATCATTTTCCCTCAACTGTGTGACAGAGCTCTGTGCTTAGAGAAGAGGACTTGGGGGTGCTGGTGGGGGAGAAGCTGGGCAGGAGCCAGCAGTGGGCACTGGCAGCACAGAGGGCCAAGGGCAGCATCCAAAGCAGCTTGGCCAGAGCTGGAGAGAGGGATCCTGCCCCTCTGCTCTGCTCTGGGGAGACCTCACCTGCAGGGCTGGGTCCAGCTCTGGAGTCCTCAACACAGGAGGGACATAGAGCTGCTGGAGTGGGTGCAGAGGAGGCCACAAAGATGATCAGAGGGCTGCAGAAGCTCAGGCTGAGATAGTTGGGGGATTTAATCCTGGAGAAGAGAAGGCTCTAGGGAGACCTTAGAGCTGCATTTCAGTATCTGAAGGGGACCTACAGGAAGGCTGTGGAGGGACTGATCCCAAGGGCCTGTATGCAAACAACTCCTGCTCCTCCTGCTCTGGGAAGACCTTAGAGCAACCTTCCAGTACCTGCAGGGGCTCCAGGAGAGCTGGGGAGGGACTTGTGACAAGGGCTGGGAGTGACAGGATGAGGAACAATGGCTTTGAGCTGGGAGAGAGAAGACTGAGACTGGAGATGAGGAAGAATTCTTGGCAGTGAGGCTGGGGAGACTCTGGCACAGGCTGCCCAGGGAGGCTGTGGCTGCCTCCTGCCTGGAGGTGTTGAAGGCCAGGCTGGATGAGGCCCTGAGCAGCCTGTGCTGGTGGGAGGTGTCCCTGCCCATGGCAGGGGGCTGGAGCTGGGTGATCCTTGGGGTCCCTTCCAACCCAACCCATGCTGTGACTCCATGAAGATGTTCTACTTCCTCCTGAGGGCACCACAAGCTTCCCTCACTACTCTCCAATGTGTCACCCAATTCCTATCCCCTCCCCTCCCCTCTGCCCGTTCAGGCACTGCTCCTGTCACCCCTGATCACTTGTCCTGGGCTGTGTGGTCACTGTTGGAAGCAGCAGCAGCCTGCTGGGAGCCAGTTCTGGCACCTGCCCTGGCTCACTGCTTGAACAATCCCTCCATGTTCAGCTTCTCTTCAGGCAAAACCCCAACCCCAGCCCCCAGCAACCCCCTGTCAGATTCCCAAAGCTCTTGACACTGCATTCCAGCATCTGAGGAGTTCCATTTTCCTGGGGACATTTTTGATCTGAGCAGGGAGAATTTTACTCAGCACCTGAGGTCAGGCTGTTGGGAGGGCTAAATGTCTGCAGATGTGATCTTCACTTGAGCAGCCAGGCTGCACTCTTCCGCTGGCCCAAGGCTTTTAGCTCCCATCGAAGCCCTGTGCTGTGTGGGTAAGCTTTGTGGTGGTGGTGAGCTCTGTCTGCTGTCCCAAAGGCTCTGGGTGCTTGCTGTGCCTCTCAGCTCTGTGTTTCCTAATTCACAAGTGACAGACTTCCTGCAGAGCTGGCCTGAGCTCCTACTGGTGTGGCAGGGAGGTTCTGCTCCCCCTCTGCTCTGCCCTGCTGAGACCACAGCTGCAATGCTGTGTCCCGTTCTGGGCTCCCTAATTCCAGAGAGACAGAGACCTGCTGGAGAGTGTCCAGCAGAGAGCTATGAGGATGATGAAGGAACTTGAACATCTTTGCTATGAAGAAAGGCTGGGAGCCCTGGGGCTGGTTAGTGTGGAGAGGAGGAGGCTGAGAGGGGATCTGATGAATGTCTCTCAGTGTCTGAGGGGTGGGGGTCAGGAGGAAGGGGCCAGGCTCTGTTTGGTGGTGCCCAGGGACAGGACAAGGAGCAATGGATACAAACTGGAACCCAGGAGGTTGCACCTCAACATGAGGAGAAAGGTTTTGGTTGTGGGGGTGCTGGAGGCCTGGAGCAGGCTGCCCAAAGAGGCTGAGGAGGCTCCTCTGGAGACTTTCAAGACCCATCTGGATTCATTGGTTCATGACCTGCCCTGGGTGTCCCTGCTCTGGCAATGGGGTTGGGCTCAATGATCTCCAGAGGTCCTTCCCAGCCCCTCCCATTCTGTGATGCTGTGGTTCTGCCCCCCCCCAGAATGGGTGCAAGGTGTGGCACTGCCATGTCTCTGTCAGTGTTGCTGCTTCCTCACCCTCCCTGCTCCATCCAGCTGGATTTAGTGCATGAAAACCAAGACAGCAGCAATCACCTGCCTGGCACTGCTGGAGAGACCCCAAATGGTGAAGCACTATGAAACTGGGCAGGGTCTTCATGGGTGGCTTCTGCTTTGAAGCTGGGAGTCTCTTGGGGTTCTTTGTGTCTGCTGCAGTGCAGAGCAGGGAAGTGCTGATGGGCTGGGCTGGAGGCACCTGGGCTCAGAAACAGTGAGTGGGTGGCTGGAGCTGCCGCTGGCAGCGCTGGTCTCATGGGGTCCTGCTTTGAGTACTTGTGGTCCTGTGAAGAGCAGCAAGGGCAGCAGTCTGTAAGCACTCAGCAAAGCAGATGAACACCAAAGTTCAACAAGGCCAAGGGCTGGGTCCTGCACTTGGGTCACAGCAACCCCACAAACACTCCAGGGGTGGGGCAGAGGGGCTGGAAGCTGCCCTGGGGAAATGGACCTGGGGGTGTTGGTTGACAGTGGATGAAGATGAGCCAGGGGGTGCCCAGGTGGCCTGGATCAGCAATGGTGTGGCCAGCAGGAGCAGGGATTGTGCCCCTGGACTGGGCACTGGTGAGTCCTGGGGTCAGTTTTTGGCTAACTCCAGGAAGGAGTCTGAGGGCTGGAGCAGGTCCAGAGAAAGACAACAGAGCTGGGGAAGGGTCTGGAGCACAGGGCTGGGGAGGGGCAGCTGAGGGAGCTGGGGTGGTGAGTGTGGAGAAGAGGGGAGAATCCTGAGGCTCCTGCTCTGCTAATGGTTTGTCAGAGCATGGGTGAGGCAGGGGCATCTCGTGCTGCTGAAGTCTGAGGATGTAAGAGGGAAGGAAATTCCTTAGGATGGGAGACTTCCCAGAGAGCAGCACACCTCACCCTGCCAACGTGAAACAAAGCTGCTGACACTGCAGGCTGTTTGCACCTGCAGGTGTTAAGAAGGTGTTGGGAGACAAAAGGGAAAGGCTGAAGAAGGCTGTGGAGTGTCCAGGGAGCAGTGCAGTTGGTAGCAAGCTGAGCTGGAGCCAAGCTCAGGGGTGAGGCAGATGGAGGAATTTCTGCTTCTGGCTGAGGGAGCTGGGGGTGTTCAGCCTGGAGAGGAGAAGACCCCAGGGGGACCCTTGAGCAACCTTCCTGCACCTGAAGGGATGCTGCAGGAAGGCTGCAGAAGAACTTTTCCTGAGGGTGTCTGAGACAGGACAAGGAGGAATGGTTTGGAGCTGAGGCAGAGCAGCGTTAGACTGGAGCTGAGGAAGAAGTTCTTCAGTAGGAGGCTGGGGAGACTCTGGCACAGGCTGCCCAGGGAGGCTGTGGCTGCCTCCTGCCTGGGGGTGTTTAAGGCCAGCCTGGATGAGGCCTTGAGCAACAAAGGGTAGTTGAGAGGTGTCCCTGCCATGGGAGAGTGCAGTAGATGATCTCTGAGGCCCCTCCCAACCTGAGCCATTCTGGGAGTTGATTTTCAGTAACCCCAGCTGTGGGATGCTCAAGGTGCTGGAGGGTTCATGCAGGTGCAGTACCTCCCCAAGCTGAGCCTCATCCACACAGCAGCTTTCTTCAGGCAGAAGAAGAGGTCTGCTGGGGACCTCAGTCCCCACTGCAACTGTTACAACTATTCTGGGATGCTTTGTCCTGTGGACGTGGGAAGGCAAGGGTCTGGGGTGTGAGTGGACATGGGAATGCAAGCCCAGGAGTAGGAGCAGAAGTGGATTTGCCAGAGCAGTTCGTGGCTGGCTTCATGTCTTGTAGAAGGCTTCAAGATGAAAGCAGGAGGTAGGCAGCAAGGTCTCACCTGGCTGAATCCTAACTTGATTCTTTCTCAATTTCTTGCTATTGAAGAGGGAGCAAAAAGCAATGGTGAGAGCTCGCTCAGCAGATGAGGCCTTGAGCAGCCTGTGCTGGTGGGAGGTGTCCCTGCTCATGGCAGGAGGGTTGGAACTGGATGAGCTTTGAGGTCCCTTCCAGCCCAACCCATTCTAGGAATCTATGAATCTGTGTGTTAGAGGCTGAGCAGCACTGGCAGTACCTGGATGGAATTGTAGAGGTGAGCAGAATCCACAAAGGGAGAGCTGGTCAAGGACAGTCCCAGGGGCAGCGACATGCAGACAGTTTAGCTCCCAGGGGCTGTGACATGCAGACAGTTTAGCTCCCAGGGGCAGTGACATGCAGACAGTTTAGCTCCCAGGGGCAGGGGCAGGGACATGCAGACAGTTTAGCTCCCAGGGGCAGGGGCATGCAGACAGTTTAGCTCCCAGGGGCTGTGACATGCAGACAGTTTAGCTCCCAGGGGCAGTGACATGCAGACAGTTTAGCTCCCAGGGGCAGGGACATGCAGACAGTTTAGCTCCCAGGGGCAGTGACATGCAGACAGTTTAGCTCCCAGGGGCAGGGGCATGCAGACAGTTTAGCTCCCAGGGGCAGGGGCATGCAGACAGTTTAGCTCCCAGGGGCAGTGACATGCAGACAGTTTAGCTCCCAGGGGCAGGGACATGCAGACAGTTTAGCTCCCAGGGGCAGTGACATGCAGACAGTTTAGCTCCCAGGGGCAGGGGCATGCAGACAGTTTAGCTCCCAGGGGCTGTGACATGCAGACAGTTTAGCTCCCAGGGGCAGGGGCAGGGACATGCAGACAGTTTAGCTCTCAGGGCAGGGACATGCAGACAGTTTAGCTCCCAGGGGCAGGGACATGCAGACAGTTTAGCTCCCAGGGGCAGGGGCAGGGACATGCAGACAGTTTAGCTCCCAGGGGCAGGGGCAGGGACAGGGACATGCAGACAGTTTAGCTCCCAGGGGCAGGGACATGCAGACAGTTTAGCTCCCAGGGGCAGGGGCATGCAGACAGTTTAGTTCCCAGGGGCAGTGACATGCAGACAGTTTAGCTCCCAGGGGCAGGGGCAGGGACATGCAGACAGTTTAGCTCTCAGGGGCAGGGACATGCAGACAGTTTAGCTCCCAGGGGCAGGGACATGCAGACAGTTTAGCTCCCAGGGGCAGGGGCAGGGACATGCAGACAGTTTAGCTCCCAGGGGCAGGGCAGGGACAGGGACATGCAGACAGTTTAGCTCCCAGGGGCAGGGACATGCAGACAGTTTAGCTCCCAGGGGCAGGGGCATGCAGACAGTTTAGCTCCAGGGGCAGTGACATGCAGACAGTTTAGCTCCAGGGCTGTGACATGCAGACAGTTTAGCTCCCCAGGGCAGGGGCAGGGACATGCAGACAGTTTAGCTCCCAGGGGCATTGACATGCAGACAGGTTAGCTCCCAGGGGCAGTGACATGCAGACAGTTTAGCTCCCCCGGGCAGGGACATGCAGACAGTTTAGCTCCCAGGGGGCGGGCATGCAGACAGTTTAGCTCCCAGGGGCAGTGACATGCAGACAGTTTAGCTCCCAGGGGCAGGGGCATGCAGACAGTTTAGCTCCCAGGGGCAGGGACATGCAGACAGTTTAGCTCCCAGGGCAGGGCATGCAGACAGTTTAGCTCCCAGGGCAGGGCATGCAGACAGTTTAGCTCCCAGGGCAGGGGCATGCAGACAGTTTAGCTCCCAGGGGCAGGGGCATGCAGACAGTTTAGCTCCCAGGGGCAGGGGCATGCAGACAGTTTAGCTCCCAGGGGCAGGGGCATGCAGACAGTTTAGCTCCCAGGGGCAGTGACATGCAGACAGTTTAGCTCCCAGGGGCAGTGACATGCAGACAGTTTAGCTCCCAGGGGCAGGGGCATGCAGACAGTTTAGCTCCCAGGGGCAGGGGCATGCAGACAGTTTAGCTGGCAGGAGATTCTGAAGGGAGCAGGATCCCAGGGGAGGGAGTGGAGGTTGCAGAAGGCAGTAGAATGTGCATCATCTCTAAGCAGGTGCAGTGGTTAGTGCCAAGGCAGCCTCCAGCCTGCCTCTCACACAATTGCAGTGGTGGTGCTGAGAGGTGTCTGCCCCTCTGGATGGTCCCCAGGGGCACCTTCCAGCATTTCAGTAGCTGCAGCCCTGTTATGGCTTCATTCCTGTGCAGCTGCCCCTCCCTGCTGCTTGCTGAGCCCCATGGTCTGAACTCACAGAATGACAGAATCCTGCTCCTGGCAGTGTTTGGCCTGCTGGGAAGTTGCTCAGAAAAGGACCTGGGAGTGCTGGGGGACACCCAGCTCACCATGACCCACCAATGTCCCCTCACAGCCAAAGGGCCAGTGGGCTCCTGGGGTGCATGAAGAAGAGTGTGGCCAGCAGGGCAAAGCAGGTTCTCCTCCCCCTCTGTTCTGCCCTAGGGTCCAGTTCTGGGCTTCTCCCAGTTCAGGAGGGACAGGGAACTGCTGGGGAGAGTCCAGGGGAGGCTGCAGAGCTGCTGAGGGGCCTGGAGCAGCTCTGGGAGGAGCAAAGGCTGAGAGCCCTGGGGCTGAGAGCCTGCAGAAGAGCAGCCCCAGAGGGCAGCTGAGCAATGCTCAGCAAGAGCTGAAGGAGCTGTGGGGGGCAAGAGGCTGGGGCCAGGCTCTGCTGAGTGGTGCCCAGGGACAGCACAAGGGGCAGCAAGGGGCACAGCCTGGAGCCCAGGAGGTTGGATGTGAAGAGGAGATGAAAGTTGTTTGTTGTGAGGGTGCTGGAGGCCTGGAGCAGGCTGCCCAGAGAGGTTGTGGAGTGTCCTTGTGTGGAGAGCTTCCAACCCCCCCGGGCACTCTGCTGCTGGGCACTGTGCTGCTGGGCACTGTGCTGTGGGAGCCCTGCTGGCTCCGGGGTTCCATGGGGAGCTCGGTTTTGGACAACCTTTAATAAAAGACTTCATCAAACTGCATGAGGCTGAAGCATCACCATGCAAACAGGTGGTGCTGGGTCCCTCAAGCACCCAGGCAGGAAAGGCATCAAGGAATGGCTCAGTGGAAGTCTGCTGCCATGAGGTTCATGAAAGGCTGGTCCATTTGCCTGTGGGCTCATACCATCTGCTTCTTGCTCCCGATTCCTCTCCCTCCTGGATGCTGCATCCAAATCCACAACTAAGATGCGAGTTTGCATTTCATTTGGAGCCCAGCAGGCATGCAGCAATGAGGTTACAAGACCTTTCCAAGAGAGCCTGGAGGGACCTGTTGGCTGGAGTGTGGATCTGTGGCAAGCAGCTGCCTCCCGCTCGGCGCTGTGCTGCGGGCAGGGCCGGGTGCCCGCTGGGTGCCCGGCTGGCGCCGCTGCCCTCCGCGCCCCTGGCTAGCCAGCAGGGGAGGCACAGCGCTGGCTGCAGCCGGCGGCAGAGGCAGCACCAGGGCATGCTACAGGTGCAACCACACCAGCCATGGGTGCTGCCTCGGCAGGGCCATTCCTGCAGCATCTGGGCCTGGCTGGTCGCTGAGGAGCACAGAGCTCAGCCATGGGCCTGCCTTCGCTTTGCTGCTGGCTGAGCCTGGCGGGGGCATGGATGCCTCCTGCTGCTGCTGCTGCTGCTGCTGCAGGCAGAGGCTGAGGGACAGAAAGCCATAGACTGGTTTGGGTTGGAAGGGATCCTAAAGATCACCCAGGTTTTGGTGTCTGTTAAGCTCTGTGCTTGCTTTCCTGAGTGCTCTGGGGACTTTCTGTGCCTCTCAGCTCTGCA
The DNA here is from genome assembly GCA_015227895.2 of Colaptes auratus. NCBI lineage: Eukaryota > Metazoa > Chordata > Aves > Piciformes > Picidae > Colaptes > Colaptes auratus. The sequence goes on from JAAWVA010000036.1 coordinate 4,884,663, forward strand.
TTTCTTCAGTCACAAGTGACAGACTTCACAGACTCACAGAATGGTTGGGTTGGAAGGGGCCTGAAAGATCAGCCAGTCCCAACCCATGGCAGGGACACCTCCCACCAGCACAGGCTGCTCAGGGCCTCATCCAGCCTGGCCCTGAACACCTCCAGGCAGGAGGCAGCCACAGCCTCCCTGGGCAGCCTGTGCCAGAGTCTCCCCAGCCTCACTGCAAAGAATCTCTTCCTCATCTCCAGTCTCAGTCTCCCCTCTCCCAGCTCAAAGCCATTGTTCCTCATCCTGTCACTCCCTGCCCTTATCCAAAGTCCCTCCCCAGCTCTCCTGGAGCCCTTCAGGTACTGGAAGGTTGCTCTGAGGTCTCCCTGGAGCCTTCTCTTCTCCAGGCTGAACAGCCCCAGCTCTCTCAGCCTGTCTCCATAGGGGAGGCTCTGCAGCCCTCTGATCATCTTTGTGGTCTCCTCTGGACCCTCTCCATCAGGTCCATGTCCCTCTTATCCTGGGGGCACCAAAATTTGACACAGTTCTTATCCAACTCAGGTCCAACAGAAAGTCACCAGAGGAATGAGCAGTGGGCTGCAGCACTGCCCAAAGCAGTGGCTTGAACCATTTTGGGCAATGACTGTCAAAGCCAGCAGGACTGTAGAAATAGGGAGTTAGATCTCCTCATCCTTACCTGGTTGTGAAGATCCTGAGAGGTGGTTGGAGGGATTCCTGCAGATGTTCTTTTCATGTGAATGAAACTCTCCTTACACCAGCAGAGAGATTGTTGTAGGCTCTTCAGAGAAGCTCTTCCCCAGGAGGGTGGTGAGAGCCTGGCACAGGCTGCCCAGGGAGGTGGTGGCAGCCTCCTGCCTGGAGGTGTTTGCAGCCAGGCTGGAGGTGGCTGTGAGCAACCTGCTGCAGTGTGAGGTGTCCCTGCCCATGGCAGGGGGTTGGACCTGGCTGAGCCTTGAGGTCCCTTCCAACCCTGACAGCTCTGTGATTCATCACAGAATCTTTGTAGAATGCTCTGGGCTGGAAGGGACCTCCAAAGCTCATCCAGTCCAACCTCCTACACTCAGCAGGGACATCCTCAACTCAATCAGGCTGCCCAGAGCCCTGTGGAGCCTCACCTTGAATACCTCCAGGGATGGAGCCTCAACCACCTTCCTGGGCAACCTAGATTGGTCTGGGTTGAAGGGACCTTTAGAGGTCATCCAGTCCAACCCCCTGCAGTCAGCTCTGAAACCAGAGCAGGGTGCTCAGGGCCCCAGCTCATCTGAGCATGGATGTTTCCAGAAGACAACAGGACTCAGGATCTGATGTTCCATTTGTTTGTTAAGGATGACTTAGAATGGAAGGGACTGGAAGGGACTGGATTGTGCTGTGGGTGCCCTGCTGGAGCAGGGGTTGGGCTGGGTGATCCCCAGAGGTCCCTTCCAACCCCTCCATGCTGGGGTGCTGGGATTCTGTTTCCCTTTGCTCTGCAGCTCTTGCTGGCCCTGAATGCTGTGACCCTGTGAAGAATCAGTGCAGCTCTGCACAAGCCCTGCCCTGCCCCACAGTCTCACAGTGTCACACAGCATTAGAGGTTGGAAGGGACCTCCAGAGATCCAAACCCCCTGCCAAAGCAGGATCACCTAGTCCTGGTTTTGCTGGTCCTGGTCTGAGCTCCTGGTGTCCATGTGATGTGAGCTGTACAGTAGATGCCTTGTCTGGCTCAGGTACCTGTGTGACTTGATGGCACTTCGATGTGGATTGATCCAGGCCGGGGTGTGACAGCGCTGGGCTGCACTAGGAGCTGAGTGGAAGGTGGCTTTGGTGTGGGTGCAGTGATGTGGCTCTTCCCTAGCCCTGCTGGGGCACTCAGGGGCTCTCTCCTGCTTGCTGCTCGCTGCAGTGCTTCCCTCTTGCTGTGGGTGTTGGGAGAGCTAAGGAGCAATCCAGTTTTCTGCTGACTGGGAGAGAGGAGAGGGGAGCTGGACCTCCTGTGTGTCTGTGGGCAGTGGAGTGCAGCAGAACCTGCAGAGAAAGCAAAGGTGATGCTCACAGCACCACAGAACTGCCTGCCTGGAACAGCCCTGAGGTCTCTGAGCCCAGGCATAACCTAACAGCTCCACATGACTCTTGGACTCTGGCCCTGAGCTCCTCATCCAGATGGCTCTCAAGCAGCTCCAGGGGTGGTGACTCCAAGCCTGCCCTGGGCAGCCAGTGCCTGCTGACCCTTCTGGTGAAGACATTGCTCCTACTATCCAACCTGAGCCTCCCCCGGTGCCACCTGAGCCCATGTCATAGAGTCACAGAATCAACCAGGTTGGAAAAGACCTCAGAGGTCATCAAGTCCAAGCTGTCACCCAACACCTCCTGACAGCTAAGCCATGGCTCCAAGTGCCCTGTCCCTCTCATCCCATCACTGGGTACCTGGGGGAAGGGGCTGGACCCCACCTGCTTCCAATCTCCTTTCAGGGAGCTTGGAGAGGTCTCCCCTGAGCCTCCTCCTCTCCAGGCTGAACAGCCCCAGCTCCCTCATCCGCCCCTCACAGCACTTGTGCTGCAGAGCTCTCCCCAGCCTCCAAAGCAGCAGTTGTTAGTTCTGCCCCCTCACAGTGCTGTGGCTGAGCACTGGTGTGGCCTGGATCACTGTGTGACCTGCAGAGAAGGGGGCACTGGTAGGCTCCTGTGTCTTTGGGGTCTTTCCCCAGTGCTCCTGGCAGCTGGGGTTTTGGCAGCCTCTCTGGCTGCCAGCAGCACTTCTGTGGATCCCCTGGCTCAGGAGCTTGGTTACTTCATCCTCCACAGCTCTTACCCGTGGCTGCTGTCTCTTCTCTTTGGATATGCTCATGGCTAGAGTTTGTCTTCCCCCTGGGGCAGCAGGAGGGGGAGGGGCAGAGTGTGTGCTGGGACCTTCACCTGGAGCTCATGCTCACCATTCTGTCAACAATACCCAAGAGGTGGCATGGTCCTTGTCTGCCCCTTCCAGCTGGGACTGTTCTAGCCCAGAAAGAAAGAGAATCTCAGAAGCATCTTGAGATCACCCAGCCCAGCCCTCACCCCAGCACTGCCAGGGACCACCAAACCAGGGCCCTCAGCACCACAGCCCAGGGCCCTGGAACCCCTCCAGGGCTGGGACTCCACCACTGCCCTGGGCAGCCTGGGCCAGGCCTGGACAACCCTTTTGGGGAAGAAATTGTTCCTCATGGCCAACCTAAACCTCCCCTGGTACAGCTGAGGCCATTTTCTTCATCTTGCTTGCTCCTTGGGAGGATGACTTCCCTGTGTGTGACAGCCCTGTGCCTTGTGAGATGCTTGTTATGAACCAGAAGTTCCCCTGAAGAGAGGCTCAGAGCCCTGGGGCTGTTTAGTCTGGAGAAGAGAAGGCTGAGAGGGGATCTAACCAATGTCTTCTCAATAGCTGAGGGGTGGGGGGCAAGTGGAGGGGGCCAAGCTCTTTTTGGTGCTGTGCAGTAATAAGACAAGGACCAACAGCTTGACCAGAGAAGGTTTCAGCTCAATGTGAGGAGGAACTTCTTTACTGTGAGGGTGCTGAGCCCTGGAGCAGGCTGCCCAGAGAGGCTGTGGAGTCTCCTTGTGTGGAGGCTTTCCAGACCCACCTGGATGCACTCCTGTGTGCCTGCCCTGGGTGAGCCTGCTCTGGCAGGGGGTTGGACTGGCTGGCCTCTGGAGGTCCCTTCCACCCTCTAGTGCTCTGTGAAGGCAGCTGTAGGTCCAGGCTGCTCCTCGGGCTGCCTTGGCTGGGGCAGCTCCTGGGATTCTCTGTGCTTACTGCCAGAAGACAATTTTGATGAGCACCAAGGGGTCCTCCTGATCCTCCCTCCTTGGCTGGCTCTGGCATCCACCATCTGCTTACAGTGCTGGGAGAACACCCCAAACCACCCCAGCAAAGCCCCCAAAGCCCCCCCAAACATCATTCTGTGTTCAGGCTGCAGAGCTCTTCCCTCATCCCCATGTCCAAATTCCACTTCATTGGTGCAGTAGGATGCTCCAGGCTGCACTCTCCAGGGCACTGATTGCAGCTCCCCGTGTGACTGCAGTCCCCTGGCCAGCAGCTCTCATCCCCACAGGCTTCCTTCCTGCAGGCAGTGGCTGGTGCAGGACAGCTGTGCTGCTGCTCCAGCTGTGGTGGCCTCAGGGTGGATGTCCCAGCAGTGAGAACGCTCTGGGCTGTGCTGGGAGCCCAGCTGAGCCCCAGGGCCTGGTTTGACTCTGGCTAAGGGGTGGTTGGTGTGGCACAGGGCAGGCCCTGGTGTGCCTGCAGCCACCCACCCCTCCCTGCAGTAGATGTTTCTTCTTGCCCTTGCTTCTCTGGCTGTCCTTCAGTGCTTTGATATGAACCACACCAAAGCTGCCTGAGATGTGGAGGTATCTGGGGGGTTGGCCATGCTGGGCAAGGGGAAGCTGCTCCCAGGCTGTTAGCATGGCCTAGGCCTTGTCTCCTTGACAGAGAGCACCAAGGGGAACCATTACCACCAGCAGCTGCTTCCAAGGGCCTTTGGCTGTTTTCTCCTCTTCTGCTGACCTGCAGCAGAGCAACTCCAACTCCTGGTTATTGTAAACTTCCTCCAGCAGGGCAGGGCAGGCAGAGCAGGGTAGAGCAGGGCAGAGCAGGTAGAGCAGTGCATTCAGGACAGAGCAGGGCATGCAGGACAGAGCAGGGCAGGCAGAGCAGGTAGAGCAGGGCAGAGCAGGGTAGAGCAGGGCAGAGCAGGGTAGAGCAGGGTAGAGCAGGGCAGAGCAGGGTAGAGCAGGGTAGAGCAGGGCAGAGCAGGGTAGAGCAGGTAGAGCAGGGCAGAGCAGGGCAGAGCAGGGTAGAGCAGGGCAGAGCAGGGCATGCAGGACAGAGCAGGGCAGGCAGAGCAGGGTAGAGCAGGGTAGAGCAGGGCAGAGCAGGTAGAGCAGGGCATGCAGGACAGAGCAGGGCATGCAGAGCAGGGTAGAGCAGGGCAGAGCAGGTAGAGCAGTGTATGCAGGACAGAGCAGGGCATGCAGGACAGAGCAGGGCAGGGCAGGCAGAGCTGAGCAGGGCAGAGCAGGCAGAGCTGAGCAGAGCAGGGCAGAGAAGGCAGAGCAGGGCAGGCAGAGCTGAGCAGGGCAGGGCAGAGCAGGCAGAGCTGAGCAGAGCAGGGCAGAGAAGGCAGAGCAGGGCAGGCAGAGCTGAGCAGGGCAGGCAGAGCTGAGCAGGCAGAGCAGGGCAGGCAGAGCTGAGCAGGACAAGCAGAGCTGAGCAGGACAGGCAGAGCTGAGCAGGCAGAGCAGGGCAGGCAGAGCTGGGCAGGGCAGGCAGAGCTAATCAGGGCAGGCAGAGCTGAGCAGGTAGAGCTGAGCAGGGCAGGGCAGGCAGAGATGAGCAGGCAGAGCAGGGCAGGCAGAGCTGGGCAGGACAAGCAGAGCAGGGCAGGCAGAGCAGGGCAGGCAGAGCTGGGCAGGACAAGCAGAGCTGAGCAGGACAGGCAGAGCTGGGCAGGCTGAGCAGTGCAAGCAGAGCTGAGCAGGACAGGCAGAGCAGGGCAGGCAGAGCTGAGCAGGGCAGGCAGAGCAGGGCAGGCAGAGCTGGGCAGGGCAGGCAGAGCTGAGCAGGACAAGCAGAGCTGTGCAGGGCAGGCAGAGCTGAGCAGGGCAGGCAGAGCAGGGCAGGCAGAGCTGGGCAGGGCAGGCAGAGCTGAGCAGGACAGGCAGAGCTGAGCAGGGCAGGCAGAGCTGAGCAGGACAGGCAGAGCAGGGCAGGCAGAGCTGAGCAGGGCAGGCAGAGCAGGGCAGGCAGAGCTGGGCAGGGCAGGCAGAGCTGAGCAGGACAGGCAGAGCTGAGCAGGGCAGGCAGAGCTGAGCAGGGCAGGCAGAGCTGGGCAGGCTGAGCAGTGCAAGCAGAGCTGAGCAGGGTAGGCAGAGCTGAGCAGGGCAGGCAGAGCTGGGCAGGCTGAGCAGTGCAAGCAGAGCTGAGCAGGACAGGCAGAGCAGGGCAGGCAGAGCTGAGCAGGGCAGGCAGAGCTGAGCAGGACAGGCAGAGCTGGGCAGGCTGAGCAGTGCAAGCAGAGCTGAGCAGGACAGGCAGAGCAGGCAGAGCTCCCTGTGATGTCATGTCTAGACACACAATTCAGGTATGAGTTATGGGCAGCAAGGAGCTTGTTCAGTGGTTAAACTGTAAAAGTTTCACAAGAGATTTCTGTCTCCCCTGCTTTCTCTCCTGCCTCTGTATTCCTTTACCTCTTACCAGGAGAATTCTGTGACTGCCTCTTAATTTCTTTGTGCTGGGAGATGGAATTTCCTCCCCATTCTCCATCTCATTTCCTATTTCTGCCTCGCTGGCTCTCCAGGGCAGTGTTGTAGCCATCTACCCAGAGCCCAGGACTGGAGAGGAAGGCTCTTGGGGCCAGCTGTGACTCAGGCAAGGTCACACCAGGGCTGACACCTGGCAGCCCTTGCCAAAACGGGCTTGCTCCTTTGGGGAGCTTGGTTTAGGGGTGGGGGGTGGGGAGAAAACTTCCCTGTGGTGCCCAGATGCTTGGTTTTCAGGAGGATTCACAACAAGAGCCCTGTGGGCTGAGGGGGGGTTGCGTGGGCCCTGGTTGGAGCAGGCTTGTCTCTGTGGTTATAGGAGTTGAGCTTTAGGTTAGGTATTAGGAGCAATTTCTGTGCTGCAGGAGTGGCCAGGGACTGGCCCAGGCTGCCCAGGGAGGTGGGGGAGTCCCCATCCCTGGAGGGGCTCGAGAGCTGTGTGGCCATGGCACTTGTGGCCATGGTTAGGTGGCCGTGGTGGGGTTGGGTTGCTGGCTGGCCTGGGTGAGCTTGGAGGTGTTTAAGGATTCCATAATGCAGTGAATTTCTGTCTAGAGGCCCTGCTGCCCCCCTGCATGAGTGGTGGAGGGAAGCTAAGGTGCTGAGGGTCACCTCCTGCCGGCAGGGACTGAAGCCTTGCAGGCTCAGGGGGCGGCTGTCACGTCTGCTGTGCCAAACAGCCCCCTCAGGAGCCACCCGTGTCCCATCCCCCATCAGCTCCTCGGGGCAGCTCCATGGCTTCACAGGGAGAGCTCCTCTGCTCACAAGTCTGGTGTTAAAACCCAGAGGTCCCACACTTGGCCTGGGCTGACTTCCAGGAGGAGCTGGGAATCGCTGGCTTCCCACCTGGGGTCACCTGTGGCCTGCAGGTACCCTCAGGAGCTGCAAGGGGCCTGCTGGGCTAAGCAGCCACGCAGGGCTGCTCTCCATAGCATATTCTGCTGTGCTTTTCCTGGCCTCACACAGGCCTCAAGTGAAGGAATTTGGCAAGACTGTTCTTCCCTTTGCACTGCTGTTCGGGCTCAGGGTCTCTCAGCAAGCACTCCGCAGGCAGCTCCATTACAGCAGGCTGCCGGCTGCAGTCCCTGCTCCCTGGCTCTGCATTTTGCCCCCAGGTCCCTGTCCTCACCTCACTTTATTCTCCCCCTCTGCTCTGCCCTGCTGAGAGCACCCCTGCAAAACTGAGCCCAGGTCAGGCTCCCCAGTTGAAGAGAGGCAGCAGAGTCCAACAGAGAGCTATGAGGATGAGGAAGGGGCCGGAACAGCTCTGCTGTGAAGAGAGACTGAGAGCTCTGGGGCTGTTCAGCCTGGAGAGGAGAAGGCTGAGAGGGGACCTGATCAATGTCTGTAAACATGTGAGGGGTGGGGGTCAGGAGGAAGGGGCCAGGCTCTGCTTGGTGGTGCCCAGGGACAGGACAGGGAACAGCAGGGACAGGCTGGAGCCCAGGAGGTTCCACCTCAACACGAGGAGAAACTTCTGTGGAGTGAGGCTGCTGGAGGCCTGGAGCAGGCTGCCCAGAGAGCCTGAGGAGGCTCCTCTGGAGACTTTCAAGACCCATCTGAATGTGTCCCTAGGTGGTCCTGCTTTGGCAGGGGGGTTGGACTCAATGATCTTTAGAGGTTGCTTCCAACCCCCAACACTCTCTGATTCCATACCTACTCTGCCACCTGTGTGTCCCCTTGAGGGCAAGTCCTCTGCTTCAGGCCCATAACTTTGTGTGGCTCTACCTCTGATCACAGCTGTGCCTCTCGTCATCTCTGCCCCCGATCACATCAGTTTGTATCCTGGGAGCTGTCTGCACTGCAGGTCTCGAGGGACACCTTCTAATGCTTGCCCAAGAGCTGGCAGCTGGTGGCACAGAGCCGTTCTGCTCTGTGTGAGGCACTGGAGAGCCATTTCCCGCTGCTCTCAGTGCATGCAGCCAGAGGGGCACTTGTGTCTCGGGGCCTGTCAGCTCCAGGTGGCCACACCGAGCTGTGTGCAGGCAAAGGGAGACTTTGGTGGCCACAAGTCTCAGTGGACAAGCCCTGAGCCCTTGGTTCCCTCTCCCATCCCTGGCTTTTTAGTAACACAGCAATCAGGGCAGCTGTCCCTGTGTGCCACAGTGATGTCAGATCTCTTCTGGAACCATAACTTTCCTCTCCTGACCTGACCTTTGTGATCAGAAGGTCCCAGCTGCCCAGGCCCAGCTCTTCAGCACCCCAGCAAGCCTTGTGTCCATGTGGCTGTGTTCACACTGCTTCTCCTGGCCTCTTTGTCCCTGTCAGCAGGGGATGATCTCTCTGCATTCCCCCTGCTGTGCTGTCACTTGCAAAGTGTTGGATGGAAGGAAACCTGGAGGTGCCCAGTGAATGCCCTGTGCAGAGCATGCTTAGGTGCCCAGCATTGTGACACCGGTGACTGAGCTGCTCCACAAACTGTCAGAGCATCTGCAGGGGTCAGTAGTCCAAATGGCTGTCTGCAGCAAGGCCATGGAGAGGATGATTCCAGTGCAATAGTCTGTGGCATTGAGAGTGCTCCAGGAATGAAAACTGATGGGGGTTGGTCTCTCCTCCCTAGTCTCAGGTGATAGAGCCAGAGGAAATGGCCTGGAATTGTGCCAGGCTTAGGTTGGAGATGAGGAATAATTCCTTTGGGGCAAGAGTGGTCAGGGGCTGGCCCAGGGTGCCCAGGGAGGTGGTGGAGTCCCCAGCCCTGGAGGGGTTCAAGCAAGCTGTGGCCATGGCACCTGGGGCCATGGTTTGGTGGCCAGTGTGGGGTTGGGTTGAGGTTGGACTGGATGAGCTCAGAGGCCTTTTCCAACCCAAACAATTCTGATTCCAGTCTGTGGAAGTCCTCAGGGCCCTCTGCAGCTTGTGTTTGATGGCTTTGTACCCAGACCTCTTTCTCTGTAGTTTGTAATGGTTATTAAACATAAGAGGAGAGGGTTATTGCAGCTCTAGAGGATGTCAGCCAAAGTTTGTCCTCACTCCTGCTTCTAACATATCCACTTGCAGTGTCCCAGGGTTCCCTGTTCATGGCTTTTCAGAGGTACTTTTACTGTTGTGAGACACTTGACCAGTTCAAGTACAAACAGATGGAGAACAGCAGAGATCCAGCTCCAGAGCAGCACCTAGGCCAGGGGCTTAACTCATCCAAAGTGCTTCCTGCTCAGGGACAGGAGATGCAGCCAGGAATTGTGTAGCCTGGGGCAGGATGCTGTAGATTCCTCCATGTGTTGTCCCTCACTCTCCCTGCAGCTTTCCTTCTTGTTCCAACTCCCCCTTCAGCCCTTCTTTCCAAGTCTGCAGCCTGGTTTCATGTTCTTGTTTGCCCAGGTGGAGCTTGCTTCCTTTCCCTGGAGCGTGGCGAGCTGGCCGAGGGGCAGGAAGCTGCAGACTCACCTGGCTCTTGTCCCCTTCCTGGGCTGGTGGGGACAGGGAGGGGAGGCTGGAGGTGCATGGGAGCTGCAGGAACGTTATGGAGAAAGAGTTGGTGCTGCAGGCAAGAGTCTGCTTAGCACCCTGCACTGGGTTCTGGTTTTCAGGAGATGCTCTGCAGGGAGCAATGGTTTCAGGAGATGCTCTGCACTGAGGAATGGTTTCAGGAGATGCTCTGCAGGGAGCAGTGGTTTCAGGAGATGCTCTGCAGGGAGCAATGGTTTCTATGGATGGGGGCTCTGGTCCCGAGTGTGTGTTCTGAAAGCCATCTGCTGTTGTTCCTGGAGTCTCTGCTTCAAGTGTCCATGACAGCTAAGCAAACCTTTTGCACAGGGCATGGCCCATCAGTGGCAATCCTGCCTAGAGGAGGAGCTTTGAGCCCAAGGATCAGTCCATTGCCTCAGGGGTAAGGCTGCCAGCAGGGCCCTTGTCCTGAGGAGGATTCTCCAGGGAGCCCTCCTGTGTGCTTCTCCTGTGGCATCATCACACGGAGCTGAGCCTCCTCCAGGCCAGTGCCACAGGGAAGCTGGCAGAGCCCAGTGGAAATCAGCTTGCTCTGAAGTGCTGCAGGAAGCAAATCTTCAGATTGTCCTGGAGGAGTGAACTCTGGAAGCTGGGGAATGTTCCCACTGCTGCTCCATGTGCAGTAACTTAGCTTTTTCATCACCTTAAGGGCATTGACATACATCCAGGGAAGGGAAAGGAGAAGAAATGCAAGAAATGCAAATGTGATCCAGAGCTGGTTAGGCAGAGACCACAGACTGGATGTGAGACTCTCCTTTGCCTCAGCCTGCAAGGGATTTTTATGGGAAAGGGATGAGGTCCCTGGGAAGAACACATTCTGCAGCTCTCCACCCAGAGATGGCCTTCAGCAAGTGTGTGTCTAGGTAATGGCTTGAAACAAGAGGTTCTGCTTCACATTAAGTTCTAAACCACATCTCTCTAAACATCATCTGGTGGACTGAGAACTGGCTGGAGGACAGAGCTCAGAGAGTTGTGATCAGCAGTGCAGAGTGCAGCTGGAGGCCTGCAGCTTGTGGAGTGCCCCAGGGGTCAGGACTGGGCTCAGTCTCCTTCAGCGTCTCCATCAGTGGCCTGGACAAAGGGATGGAGTGCAGCCTCAGCCAGCTGCTGATGGTCCCAGGCTGGGAGCAGTGGCTGACAGCCCTCAGGCTGTGCTGCCAGCCAGGCCTGGCCAGGGCTGCAGAGCTGGGCACAGGGAACCTCATGGAGCTCCCCAAGGGCAAGGGCAGGGGCCTGGCCCCGGGCAGGAACAACCTCCTGCAGCAGCACAGCTGAGGGGGGAGCTGCTGGGAAGCAGCTCCAAGGAGAAGGAGCTGGGAGTGCTGGGGGGACAACAAGTTCCCCAGGAGGCAGCAATGTGCCCTGGGGGCCAAGAAGGCCAAAGGGGTCCTGGGGTGCATGGAGAAGAGTGTGGCCAGCAGGGCAAGGGAGGTTCTTTGCCCCCTCTGCTCTGCCCTGGGGTCCAGTTCTGTGCTCCCCAGTTCAGGAGAGACAGGGAACTGCTGGAGAGAGTCCAGGGGAGGCTTTAAAGATGTTGAAGGGAGTGGAGCATCTCACTGAGAGCCCTGGGGCTGAGAGCCTGCAGAAGAGCAGCCCCAGAGGGCAGCTGAGCAATGCTCAGCAAGAGCTAAAGGAGCTGTGGGGGGCAAGAGGCTGGGGCCAGACTCTGCTGAGTGGTGCCCAGGGACAGCACAAGGGGCAGCAAGGGGCACAGCCTGGAGCCCAGGAGGTTGGATGTGAAGAGGAGGAGCAAGTTGTTTGTTGTGAGGGGTGCTGGAGGCCTGGAGCAGGCTGCCCAGAGAGGTTGTGGAGTGTCCTTGTGTGGAGAGCTTCCAACCCCCCCTGGGCACTGTGCTGCTGGGCACTGTGCTGTGGGTGCCCTGCTGGAGCAGGGGTTGGGCTGGGTGATCTCCAGAGGTCCCTTCCAGCCCCTCCCTGGGGCTCTGGGTCTGTGTGATTCTGGGCTCTCTCTTGCACATCCAGCCTATGGCAGCTGTGGATCCCCTTTGCTGCTGCTCTGCTGCCAGGTTCCCGTGCCCATGGTGATGCCACCTCACCCTTGGACATTCAGTGTCCGGTGCTGCAGGACTCCCCAGGGCTCTGCTGCTGTTCTCCCAGCACTGCTCCTAGCGCCCCTGGCAGCCAGGCTCTGAGCATGGTGAGGGCAAGGCTGTCACCCGGTGTTCTGCCCTCTGCTGGCTCCTGCAGTGGGGCCTGGGTGCTGGTCACAGCTCTGCACCGAGCTTGGAAGCCAATGCAAATTATTCCAGAGCAAATGCTTTTCGCAGAGCAAAGCTCTGCAGGCTGGGGAGGAAGGATCAGACACATTCACCTAGGTTTTCTCATCTAGCCAGCTCCACATTCCTCTCCCTCCTCTCTCGTAGGCTTCTGGTTCTTTTCTTTCTCCTTTCTCTCCCCCCAGAGCCATTGCTCCTCTCCTTTTACAGTGGTTAAGGCACAGCCAGGCCAGGAGCAGCACAGCTCTCAGTTCTGGGGTGCTGCTGGTTCCCAGCCTTGGCTGCTGCTCTGCAGGGTGTCCCTGCCCATGGCAGGGCTTTGGAGCTAGGTGATCTGTAGGGCCCCTCCCAAGCCAAGCCATTGCTCCTCTGTGATTCTGTGGCCAATCTTTGGTGGCTCCCAGCAGCCCCCAGCAGTGCCATCAGCCACAGCTGCTGCTGGGTGCCAGTGAGAAGTCCCTGCCCACAGCACCAGGTGTGCCAGGCTCCTCTCTCTGTGCTCCACACCCGCTTGCCCTCTCCTTCTGCATTGTTAAGAGGGAATAATCATGGAACTGTTTGGGTTGGAAAAGGCCTCTAAGAGCAGCCAGGACAACCCTCAACCCAGCCCCACCACGGCCTCCAAACCACAGCCCCAGGTGCCATGGCCACAGCTTTATTGAACCCCTCCAGGCATGGGGACTCCCCCACCTCCTGGGCAGCCTCTGCCAGTCCCTGACCACTCTGGCAGCCAAGACATTGTTCCTAGTCTCCAACCTACCCCTCCCCTGCTACACCTTCAGGCCATAGTCACAGCAGGTCCTGGGGAAGCCTGGGGTGTGGGAGGAGGAATCAGAGGGAGTTGTTTCCTCTCCCCGCCCTGGCTGTGGGACCCCAGGCTGCATATGTTGTGCAGGAGAGCAGCAGCACCTGGAGCAGGCTCTCTGCAGCTGGCACTGAGCTGAATTGCAGCTCTGCTGCCATGGGGGTTGGTGAAGGATTGTTTCCATCTCCTCTACCACCTTCCTCCAGGCTACCAGAGCTGCAAGGGCTGCTCTCCTGTGCTTGCATCTTCAGGTGGAGGGAAGGTGAGTGCAGGGTCACAGCTGTCCGCCTGGGGCTGCACAGTGGTCTGCAGGCTCTGCCTTTGGCTCTTCCCCAGCTGCTGAGGATGACTCCAGCAGCATCTTCTCTCCTGTTCTTCAACCACCTGAGGAAGGCATCTCCCGTGCATGCTTCCTGCAGCTGCCGTCCCTGGGGGCTCTGTGCAAACGCAGGAGGGCTGTTGGCTTGTCAGAAGGAAAGCGATGCTTTGGAAATGGCTAGGCTCCGAGTTTAACCCTTTGGCTTCTGGGGTGCAGACCCACTGACTGCTTCCCACTGGTCCTGCAACTGAGCTGCAGCCTTCTGGGCTAGTGCAAGGCAGCCCTCCCCCCCCCTCCCCTCCTCTTCCCCCCCCCTCCCCTCCCACTCCTCCCCCCCCCTCCCCTCCCCTCCCCTCCCCTCCCTCCCCTCCCCTCCCCTCCCCTCCCCTCCCACTGGAGCACTGGTCCCTGCTCCAGAGGGACCACACAGGATTGCAAATTGCCTGCTGCAGGGGCAGCAGCTCTGGGCTTTAGGCTAGGCCAGGAGTTGTTCTGGATCCATGGGAAGGCTTTGAGGAGACAGTGCTAGGGAAGGCGAAACCTTTTCTTGCCCTTTCATGGTGGTTGTTCTTTGGTGGCAGGAGCTCACAGGAGACAATTTCCCTTGCACTGTCCCAGCTGCCCTGCTCTGCACCCTGCTCTGTGTCTGCCTTCATGTGCACCTGCAGCACAGAGGGCCAAGGGCAGCCTGGGCTGCATCCAAAGCAGTGTGGCCAGAGGTGGAGAGAGGGATCCTGCCCCTCTGCTCTGCTCTGGGGAGACCTCACCTGCAGGCCTGGGTCCAGCTCTGGTGTCCTGAACACCAGAAGGACCTGGAACTGGTGGAGAGGGTCCAGAGGAGGGCAGAGAGCTGCAGAACCTCCCCTGTGGGGACAGGCTGGGAGAGTTGAGGCTGTGCAGCCTGGGGAAGAGAAGGCTCCAGGGAGACCTCAGAGCTGCGGTTCGGTAGCTGAAGGGGAATTTCCTTTGTCAGAGAGCCACAGAACTGTTGGGGCTGGAGGAGACCTTTGAGAGCATCAAATCCAACTGCTTGCCCAGAGCTCACAGTGCCACCACTGCTGCTGAGCCACTGCCATTGAGCCACAGCCCTCAGCACCACATCCAGGCAGCTTTTGAACCCCTCCAGGGATGAGAACTCCACCACCTGCCTGGGCAGCCTGGGCCAGTGCCTGAGAGCCCTTGCTGGGGAGAAGCTTTCCTAATGCCCAGCCTGAACCTCCCCTGGCACAGCTTGAGGCTGCTTCCTCTTGTGCTGTCACTTGTTGCTGGTGAGAAGAGACCAACCCCAACCTGGCATCATAGGCTGTTGCAGCATCTGATCCCAACCCTTTGCAAGCATGTGTTCCTCCTGCCACGGCCTGCCGGCAGGGCTCTCGCTGCTGTGCCTGCCGGCAGGGCTCTCGCTGCTGGTGCCCGCCGGCAGGGGTCCTGCTGCTGGTGCCCGCCGGCAGGGCTCTCGCTGCTGCTGCCCGCCGGCAGGGCTCTCGCTGCTGCTGCCCGCCGGCAGGGCTCTCGCTGCTGCTGCCCGCCGGCAGGGCTCTCGCTGCTGGTGCCCGCCGGCAGGGCTCTCGCTGCTGCTGCCGCCGGCAGGGCTCTCGCTGCTGCTGCCTGCCGGCAGGGCTCTCGCTGCTGGTGCCCGCCGGCAGGGCTCTCGCTGCTGCTGCCCGCCGGCAGGGCTCTCGCTGCTGCTGCCCGCCGGCAGGGCTCTCGCTGCTGGTGCCCGCCGGCAGGGCTCTCGCTGCTGCTGCCCGCCGGCAGGGCTCTCGCTGCTGCTGCCCGCCGGCAGGGCTCTCGCTGCTGCTGCCCGCCGGCAGGG
>JAAWVA010000036.1:4900056-4966777 GCA_015227895.2 Colaptes auratus
CATCCCCAACCAGAGCAGGCTGCTCACAGCCCCCCACAACCTGAGCTGCACTGCTGCCAGCCATGGGGCAGCTCCCAGCTCTCTGGGCAACCCAGGCCAGACTAAGTCTCTTTCTTGAGTTCAATCCATCCCCCCTTGTCCTATCCCATCAGGTCCTGAGAAGAAGTCTGTCCCCAGCTTATCTCCCATTGAAGCACTGCAAGGCCACCAGAGGGTCTCCCTGGAGCCTTCTCAAGGCTGAACAACCCCAACTCTCAGCCTGGCTCACAGCAGAGGGGCAGCACTGCTGTGGCCTCCTCTGGCCCTGCTCCCCCAGGTCCCTGTCTGTGCTGTGCTGAGGGCTCCAGAGCTGCCCCAGCACTGCAGGGAGGTCTCAGCAGAGCACAGCAAGAGGGCAGAGTCCCTCCCTGCCCCTGCTGCCCACACTGCTGGGGCTCAGCCCAGGCCAGGCTGGGGCTGGGCTGGCAGCACAAAGGTTGGACTGATGCAGGGGATGTTGAGTTACCTCAGTGCCTGCCCATGGGGAGGAGTGGGGGAATGCCTCCTGGCCTGGCTAAACCCAGGACTCAGTTGTGCTCCCTTCCCAAGTTTTGTCCAGTCCTGCACAGGCAGCCCCAAGGAATCTTCCCCCCAGACACTGCAGTTTCCTGCAGCACAAGGTGTGTGCTGGTGGCTCTCACAAAGCTGGCAGCTCCTGGCTGGGAAGGGCAGGAGTCTCCACTGGTCCACATCAGTCACTTCCAGCCTAAGAAGATTGCTTGAGTGCCAGTGGCAAACAGCAACCCACTGCATGGAACACCCAGAGGCTTTCTCTCATTGCCCCTCCATGAGCTGCTGTGTAGCTTCCCAGAGGAAGCAGACACAGGGCTTCCACCTCCCGACCGCGAGCACTCTGCAGGCAAAGCAGCTGATGCCTGAGGCACCCTGGGAGGAGGATTTCCTCACAGGTCAGGACTGACCTGGACTTTCTGCCAGCCAAGAGCAAACAACATTCGTTCAGCTGTGCTCTCTGCACGAGATCTTGGGCAATCTCCTTTGGCCTGCTCTACCCCAGGAGCACACAAGAGCCAGAAGTGCTTTGTCCCCTGGGGGAGGGAGGGAGGGAGGGAGGGGAGGGAGGCTGTTGGGGCTGGAGCTGCTCGAGGGCTGTACAAAAGGGAATTATGTTCTGCTTGTAACCAGCTTCATGCTTCTGATCTTGCTCATCCCCACAGAGTGATAAGGCTGAACAAATGCTGTGCTCCCCAGAGCTGCACCAGATGTGCTGCAGAGGAAAGAAGCCATGGGCTCCTCGTCTCCCTTCTGCTGGCTTGCACGTGAGTAACCCCCACAGGCTCAGAGAGACTGATTGGAACTGTCTGAAAACCAGCTCTGAGCACGACCTGAGGTGGATTGATCATTTCAGCTCTCCTTGGAGAGCTCAGCTCATAAGGAAGGGTCTGCACTACCCCTCTGCTCCGGCTGAACCGGCCAGCGCCCGGCGAGGAGGACACTGCTCACCTCCAATCACCAATCAAGCCGCCGGCCCCCTCTGCTCCTGAGGGCTGGCTCAGGCCCCCCCAGGTGTGTTTGCAGCACACAAGGTTAGCTTTCAAAGAGCAGAATCAAAGAGGTGGGGAGGAAGCAGCAGTGCCACAGCACAGTGAGCTTTGGGCTAAGATCATCTTCGTGTCAGCAATGTCTGGATGGGTTCCTGTGTGACCTGCTCCAGCTCACCCTGCTTTGGCAGGGGGGGTGGACTGGATGACCTCCAGAGGTCCCTTCCACCCCCTACCATGCTCTGATTCTCTCTGTTGAAAGCTGGAAAGCCCAGCTCAGGTCAGACAGAACTCAGCTCAGGCTGGATTTCACCTCTGATCCTTTCCTACATGAAACACCCAGAAACCCAGACCCACACCAAGGACCTCAGCCTGGGCCCAGAAGGCATTTAACTAATCCAGAAAGCGGCCACCCTGCTGCAACAGAGCTTCTTGCTAAGGCCACCCTGCCAGCTAATCCCTGGGACATCTACTCAGCTGAGCCTCAGAGGGATGATGCTCTCAGACACAGAGATGGTTGCTCAGCCCAGCAGAGACAGAAACTTCATCCAAAGCTCACTCACAACACCCCAGGCACAGCCTGCTGCAGGGTCTGGGGTCATTGCCTGTCCTTGCAGAAAGCCTGAGAGTGGTGGTGACAAATGAAGCCAGCAGAGCACTGCCATGCACTGCAGTATTCAGTGGCTAAGCCTGACAGCCAGCAGTGCCAAGGCCTGGGCTGTGAGGTGGCAGCAAGAGCAATGTGCTGTTTTACAATGAGCTGGAGCATCTCACATCACCATCCCACACACAGGGACTGTAAGGCTGGGGCAAACACACCAGCTCTCTGACCTGGATCTCCAGAGCAGAGACCTTCCATATCAGCACTAATCCATCACTTGTGGCTGCACAGACCCACAGGGGGGTTCCCTCCAGGCCCCAGCTGGCAGAGCTGCATTCTCCCAGCTCAGCTCTGAGGATGGAGCTGTGATTTCACTCCATGAAGCCCAACCTCGAAACACCTGGCAGGGTTTGCTTGAGAAGTGTTGCAGCAGGGAGGATACATAATTGAGACAACGAGCAGGAGGCTGTCCCAGCAGCTCCTGGGACACCCTCTCTGGCTCCTGCTGCTCTCCCAGCACACCTCTGCACCCCCACCCTGCAGAGCATGGCAGCTGGGGGGGAAGGAAAGGCCTCATGCATCAGAGATGGGGCAGCCTCAGCACGCTGGAAAACAACTCACATCCCCTGTGCCAGCAGGAGCTCACTGCACCTGCACCAGGAGTCGCTGCATTGGACCAGCCTGGGACTGGCAGCTGAAGCAGAGCCCCCAGGGGGCAAGAGCTGCACAGCTCCAGGCTGGGGGCTGAGCGCCTCGCAGCTCTGACAGCTCCTCACTCTGAACTAGAAGCCTGTGGATCACAGGACCAGAGAAGGGGGGGGGGGGTAGGAAGGGACCTCTGGAGATCATCCAGTCCAACCCCCCCACCAAAGCAGGGTCACCTAGAACAGGTCACACAGGAGCATCCCCAGACTCACCCAGACACTGCTGACATGGAAATGACTTTACACCAAGACTGCCAGGGCAGTCTGCAGGCAGCTGGGCTGGGCTAATGTGGGAAAATCCAGAACCCCACAAGGCTAAGGATGGCAGAGACCCCTGGAGATCACCCAGCACAACCCCCCCTAAAGCAGAGCACCCACAGCACAGTGCCCAGCAGCACAGTGCCCAGAGGGGGTTGGAAGCTCTCCACACAAGGACACTCCACAACCTCTCTGGGCACCTGCTCCAGGCCTCCAGCACCCTCACAACAACACTTGCTCCTCCTCTTCACATCCAACCTCCTGGGCTCCAGGCTGTGCCCCTTGCTGCCCCTTGTGCTGTCCCTGGGCACCACTCAGCAGAGTCTGGCCCCAGCCTCTTGCCCCCCACAGCTCCTTCAGCTCTTGCTGAGCATTGCTCAGCTGCCCTCTGGGGCCGCTCTGCTCCAGGCTCTCAGCCCCAGGGCTCTCAGCCTCTGCTCCTCCCAGAGCTGCTCCAGGCCCCTCAGCAGCTCTGCAGCCTCCCCTGGGCTCTCCCCAGCACTTCTCTGTCTCTCCTGAACTGAGAAGCCCAGAACTGAACCCAGGACTCCAGATGTGGCCTCCCTGGGGCAGAGCAGAGAGGGAGAAGCTCCATCAGCCTGCTGGCCACACTCTTGTTAATGTACCCCAGCAGTGCTAACAACTTTTTCCCCCTGGGGCTCTAATGATTTCAGGACAATTATCTCAGTGGCACTGAGAAGTGGAAAAATCACCCAGGGCAATGCTCAGGACAGGGCTGCAGGTCAGAGTTGGGTGCAGGACCACACAGAACCCTCCTGGCACCTCTGCCCCATTCCTCAGTGCTGCCAGCCCACACCCCTCTGCATGTGCAGAGCCTCTGCAGAGTGTTCCAGGGGCTTTTGGTTTCCCTGCAGCCAGATGCTCAGGAGAGATAAATTGCACAGCCCAACCAAAGTCAAGGATCAAGGCTCTGTCTCCCTTTCTTTGATGGATTACTCCAAAATTCCTATTGCAGAGAGGAGGTGGAGGAGGTGGCTTGCAGCACATGAAAGAGGAGAGAAGCCTGGACTCACAGAGCCTTTGTTCCAACAAACCAGCGCTCTGCAGCCAGCTTTTTCCAGGCCCTCTTTTGCCACGAGAAGAAACTCCAACCCTGCAGTGCAAATGGGGCACAGCACACAGGCAGGGACAGAAGAATCCCAGCTGCAGCTCATGCTTCAGCCTGCCTGGGGCTCTAAACAACCCTCTGCCCCTCCAGGTCTTAGCTCTCCTTTCATCCATCTGCAGGGTGATGTTTCTTTGGTGAAGGACTCGGGGTCAGAGGCTGAAAAAATGACCAAATGTGAGCTGCATGTGGAGAAATCAATGAATGTATTGAATTGCTGTGATCAAAGCTGCCTGGCAGCTCTCCTCCTCCCCACCACTTCCATCACACTCCACAGAGATGGACAAAGCTGGCTGTCCTCACGGTGGGGTGGGCAAAGCAGAGCTGCATCGAGGTCATGGCGTCATAGCATCAGTCAGGGTTGGAAGGGACCACAAGGATCATCCAGTTCCAACCCCCCTGCCATGGGCAGGGACACCCCACACTAGATCAGCCTGGCCAGAGCCTCATCCAGCCTGGGCTTAAACACCTCCAGGGACAGGGCCTCAGCCACCTCCCTGCACAACCCATTCCAGGGCCTCACCACCCTCCTGGGGAAGAACTTCCTCCTCCCCTCCAGCCTGAATCTCCCCACCTCCAGCTTCAGTCCATTCCCCCTAGTCCTATCACTCCCTGATAGCCTGAGCAGTCCCTCCCCAGCCTTCCTGTAGCCCCCTTCAGATCCTGGAAGGCCACAATGAGGTCACCTGGGAGCCTTCTCTTCTCCAGCCTGCACAGCCCCAACTCCTTCAGTCTGTCCTCATAGCAGAGCAGCTCCAGCCCTCTGCTCCTCCTCCTGGCCCTGCTCTGGACACCTTCCAGTACCAGTACAGTGCCTTATGAGGAAAGGCTGGGAGCCCTGGAAAAGAGAAGACTGAGGGGGGATCTGATCCATGGCTATCAATGTCTGAGGGGTGGGGGGCAAGAAGGGGGCAGGATCTCTGCAGTGGTGTCCTGTGACAGGACAAGGGGCAGGGCATGCAGCCTGCAACCCAGGAGGCTCCATCTCAACACGAGTAAAATGGTCCTGACTGTGAGGGTGCTGGAGGCCTGGAGCAGGCTGCCCAGAGAGGTGGTGGAGTCTCCTCTGGAGACTTTCAAGGCCCTTGACATGCTCCTGTGTGACCTGGCCTAGGTGGCCCTGCTTTGGCGGGGGGCTTGGCCTGCACGATCTTCAGAGGTCTCTTCCAACCCCTACCACTGTAGGCACTAAGGTTCTGTGTCATCAGCCCACGCTGAGCAGCTCCACAACACACCATGCACCACCAGCTCCACACCAGCAGCTCTGGGATCAGGACTGCTCAGAGCATTCTCCATGCACTGTGCTGTTGTGGCTTGGGATGCAAATCAGTGACACACAACTCAGTCCAGGATCACAGCATGGGCTGGGTTGGAAGGACCTTAAAGCTCAGCCAGTTCCACCCCCTGCCATGGGCAGGGACACCTCCCACCAGCACAGGCTGCTCAGGGCCTCATCCAGCCTGGCACTGAACACCTCCAGGCAGGAGGCAGCCACAGCCTCCCTGGGCAGCCTGTGCCAGAGTCTCCCCAGCCTCAGTGGGAAGAATTTTTTCTTCATCTCCAGTCTCAGTCTCCTCTCTCCCAGCTCAAAGCCATTGTTCCTCATCCTGGCACTCCAGCCCTTGTCACAGGTCCCTCCTCAGCTTTCTTGTAGTCTCCCTTCAGGTACTGGAAGGCTGCTCTAAGGGCTCCCCAGAGCTTTCTCTTCAGCAGGTCGAGTTCAAGAGTGTTTTGCCTTCCAAAGGAAGCAGGAGACCACCTTTGCTGTTAGTAGACAACTTCCTCTGAGACAAGTTCAGATCAGTCTGAAAGAGTCTGGAAGAGCAAGAGTGAAGGCAGCTGAATCCAGGAGCTCTGTTTCTGCACAAGGGAAAAAGGAGGAAGCTCAAAACTCCTGAGAGAAGCAGAGCTGACTTCTGCTGTCAGCTGAGATGCTGTGCCCCTGAGGGCTTCTCTGGGGATGCTCACAAGCCAGCAGAGCACTGCCCCTTTGCTGCCACACACACAGAGCTTAGCCAGGACACCCCACACAGCCACACTGTCAGACACTGTCCATTCCACCACAGAAACAGCAGCACAGATCCCCTGTGCCCACCCAGGTGGCCCTCCCTTGGGGTCAGCCAGCCTAGACTGGCATCTCCACCCTCTTTGATTAGTCTGATTCGAGCCTTCAGCCTCTTTACCTGGGTTCTGAGTTCCCCTGAGTAGTTTATGTTCTGGCCCTTTGCAAAAGCTTTCACCAGTGCTGGTGAGGGAGAGCAGCCCAAGCCATAAATCACAGTCAGCCTGGGATCTGCCTTTTCAACACCTTGCTCCTAATGAGACTCAGCTGTTGGCTGATGGCCTTTGCTAATTGTGCTGCTTTAGGCCGGGGGCGCTGGAGCTCTGCGGCAGGCTGTGAGGAGGGCACAGGGCTGGCAGCAGCCATGCGAAGCAGCAGAGCTGGAGCTGCACAGCAGCCTCTGCCCTGAAGAGCAAAGAGCATCAAAGCTCTGCAGAGCTGCAGGAGGGAAGGGCTCCAATAGCATCTTGTTTGCCCTGGCCACAGCTCGGGTGCCAGTGAGCTGGAGCAGCAACTCCTCTGTAAGGGGAAGCTCCCTGAGTTTCCTTTGGTGTAGGATCACCAAACGAGAGGAGCAGAGAATGGCAGAGGTTGGCAGGGACCTCTGGAGATCACCCACTCCCACCCCTGCTCCAGCCCAGGGGGGGTTGGAAGCTCTCCACACCAGGACACTCCACAACCTCTCTGGGCAGCCTGCTCCAGGCCTCCAGCACCCTCACAACAAACAACTTGCTCCTCCTCTTCACATCCAACCTCCTGGGCTCCACTCTGTGCCCCTTGCTGCCCCTTGTGCTGTCCCTGGGCACCACTCAGCAGAGTCTGGCCCCAGCCTCTTGCCCCCACAGCTCCTTCAGCTCTTGCTGAGCATTGCTCAGCTGCCCTCTGGGGCTGCTCTTCTGCAGGCTCTCAGCCCCAGGGCTCTCAGCCTTTGCTCCTCCCAGAGCTGCTCCAGGCCCCTCAGCAGCTCTGCAGCCTCCCCTGGGCTCTCTCCAGCACTTCTCTGTCTCCATTAAACTGAGGAGCCCAGAAGCAGACCCCACAATCTGGATGTGGCCTCTCTAGGGCAGAGCAGAGTGGCAGGAGAACCTCCCTTGCCCTGCTGGCCACACTCTTCTCCATGCCCCCCAGGACCCCATTGGCCTTCTTGGCCCCCAGGGCACATTGCTGCCTCCTGGGGAACTTGTTGTCCCCCAGCACTCCCAGCTCCTTCTCCTTGGAGCTGCTTCCCAGCAGGTCCCCCCTCAGCTGTGCTGCTGCAGGAGGTTGTTCCTGCCCAGGGCCAGGCCCCTGCCCTGTCTCTGGTTGCCCTTCCTGAGGTTCCTCTCTCCCCAGCTCTGCAGCCTGTGCAGGTCTTGCTCTCACCTCAGCACACACAGACATGTGAAGGTCACTCCAGCACTGAGCAGCTGCCTTCACAGGCCCGAGGCGGCTGAGAGTCTGGGAGTCACCCCTGGAAGGAAGGATGGAGGAAGGCAGCATCCTCCTCCTTGCTCCCTTTCTGGCTCAAATACCTCCTGCAAGCCACAGGCTGCTGACTTGCACCACACAGTTCCTCAGCCCCAAGGGCAGAAGCAGCCCTGACAAAGCCCCACAGGCTTTCCCCTCGGTGTGCCCAGCAGCACAGCTCAGGTTCCTCACAGGGGCGAGCTGGAGGCTCAGGGGGCTGACCGAAGGGATTTGCTCCCTCCCACACGTCCCACATCAGCATTCTACAGGCTGAAAGCTTTTTGCAGCTGCAGAGGGACTTTTCCTGAGGGTATCTAGAGACAGGACAAGGGGGAATGGAGGGAGAGCAGGCTTAGACTGGAGCTGAGGAAGAAGTTCTTCAATATGAGGAACAGGCTGCCCAGGGAGGCTGTGGCTGCCTCCTCCCTGGAGGTGTTGAAGGCCAGGCTGGATGAGGCCCTGAGCAAGCTGTGAATGGTAAACTGGAGCAGGGCAGATTCAGTTTGGACACCAGGAGGAAGCTCTGCACAATGAAGGTGGTGAGACACTGCAACAGGTTGCCCAGAGAGGTGGCTGAGGCCCCATCCCTGGAGACACTCAGGGTCAAACTTGATGTGGCTCTGAGCAACCTGAGCTACTGAAAGATGCTGGCCTCAGCAGGGCAGGAGAGGGGATCCTGCCCCTGGGCTCTGCTCAGACCTCACCTCCAACCCTGCCTCCAGCTCTGCTGTCCCCAGCAACAGAAGGACACAGAGCTGCTGGAGTGAGTCCAGAGCAGGCCACAAGGATGCTCCAAGGGCTGGAGCAGCTCTGCTGTGAGCACAGGCTGAGGGGAGCTGGGGGTGTGCAGAAGAAGAGAAGGCTCCAGGGGGACCTCAGAGCTGCCTGCCAGGACCTGAAGGGATCCTGCAGGAAGGCTGCAGAGAGACTTCTGCTGAGGGGGTCTGAGCCAGGCCAAGGGGGAATGGTTTGGAGCAGAGGGAGAGCAGGGTTAGAGTGCAGCTGAGGAGGAAGTTCTTCAGTAGGGGGATGGTGAGACTCTGGCACAGGGAGGCTGTGGCTGCCTCCTGCCTGGAGGTGCTCAGGGCCAGGCTGGATGAGGCCTTGAGCAGCCTGTGCTGGTGGGAGGTGTCCCTGCCCATGGCAGGGGGCTGCAGGAGATATCTCTGAGGTGCCTTCAAACCTGAGCTGTTCTATGGCCAGCCTGATCTAGTGTGGGGTGTCCCTGCCCATGGCAGGGGGTTGGAACTAGATGATCCTTGTGGTGCCTTCCAACCCTGACTGAAACTATGAAACTGTGAAACTATTCTGTGTCCCTGCTCAGTGCACAGGGGGTGGAGAAGGTGACTCTGAGGGTCCCTCCAACTCAAAGCATTCTATGGCTATGGCTCTCTGGTGGCTGAGGTAGTTCTCTGCCTATCAGTATGGAGCAGAACAGCTCCAGAAGAGTTGTGCTTCTCCCCATCACACACAGACCCTTCACCATCCCTGCCAGGAGAGCACTGCCAGCATGCCTCCCTTTGTACCCTCTCCTATCCCTCCTCCAACAGCCCTGACCCTCAGCTCTGCTGGCTGGCTTTCAGAGCCAGCTCCCACCTCCCTCCTCCCGGGAGCTGCCTTCAGATTGCTCAGGGCAAGGCTTCAGCTGCCTTCTCCTTGTAAAAGATTCAGACTCCACTCTCCTGGCTGCTCCCTTCAACAGGGAGAAAAGCTCTTTCCTGCCTGTGTGTCCCTGGACCAGCCATGATTCACTGTGTGATTTCTGGAGTGCCTGTGAGAGAAGCCTGAGTGCAGAGCAGCTTTACACCCAAGCTGCTCTTGGAGGAGGCAGCTCCAGCCTGGGAGAGGGTTTCAAGGGGGGAGGGGGGATTAAACCGCTGCAATCTGTCAGGGTTTTGCAGTATTTCCTCCAAACCGCTTTGGTGGCCTCCTTACTGAGCCCCCTCCGTCCCGAGGTTTGCAACAGCCTTCACTTCAAAGCTCCAATTAAAGCTCCAATGACCTAATTAAAGCCTTCAATGCAAAGGAATGCTTCGCCCTGGCTCCCGTGAAACCATTTGGGTTGACCCAAACCCCTCTTTCACTGCTCAGAACCTTCACATTTGCCAGCTCAGGGTTTTTCTCCCCAATGTTTTTTCTCTTCTGGGTTTGGCAATGAACCCCAACCCACCCCAGCCCCCCCCCACCCCCATTACTCACCCAGGTCTGCTCTTCCCCAGCTCCCACCACTCACTGCTTTAGTTAACGTCTCACACATGCACACTCCCACACCACTCACTAATCTGCTCCATCACCCAGCCTGGGGACTGGGGCTCCTGCACAGCCCCATGGATCTCTTTCTCCCATCTGGAATGAGCTCATGAGCTGTTCCCAGGCAAGCAGGAGCTGTGAGATGCGTGCCCAGGGCGGCTCTGCCGCTCAGGTGGAGCAGGGCTGGTTGGGGGCTGAGGCAACAGACGCTGCTGGGGCTGTAGGAGCTGCTGCCTCAAAGACACTTGGTGTGCCCCAGGGGTCAGGACTGGGGCCAGTCTTGTTCAGCAGCTCCATCAATGATCCAGCTGCTGATGGTCCCAGGCTGGGGGCAGTGGCTGACAGCCCTCAGGCTGTGCTGCCAGCCAGACCTGACCAGGCTGAAGAGCTGGGCACAGGGAACCTCATGGAGCTCACCAAGAGCAAGGGCAGGGGCCTGGCCCTGGGCAGGAACAACCTCCTGCAGCAGCACAGCTGAGGGGGGACCTGCTGGGAAGCAGCTCCAAGGAGAAGGAGCTGGGAGTGCTGGGGGACAACAAGTTCCCCAGGAGGCAGCAATGTGCCCTGGGGGCCAAGAAGGCCAAAGGGGTCCTGGAGGGCATGGAGAAGAGTGTGGCCAGCAGGGCAAGGGAGGTTCTGCTGCCCCTCTGCTCTGCCCTAGGGAGGTCACAGCTGGAGTCCTGGGGCCAGGTCTGGGCTCCCCAGTTGAGGAGAGACAGAGAAGTGCTGGAGAGAGTCCAGGGGGAGGCTGCAGAGCTGCTGAGGGGCCTGGAGCAGCTCTGGGAGGAGCAAAGGCTGAGAGCCCTGGGGCTGAGAGCCTGCAGAAGAGCAGCCCCAGAGGGCAGCTGAGCAATGCTCAGCAAGAGCTGAAGGAGCTGTGGGGGGCAAGAGGCTGGGGCCAGACTCTGCTGAGTGGTGCCCAGGGACAGCACAAGGGGCAGCAAGGGGCAGAGAGTGGAGCCCAGGAGGTTGGATGTGAAGAGGAGGAGCAAGTTGTTTGTTGTGAGGGTGCTGGAGGCCTGGAGCAGGCTGCCCAGAGAGGTTGTGGAGTGTCCTGGTGTGGAGAGCTTCCAACCCCCCCTGGGCACTGTGCTGCTGGGCACTGTGCTGTGGGTGCTCTGCTTTGGTGAGGGGCTGGAGTGGGTGATCTCAGGAGATCCCTTCCACCCTCACCATGCTGAGGGCTCCCCTAGAGCAGCCCAGCACAGTTGCCTGAAGACTGCAATGATCCTGCTACAAACATTTCCTGCATCCAGTATGAGTTTGGCAGAACATTGCTGTCTCTGCAGCTGCTGCTCCCTACCTGGAGCCCTTTCCTCCTCTGCTTGCCCACTGCATCTCTGTGTGGCTCTACAGCCCACAGAAGGAAATAAGAAGCCAGAAACTAAAGAGAGGTGAACAGAGTGCACATACAAACACCCCAGAGGAAGGCAGGACTACCTGCAAGGCACATTAAGAGTCCCCAGGCCCCAAGGAGGGAGCCCCCCCAGCCTTCCTGCCACGGAAGCAGGGGCACAGAGCCCACAGGACCTGAGGCTCTATATTGGGGGAAAACATTTTCCTCCCAGAGCTCATCCAGTTCCAGCTACACCAAAATCCACTGCCTGATACCCACTGACCCACACTCACTGCTCTGTCCCTCCTTCCTCATGTCACAGAGGGATGCCTGACGAGCAGCAGTGGTCCCTGGCAGCCCAGCAGGCAGCTGTGTCCTGGGCTGCACCAAGAGGAGTGTGAGCAGCAGCACGGGGAGGGGATTCTGCCCCTCTGCTCTGCTCAGACCCCACCTGCAGCACTGCCTCCTGTTCTGGTACCCCTTGGACCTGGAGCTGCTGGAGAGGGTCCAGAGGAGGCCACAAAGATGATCAGAGGGCTGAAGAACCTATGGGCACAGGCTGGGAGGGCTGGGGCTGTTCAGCCTGGAGAAGAGAAGGCTCCAGGGAGACCTCAGAGCAGCCTCCCAGTACCTGAAGGGCTCCAGGAGAGCTGGGGAGGGACTTTGGACAAGGGCTGGGAGTGCCAGGATGAGGAACAATGGCCTTGAGCGGGGAGAGCGGAGACTGAGAGTGGAGATGAGGAAGGAATTCTTTGCAGTGAGGCTGGGGAGACTCTGGCACAGGCTGCCCAGGGAGGCTGTGGCTGCCTCCTGCCTGGAGCTGTTGCAGGCCAGGCTGGATGAGGCCCTGAGCAGCCTGTGCTGGTGGGAGGCTTTCAACCCAAATGTCCCTTCCAACACAACCATGCTGTGATTGTGTGATTCTGCTGGACCTGGCTGAGTATTTTGATCCCAGTTAGAGCATGAATCCCACAGTGCTTGAGACTCCATCCTACACTGAGATGTTCTCACATCCCCCCCAGAGCAGACTGCTAGGAGAAGCAGTCAGGGGAGCAGTGCAGTCAAAATGTGGTGTAATGCACCAGGAAATCAGGAAGCAGCCAGGACAAGAGGCATTGAGGCTCTCCATAACATCTGGAGGGACTCAGCAGAAATTCTGCACCTGTGTAGCACAGGTCAGGGAAGCTCTCACGGTCTGGAGCCAAACAACTTGTGCTTGACTGGAGAATGCCTCTCAGAAAGAGACCCCAGAGCCAGCCAGCCCTCAGTGACCTGCATCCAGAGTGAGCCTTTGTGCAGCAAGTCTGCCTCTTGTCTCCAGCTCGGATTGCAGACCTTGCATCCTACCTCTGCCTCGAGTTCCATCACACCTCAGCCTCCCAGGCTGCAAGACACCTTGGGGTTAGAAGCCTCCTCCCTGCACAAACCAGCCTGGAGGGGTTCCAAAGCTGTGGAGATGTGGTGCTGAGGGCCATGTTTGGTGGTGCCCTGGCAGTGCTGGGGGAAGGCTTGGACTCCCTGATCCTCAAGGTCTCTTCCAACAAAACTATTCCATGATGCTAAGTCCCTGTCACACCTCAGAGGTGTTACATGGAGCATGCTCAGCCAGGCACCAGTGGTTCCACCTCCAGCACATGTAGCACTGCCTTGCTTTGGCCAAGACTGAAAATCAGCTGAAAGAGCAAGAAAGGAAACAATTGTTTAAAGAGCTGAGAAGGATGAGCTGAATTCAGAGGCATTTGGCTCTCTGAACAGCAAGGACCATGCTTGCCCAGGCTTACTGCAACCCTCATTCTTTTACAACCTCTCACAGCTGAGCCCTGGGGCTGAGAGCCTGGAGCAGAGCAGCCCCAGAGGGCAGCTGAGCAATGCTCAGCAAGAGCTAAAGGAGCTGTGGGGGGCAAGAGGCTGGGGCCAGACTCTGCTCAGTGGTGCCCAGGGGCAGCAATGGGTACAAAGGGGTACAAGAGGTTCCCTGTGAAGAGGAGGAGCAAGTTGTTTGTTGTGAGGGTGCTGGAGGCCTGGAGCAGGCTGCCCAGAGAGGTTGTGGAGTGTCCTGGTGTGGAGAGCTTCCATCCTCCCCTGGGCACTGTGCTGCTGGGCACTGTGCTGTGGGTGCCCTGCTTTGGAGAGAGGTTGGGCTGGGTGATCCCCAGAGGCCCCTGCTAACCTCAGCCTTGCTGGGATTCCTTGACCATTACCCTGCCTGACTCTGCTGACCCTTTGCTGGCCTTCATCTAACCTCCTTGAGCCCTGCAATGGTTCTTAGACACCTGGGCAGCAGAGAGAAGATCTCTGCAGCTGCAGTTTTGCTCTCTGAGGCACCCCTGGACACTGGGAGGAGCCCCTGCCCATCCCTCATGCCTGCTGACCTCCATACCCTGCAGACCAAGGTGACACTTGCACGGGGCTGGGGACCAGCACAAGGCTGTGTGAGGAACTTGGTTTTCTGGGTGAGAGAGAAGCCAACCCCCTAAAGGGAATGTTCTGGGGGTTAGGCAGGAGCAGTTCAGTTCAGATCTTCAGCTCCACCAGGCTGCTGCTCTGACTCATCCCAGAATGAAAGCCCAGAGGATGGCCATCAGCAAAATGCTTTCCAGAATGCAAAATCCTTTCATTTCACCCAGAGCTCACCCAGTGCTTCCCACAGGCAGGCAGCCAGGAGCTCCAGGCGGGGACCTGCTCCACTCTCACTGGGGCTGTTGCCATCTCCACACCAAGGCTCACTGCAGCACAGGTGTCCCTTGAGAGGCACCATGCTGGTGGCAGCTGGAGGGGCTCCATCTGCTTCCACCTTGAAAGCCTCTTCTACAAGAGGCTTGCCTGGCAGGTTCAGAGCCATGAGTGCAGGGCCAGCATCCGGGGAGGCTTCTGCTGGAGCAGGGCCAGCGCTGGCTAAGGCTGGGCCCCAGCCAGCCTCCTCTCCCACGCCTCTCACCCCACAGCCTCAGCCTCACTATTAGGTTACTCTCACAGCTGTGGAGGATTTGACCATGAATTCTGACCCTCCCTCTGAGCACTGATGAGGAACAGGGAGAGCAGCCAGCCAGTGCAGAAGGGCCGCATGCAGAGCGGTGCAATTTGTCTGCACAGTGAACCAAGAAGGAATTGGATACCTCCAAAGACCCCTTCGTGTGTCCCCCCCACCCCAGCACCTTGCTCTCGTAACAGTGCAGCATCAGCTGCCACTGCTGAGCACCAGGCAACAAGAACCTGGCCAAGACACTCACACCAGGGCTGGAAAGTCACACAGGGAGCTTCAGAGGCTGGATGCACAGCCAGCGGTGGCTGCTGCCCCACGGAGCCGCTGGCACCGGGTGGTGTTGGCGCCTTGGAACAAGCAGAGGGCCAGAGTGCAGCTGCAGCATCCTCCTCCTGCAGGCAAAGGAGCTCTTAGGTTTCACACCCCCTGGGGGGTCAGAATTAGCAGCACAACCATGGAACCACAGAGTCATTTGGGTTGGAAGAGCCCTTTCAGATCACTGGGTCCAAGCTTTACCCCAGCACTGCCAGGGCACCAGGGAACCGTGGCCCTCAGCACCACATCTTTGGAAACCCCTCCGGGGGTGGGGACTCCCCCACTGCCCTGGGCAGCCTGGGGAAGAAATTGCTCCTCATCTCCAACATCAACCTCACCTAAGACAACTTGAGGCCTTTTCCTCTTGTCCTCTCTCTTGTTCCTTGTGAGAGGAGACCACCTCTGGATCCAACCTCCTTTCACAGGGACTTGCAGAGAGCCAGAAGGCCTCCCCTCAGCCTTCTCCAGGCTGAACAACCCCAGTTCCCTCAGCTGCTCCTCACATGGCTTAGCTCTGGATCCTTCACCAGGTTTGTTGCCCTTCTCTGGACCTGCTCCTGCACCTCAGAGTCTCTCCTACATTGTGGTGCCCCAAAACTGAACCCAGGATCTGAGCTGTGGCCTCATCAGCACTGAGTACAAGGGCACAGTCCCTGCCCTGCTCCTGCTGGCCACACCACTGCTGCTCCAGGCCAGGCTGCTGGTGACCTTCTTGGCCACCTGGGCACCCCCTGGCTCATCTTCAGCTGCTGCCAAGCAGCACCCCCAGGTCCTTTTCCACCAAGCAGTTCCCAGCCATTCTGCCCCAGTCTGGGCTTGTTGTGCCCCAAGGTCAGGACCCAGCCCTTGGCCTTGCTGGACCTCATCCCATTGGCCTGGACCCATGGAGTCGGCCTGCCCAGATCCCTTGGTAGGCTCACTGTAGAGCCTGATCCTCTTCAGCTGTGAAGAATACAGAATTAACCAGGTTGGAAAAGACCTCTGAGATCATCAAGTCCAACCTCTCACCCAGCACCAGCTGATCAACCCAACCATGGCACCAAGGGCCTCATCCAGGGCTCTATAAACGCTTGAAGGTCAACTCTCAGCAGGAGATGTGGCTGGAAGTCACTCGTAAGTGCCTCACACCACAGCTAATTGCCTGGACCCAAACCACCACAGCTCACAAAGCCTTTCCATGTTGGGAACTGGCTTCATGCTGCATGGCTGCCAGGCTCACTCACTGGCACCTGTGAGAGACTAAAAGCCCCCCAGCAACAGCTTTCTTCTCAGCAAATGGGGATTGCTGTGCAGCACAGCACCCAGCATGGCAACCACGGGGACTCTGACAAATGCCTCTGCCCTGAGCCTAGGGCATGCCCAAAGGGGTTCAGGCAGCAGAGAAAGTGCAAAGTGCAGCTCCAGGCCCAGCAAGATGCACACCAAAATAAAGAACCAGCCAGGCCCCTCCAGAAGGTGAGGAGCAGCCAGGGTGGGGTGCTACAGAAATGTCCACGAGCTGGAGTGGGCCCAGAGAAGGGCAGCAGAGCTGGGGAGGCTCTGGAGAGCAGGGCTGGGGAGGAGCAGCTGGGGGTGGTGAGCCTGGAGCAGAGGAGGCTGAGGGAGACCTCATTGTTCTCTGCAGCTCCCTGAGAGGAGGCTGGAGCTGGGGGGGGGCTGGGCTCTGCTCCCTAGGCTCAGGTGAGAGACCCAGAGGAAAAGGCCTCAAGCTGTACCAGGGGAGGGTTAGGTTAGATATGAGGAAGAATTTCTCTGCTGCCAGAGTGGTTGGGGGCTGGCAGAGGCTGCCCAGGGAGGTGGCTGAGTCCCCATCCC
The DNA here is from genome assembly GCA_015227895.2 of Colaptes auratus. NCBI lineage: Eukaryota > Metazoa > Chordata > Aves > Piciformes > Picidae > Colaptes > Colaptes auratus. Next base: position 4,916,491 of record JAAWVA010000036.1, read on the forward strand.
TGGAGGTGTTCCAGAGCCCTGTGGCCATGGTTTGGTGGCCATGGTGGTGCTGGGCTGAGGTTGGACTGGGTGATCCCAGAGGGCTGTTCCAAGCCACACAACTCTGTGATTTGCTATACCTTGCTGGCCTGCCATGCCCAGGGCACTGGGGCTGTCCCCAGCAGGAAATACCTGGGCTGCCTCCAAGGGCTGCTGGTAAATGAGGACTTCAACGGTGACAACTGCACCTGTGGACAAGCAGCCTCCTCTTTCAGCCCCTTCAGTGCTGTGCTAAATCATCAGCCCAGGCTTTGGCTTTCACAGCTGAGAGAGACACATCTGTGAGGCTCTGGGGTTGCATGTGGTTTGTATTATCCCCTAGCACAATGTGGCTAAACCAAGGCTGTCCCACACTTGCCCAGCACCTCCCAGCACCTCATCTGGCAATCTGAACCTGATTTATGGACGGGGGTGGGGGGTAGGGGGGCATCTGGGACACTTCACAGATGGAAACTGAGGCAGGGAGGGATTCAATAATTAGCCCCAGACTTGCACAATGAGTCAGCTGCAGAGCAGAGCCCACTGCCTGTGCAGGAACACCTCATGTCCCAGCACAGAGGGAGGTGACTCCTTCCCCCCACAGAGGTGTGCAAGCATGCCCCAACAGCTCACCCATGTCTGCACTCAGGCAAAGCCTCTGGAGGAAGAGTCACCATGGACCCTGGGGGCAGGTCTGGGCCCTCACCCCAAGAAGGACATTGAGGGTCTGGAGCAGGTCCAGAGAAGGGCAATGAAGCTGGGGAAGGGTCTGGAGAAGAGGGCTGGGGAGGAGCAGCTGAGGGAGCTGGGGGGGTTCAGCCTGGAGCAGAGGAGGCTGAGGGAGACCTCCTTGCTCTCTGCAGCTCCCTGGGAGGAGGCTGGAGCCAGGTGGGGGCTGGGCTCTGCTCCCTAAGCTCAGGTGGATAGTAGGCCTGAAATTGTGCCAGGAGAGGTTTAGGTTGGAGATGAGGAAAACTTTCTTGGCTGCCAGAGTGGTCAGGGACTGGCAGAGGCTGCCCAGGGAGGTGATGGAGTCCCCATGCCTGGAGGTGTTCCAGAACCCTGTGGCCAAGGCACTTGGGGCCAGGGTTTGGTGGCCAGGGTGGTGCTGGGTTGCTGCTTGGAGTGGATGACCTTAGAGGCCTCAAGTTCTATGATTGTGTGTCCCACAGCACAGCCTCCCCTGGTAGAGAGCTGCCTCTGCTCTCACCATACAGATGCAGGCCAGGAGAAGGGTTAACTTCCCTGCAAGTTCTTCTGCTTTTTCCACATCAGTTGATCTAATAAAAAAGATTGATTCTCCCCACAGACCTGGCCCTGCTGCAACAAATCATCTGGGCTGACACAAAGGACTGTGTTCAGCTAGCTCAAATTCCACTTGAGTCCCTGAAACCGAAGCTGAACACTGAGAAACAGCCAATGGGAGCCACCAGCCAGAGACACCCACCTTGGGCAGCCCTGGACGTGGCTGAGTGTGGCCAGGAGCATCTGCAGAGCTTTCTGTCCTGCAGTGCTTCTGAGCCTAGAGGAACAGCACAGCTGCTCCAGACCTGGAGGCTCAGCAGCAGCTCACCCTTCTGAAGCACTTCAGTACACAGCACAGCAGCTCACCACCTTCCCCCTTGCCCCAGGCCAGCTCACACAATCACAACTGCTTGGCTTGGAAGACACCTTGAAGACCCCCTCTGCTCAGCCCTGCTGAGACCCCACCTGCAGTACTGCCTCCAGCTCTGGAGCCCCTATTGCAAGAGGGATCTGGAGGTGCTGGAAGGTGTCCAGAGCAGGGCCAGGAGGAGGAGCAGAGGGCTGGAGCACCTCTGCTGTGAGGACAGACTGAAGGAGTTGGGGCTGTTCAGCCTGGAGAAGAGAAGGCTCTGAGCTGACCTCATTGTGGCCTTCCAGGATCTGAAGGGGGCTACAGGAAGGCTGGGGAGGGACTGCTCAGGATCTCAGGTAGTGATAGGACTAGGGGGAATGGACTGAAGCTGGAGGTGGGGAGATTCAGGCTGGAGGGGAGGAGGAAGTTCTTCCCCATGAGAGTGGTGAGGCCCTGGAATGGGTTGTGCAGGGAGGTGGCTGAGGCCCTGTCCCTGGAGGTGTTTCAGCCCAGGCTGGATGAGGCTCTGGGCAGCCTGATCTAGTGTGGGGTGTCCCTGCCCATGGCAGGGGGGGTTGGAACTAGCTGATCCTTGTGGTCCCTTCCAACCCTGACTGATGCTATGATAAGACCATCGAGTCCAACCTTCAACCACCATGGCCATTAAGCCCTGTCCCCATGGGGCCTGGAGCAACATTCCCAAGGTCTTGGGATGCAGCTCACCAAGGGGCAGGAACAGCTGATGACCAAGTTCAAGCAGTTCAGCCACTTGAGGGAGGGCATTGGCAACTCTTTGGCCCGAGAACGATCTTCAGCCAGATCTCTACTGCAACTTCAGTCAAGCCTCCTTCTCAGCTCTCTGTTATTCCTTCTGGTCCTACCCACATCAAAGATAACAGAGGCTGCAGTTGGAAGAAGCTGATTTTAGCAGACTCGGGTCCTTAGTCTTCCTGTTCTGCACTTTCCTGTGTGTTTCCTGCTTTAAAAGAGCAGAACACAGAATGCTCTGGGCTGGAAGGGCCCTCCAGAGCTCACCCAGCCCAATCCCCTGCAGTCAGCAGGGACATCCTCAACTACATCAGGCTGCCCAGAGCCCTGCCCAGCCTCACCTTGAATACCTCCAGGGAGGGGACCTCAACCACCTCCCTGGGCAACTTTTCTCCAGGTGCAAAACCAGAGATGAGGACTCTGTCTGCCTTCCTAAACCAGCCTGAGGCCCATGAAGACCTCAGTAGTCAGGAAGAAGTTGTTCCCCAGGAGGGTGGTGAGAGCCTGGCACAGGCTGCCCAGGGAGGTGGTGGCAGCCTCCTGCCTGGAGGTGTTTGCAGCCAGGCTGGAGGTGGCTGTGAGCAACCTGCTGCAGTGTGAGGTGTCCCTGCCCATGGCAGGGGGTTGGAGCTGGCTGAGCCTTGAGGTCCCTTCCAGCCCTGACAGCTCTGTGATTCTGTGCTTATTTGTCTGTGAACCACCAAGCACGTTCACCTGGGAAGCACAAGAGGTGAGGAAACCACCTGCCTGAAGGGTCAAAGAGGAGAAAGCAAAAGGCTAAAGCAGCAGAGGACATAATTGTCCTGGGAGCCCAAGGTTGGGAGCGCTGGGGGCCGCCGGCGCCGGGCACGAGCCAGCAGCAGCACACAGCAACCCCTCCTGAAGATGCTAACTGCAAACAACTGTCAGCAAGGTTTGACAAGAGCCTGTCTGCTGTGTCTAGAAACACCCCACTGCAAACAAGCAAACAGGATTGGATGCTGCCTGGGGCATGGTTCGGGCTAGCTCGGGGTGCCCGTGGCTCCGCGTGCCTGGGAGCTGAGCAGCAGGCTGCTGCCTGCCTCCCACTCATCCTCCCGGGGAGAAGCAGGAGATGTTGGTGCAGTGACCATGGAGCAACCCAGACATGGCCTGGAGGATTGTAGGACCCTCAAACATGCACCAAACCCCACACAGATTCCTCTGGAGGGCTGATGCTGCCACATGGCTCCAGCTCTTCTGTGTCACCTCAAGCCTGAAAGCCCCTGAGCAGTGCCAAGGGCCAGGTCCCACCGTCCTGGAGCACCCTGCTGCAGGGCTCCAGCACCCTCACAACAGACAGCTTTCTCCTCCCATTCACATGGAACCTCCTGGCTTCCACTCTGTGCCCCTTGCTGCCCTTGTGCTCTCCCTGGGCACCACTCAGCAGAGTCTGGGCCCAGCCTCTTGCCCCCCACAGCTCCTTTAGCTCTTGCTGAGCATTGCTCAGCTGCCCTCTGGGGCTGCTCTTCTGCAGGCTCTCAGCCCCAGGGCTCTCAGCCTTTGCTCCTCCAGAGCTGCTCCAGGCCCCTCAGCAGCTCTGCAGCCTCCCTGGACTCTCTCCAGCAGTTCCCTGTCTCTCCTGAACTGGGGAGCCCAGACCTGGCCCCAGGACTCCAGCTGTGGCCTCCCCAGGGCAGAGTAGAGAGGGACCAGAGCTTTCCTTGCCCTGCTGGCCATCAGCAGAGCACCACTGGAATGGTGCCAAGGCCAAAGCGCTGCACAGGGCTGCAGGATCAGCCACACTGGGTTGTGATTGTGCTCTATGGAGGAGACCTGCTGTGCAGGAGACAATCAGTTGAGTCTCTCAGTGCCTTCCCATGTTTGAAGAGTTAACTAAAGAGCAACCAAGTGTGTCCTGCAGGGGGTTCTGGGAATGAGTGGCCACAGGAGATGGGTGGCAGACAGAAGCTACAGTGAGTCACAGAGTCACAGAATGCATTGGGTTGGAGGGGACCTTCGAAGGGCATCTTGTCCAAACCCCTGCAGCCAGCAGGTTGACCAGGGCCAGATCAAGTTTGGCCTTGAATGTCTCCAGGGATGGGGCCTCCACCACCCCTCTGGGCAACCTGTTCCTCTTGAGTTCACAGTCTCACAGTATCACCAAGGTTGGAAGAGACCTCAGAGATCATCCAGTCCAAGCTGTCACCACAGCCCCCATGACTAGACCATGGCACCAAGTGCCACATCCAATCCCCTCCTGAACACCTCCAGGGATGGTGACTCCACTGAACACCTTGCATCACTACAGAGCATCCAAGCTGACTGCAGGCCACACCAACATCCTCAGAACCAGGTGGGTTTGCACCTTCACCTGGATGATAGCAGAACTACCTCACAGGAGAATTTCTTTCATTATTCCACCATTAAGAGCAGCTGCAACCCCCAGGCTCTGCTCCTGGAAACACAAGGAGGAACTTCTCACTGCAAGGGTGATGGAGCCCTGGAGCAGACTGTCCAGAGAGGTTGTGGAGTCTCCTTCTCTGGGCAATAGATATAGACTGCAGCACAGGAGGTTCCACCTCAACATGAGGAAGAACTTCTTCCCTGTGAGGGTCACAGAGCCCTGGAGCAGGCTGCTCCTTCTCTGGAGCCTTTCAGCCCTGTCTGGATGTGTTCCTGTGTGACCTGGGCTGGATTCTCCGCTCCTGCTCTGGCAGGGGGGTTGGACTCAATGAGCTCCAGAGGTCCCTTCCAACCCCTAACCTCCTCTGATCCTGTGAGACATTCAAAACCTGTTCTTGTGTGACCTGCCCCAGGTGAGCAGAGGAGCTCTGGCAGGGGGGGTTGGCCTGGAAGTGCTTTCGAGGTCCCTTCCAGCCTCCAGCCTCTACTTCGAGGAGCAGATAAAGATTCCTGCTGTAGTCCTTTTGACTTAAAAGGAGATAAATGTTTTCTGCCTTCTGCAAGAACTGCAGAGTCAACAGAAAGACGCAGGGCCAAGTCCAGAGGAATCCTGTGAGTAGCTCGGAGCCAGGCAGCACCCCCAGGCAGCGCTGCGAGCGGCTCCCTCCGCGCAGCAGCTCCGGCTCGAGGCCGGCGCCAGCCACAAGCAGCTTTACAAGGTCCTTGGTGTGACAGCAACAGGAAGGAGAAAACTGAATCACAGGAGTTACAAAAGCAAAGGCAATCAAGGGCAAAAATCTCTTCCCCAGCCCTGCACAGGGAATCCAGTCCTGGACAGCTGCCTAAACCCCTGCATCCGCCTCGCGCTGGCTCCGGCCTCGCCGCTCTTGGCAGGTGAGACAGCGAAGGGCTTAGGAACCCAGCCCTGGGTTTTATAAGTTTCATAAACATTTCTTTCCCAGCACTGCAGGATGAGGTAGTCTCTGAGGTCCCCTGCCAGAGAGCAGTGTGGGCTGACTTGGAAACAGAGTCCCCACCTGCTCGTGGCAGCCGCTCCTTGCATCTCAGCTCTGGTTTATGAGCTGGCCAACACTGCTTTATGAGCTGACAATTAGCTTAGGCTGATTTAATTAAACAGAATTGATGACATTACCTCCTCCTTTTGGGTTTGTTTTTTATTGTTGTTCCTTCCAGGGCAAACCTTGTGCAGGACTAAGAGTTTGGACAGCTTGGAGCCAGGCTCAGGGAAGTGATATCCCAGGTCTCTGTGTCGAGAGACGCAGCAGGTAACTACACATCAGCGGACACAGAGCTGCTCTAGAGAGGGTCCAAAGGAATCACAGAGCACCACAGCACCATGGAATTCGTTGTTGGGGTTGGAAAAGGCCTCTAAGGTCATCCAGCCCAACCCTCAGCCCAGCACCACCATGGCCACCAAACCCTGTCCCCAACTGCCATGGCCACAGCTCTCTGGAACCCCTCCAGGCATGGGGACTCCACCACCTCCCTGGGCAGCCTCTGCCAGCCCCTGACCACTCTGGCAGCAGAGACCTTGTTCCTCATCTCCAACTTAAACCTCTCCTGGTACAGCTTGAGGCCATTTCCTCTGGGTCTGCCCCGAGACTAGGGAGCAGAGCCCAGCCCCCACCTGGCTCCAGCCTCCTCTCAGGGAGCTGCAGAGAGCAAGGAGGTCTCCCTCAGCCTCCTCTTCCCCAGGCTCAACATCCTCAGCACCCTCAGCCTCTCCTCCCCAGCCCTGTTCCCCAGACCCTTACCCAACTTTGTTGCCCTTCTCTGGACCTGCTCCAGCCCTCAATGTCCTTCTTGGAGTAAGGGACTCAAAACTGACCCCCAGGATTCAAGCTGTGACCTCACCAGGGCTGAGTACAGAGGCACAGTCCCTGCCCTGCTCCTGCTGCCCACACCATTGCTGCTCCAGGGCAGGCTGCTGGTGGCCTTCTTGCCACTGAAGTGCAGGACCTGGCAGAAAGGCAGCTCTGGCTTCCTGGTTACTGAGAGAGGGGATGGTTACCTGGACACCAGACACCACTACCAGTTAAGGTTAAATGGTTTAAGAAGTTGCCACCTTTGTTTTAAGCATGAGTGTCTGCACCTCACAGATGGATAATGAACCAGACAGCAAAGAGGCAGATTAAAAACCTGTCCCTGAGGAGTTGATAAGCACTGAGAAGATCTCCTCTTAGCCATCAGCAGATCTTCTGTGCTCTGTTGATGACAGCAGATTTTTAACTTTAAGCTTTAGGTGAGGACTCAGACCAGCAGGGTGAGGGAGCTTTGGGGCTGCTCAGTCTGGAGAAGAGAAGGCTCCCAGGTGACCTCATTGTGGCCTTCCAGGGTCTGCAGGGGGCTACAGGAAGGCTGGGGAGGGACTGCTCAGGATCTCAGGGAGTGATAGGACTAGGGGGAATGGATTGAGGCTGGAGGTGGGGAGATTCAGGCTGGAGGGGAGGAGGAAGTTCTTCCCCATGAGGGTGGTGAAGCCCTGGAATGGGTTGTGCAGGGAGGTGGTTGAGGCCCTGTCCCCTGGATGAGGCTCTGGCCAGCCTGATCTAGGGTAGAGTGTCCCTGCCCATGGCAGGGGGGTTGGAACTGGCTGATCCTTGTGGTCCCTTCCAACTCTGACTGATACTATGGATACTATAGGTTCTTCTCCCCCTCTACTCTGCCCTAGGGAGGCCACAGCTGGAGTCCTAGGTTCAGTTCTGGGCTTCTCAGATTAATGGAGACAGAGAAGTGCTGGAGAGAGCCCAGGGGAGGCTGCAGAGCTGCTGAGGGGCCTGGAGCAGCTCTGGGAGGAGCAAAGGCTGAGAGCCCTGGGGCTGAGAGCCTGGAGCAGAGCAGCCCCAGAGGGCAGCTGAGCAATGCTCAGCAAGAGCTAAAGGAGCTGTGGGGGGCAAGAGGCTGGGGCCAGACTCTGCTGAGTGGTGCCCAGGGACAGCACAAGGGGCAGCAAGGGGCACAGCCTGGAGCCCAGGAGGTTGGATGTGAAGAGGAGGAGAAAGTTGTTTGTTGTGAGGGTGCTGGAGGCCTGGAGCAGGCTGCCCAGAGAGGTTGTGGAGTGTCCTGGTGTGGAGAGCTTCCAACCCCCCCCTGGGCACTGTGCTGCTGGGCACTGTGCTGTGGGTGCCCTGCTGGAGCAGGGGTTGGGCTGGGTGAGCTCCAGAGGTCCTTTCCAACCTCTCCACGCTGGGTTCTGGGATTCTAGGATGAACTTCCCCATGTCCCAGCTTTCCATGTCCCATCCTGGCCCAGGGCAGAGCTCATTAGTTAATTCTCTCTGCAGACCTGGCAGCAGAGGCTGTGGCTGTGACTCTGGAGGATGGATGCTGATGTCTGTAGCAGCAGTAGACACTTGGGTGCAGCTAAGCACCGACAGTGCTGTGCTCCAGTGGCCATTCCTCAGGCTCTGTGTCCCCTTTGACACCGGCAGAGCCTGGAGAAGCAAACCTCCACCATTAGTTCTACCTCCCTGGCAGCCACAGCTCTGATCCCCTGACTGTCTGGAGCAGTTCCTCTGACTGCCAGTTTGACAGGTTACACCACAAAGCCCCAACCAACCCAGAGGTGGAACTGCAAGCAGGCCAGCACCACCATTAGGCTCTACATTTTCACACCCTCTTGATCAATGGTGGGGGAATGGAGAAGCCTTCCAAGAGCCTTGTTTGGAATGAGTGGAGCCACACTGATGAAGCAGCTTGGAGAGGGCCCAGGAACCCAATTGAAAGTTTAAACAATGCAGCTGCATTTTATCATCCTCTATTGTCAAGCCTGAACCAAAATAGCTCCTAAACAGAGCCACATGTTTTGCCTGCTGCCCAGAACAAAAAGCCCTGAAGGTGCATTTTAAAGCCCCTTCCTGCAGCGTGGCTGCCAAGGGCCTGCGGCCCCAGGTGACTGCCAGGGCCCAGCAGAGTTTCACAGGAGCCTCGGCAGGGGGCTGCATGGTGCCTGTAAGAGGAACTTCATTTGCTACAGCAGAGATGGCTTAGGGGAGTGAGGGACCTCTGCTGCCTGCTGCTTCATCTTCCACAGGTGGCACCAGCAAAGGTCAGCCAGGGAATCCCAGCGTGGTAGGAGCTGGAAAGGAGCTCTGGAGATCACCCACTCCAGCCCCTGCTCCAGCAGGGCACCCACAGCAGCTTGCCCAGCAGCACAATGCCATGGGGGGGTTGGAAGCTCTCCACACAAGGACACTCCACAACCTCTCTGGGCAGCCTGCTCCAGGCCTCCAGCACCCTCACACCAAACAACTTTCTCCTCCCCTTCACATCCAACCTCCTGGGCTCCAGGCTGTGCCCCTTGGCCTGTCCCTGGGCACCACCAGAAAGATCCTGGCCCCTTCCTGCTGACACCCAACCCTCAGATATGTATAACCATTGCTCAGCTGCCCTCTGGGGCTGCTCTTCTGCAGGCTCTCAGCCCCAGGGCTCTCAGCCTTTGCTCCTCCCAGAGCTGCTCCAGGCCCTTCATCATACTCCTGGCATCCATGGGACCCTCTCTGCTATATTCTTGACCCTCTCAATCTGGGGAGCTCAGAATTGGTCCCAGCACTACAGATGTGGCCTTTCTAGGTCATAGCAGAGGGGGAGGAGGGCTTTCCTTGCCCTGCTGGCCACACTCTTCTCCATGCACCCCAGGACCCCACTGACCTTCTTATCCATGAGGGCACATTGCTGCCTCATGGGGAGCTTGTTGTCCCCCAGCACTCCCAGCTCATTCCCCACAGAGCAGCTTCCCAGCAGGTCCCCCCTCAGCTGTCCTGGTGCTAGGTGTTCTTCCTCCCCAGGTGCAAGCCTCTGCACTTGTTGAAGCTCATGAGGTTCCCTGTGCCCAGCTCTGCAGTCTGTCCAGATCTCACTGGATGGCCACACAGCCTTCCAGGGCATCAGCCAAGCCTCCCAGGTTGGTATCATCAGCGACCTTGCTGAGGGTCCCTCAATTCCCTTACCCAGACTGCTGATGGAGATGCTGAGTGAGGATAGTTTCATAGTTTCAGTCAGGGTTGGAAGGGACCACAAGGATCAGCTAGTTCCAACCCCCCCTGCCATGGGCAGGGACACCCCACACTAGATCAGCCTGGCCAGAGCCTCATCCAGCCTGGCCTTAAACACCTCCAGGGACAGGGCCTCAACCACCTCCCTGCACAACCCATTCCAGGGCTTCACCACTCTCATGGGGAAGAACTTCCTCCTCCCCTCCAGCCTGAATCTCCCCACCTCCAGCTTCATTCCATCCCCCCTAGTCCTAGCACTACCTGAGATCCTGAGCAGTCCCTCCCCAGCCTTCCTGTAGCCCCCTTCAGATCCTGGAAGGCCACAATGAGGTCACCTGGGAGCCTTCTCTTCTCCAGCCTGAACAGCCCCAACTCCTTCAGTCTGTCCTCACAGCAGAGCTGCTCCAGCCCTCTGCTCATCCTCCTGGCCCTGCTCTGGACACCTTCCAGCCCCTCCAGATCCCTCTTGTCATAGGGGCTCCAGAGCTGGAGGCAGTACTCCAGGTGGGGTCTCCCCAGGGCTGAGCAGAGGGGGAGAATCCCCTCCCTTGCCCTGCTGGCCACACTTCTCCTGCTGCAGCCCAGGCTCTGATTGGCTTTCTGGGCTGCAAGTGCACCCTGAGAGCTCCTGGGGAGCTTCTCCTCCCCCAGCACCCCCAAGTCTCTCTCCTCAGGGCTGCTCCCCAGCCAGTCCCTGCCCAGCCTGGATTGGTGCCTGGGGTTGCCTCGACCCAGCTGCAGGACCCTGCCCTTGGTCTTGTTGAAGCTCCTGAGGTTGGCTTGTGCCCACCTCTCCAGCCTGAGGATGGAAGACCCTCCTCAGCATCAGTGGAACCATCAGTGCAGGGAGCATCAGCAGGATTGTTCCTTCACCCTGTCTGTCATGGCTGACCATTGCCTGCTGCCTTCTGCCCTCAGGACCTGGAGCCAGGTCTAATGGGGGTGCAGCACCTGCCCCAGTGTCACTGAGTCAGCTCTCACTTTGGAGCTATCACAGGGGGTTGGCAGGGACCCTCCCAGCCCATCTTGTCCTGGTCCCCTGCAGCCAGCAGGGCCTCCTCCAACTGGATCAGGTGCTCAGGGCCCCACATTTGACCTTGAATGTCTGCAGGGATGGGGCCTCAACCTCACCTCTTGCCTCTGGAGATTAAGATAGGATGAAGAAAGGCTTTTCAGGTAGAACCCTCTGAGGAGCAGAGCTGTGCTCACTGCAGCAGATTGCTCAAGACACACAAGGACAAGTGGAACAAGGCTTTGAGATCTTAATATCCAGGGGTTCAGCCAGCTGGGAAATGAGGAACAAACCTCTGCTTTTGGGCCTGCCCAGGGCTCAGAAGGCCCTGAGGACTCAGGGGTGCAGCTCACACAAATTACACAGGATTCAGCTTCCTGCCCTTGTTAAGACTGCAAGACTCAGATCCACGCTGAGCAAAGTCCGTTGAGCCCCTCCCACAGCCACTGAAGGGTCCAAGCTCACTTCTGCATCTCCATAACCCCAGAACCAGCACAGGAAAACCCTCCAGGACTGGAACCCTCCATCTGAACAGGTCTGGTGGCTCAGCCTTCACACATGCTGAAAGCAAGAGGCATTTTAATTGGATCTGTCAGGAAGAGCTTGCAGAGGGGTCAGAACCCTGCCCACTGGTTGTGGATGTGGTAAATCCTCTCCTTGCATGTCCTGGACTCACTGAATCACAGCACAGTGTCTTGGAAGGGACCTTCCAGGCTCATCTAGCCCAAGCCCTGCAGCCAGCAGGGACATCCCCAACCAGAGCCCCAAACACCCTGAGCTGCACTGCTGCCAGCCATGGGGCAGCTCTCTGGGCAGCCTGGGCCAGGCTCTCCCCAGCCTCAGTGTCAAACATTTCTCCTTCTCTCCACTCTCCATCTCCCTCTCTCAGTTCAAACCATCCCCCCTTGGCCTGGCACCACAGGCCCCGCTCCAAACTCTGTCCCCAGCTTTCTGATCTCCCCTCGAGGCACTGCAAGGCCACCAGCAGCTCTCCCTGGGGCCTTCTCCTCTGCAGGCTGCCCAAGGCCAACTCTCTCAGCCTGGCCTCCCAGCAGAGGGCTGCCAGCACTGCTCAAGTACTGGCTGCTGTGCACCACACTCTGGTCTAGGAGGAAGCAAAGTCCCTGCAGGTGCACAGACTGAGGGAGTGCTGTACCCAGCCCAGATGAGCACACACAGCCCAAGCCTGGCCAAAAGCCAAACCTTACCAGCAGGAAACTGCAAGTGTGACACAGTCTCAAGCTGTGCCAGGGGAAGTTCAGGCTGGAGGTGAGGAGAAAGTTCTTCCCAGGGAGAGTCATTGGCCATTGGGATGTGCTGCCCAGGGAGGTGGTGGAGTCACCGTCCCTGGAGGTGTTCAAGAGGGGATTGGATGTGGCACTTGGGGCCATGGTCTAGGCATGGGGTCTGTGGTGACAATACTGTGATACTGTGACTCGATGATCTTTGAGGTCTCTTCCAACCTTGGTGATACTGTGAGATGCGACACTTGGATAAGGAGAGGGAAGTGACCTCAGTGCCATGGCAAAGGGATTCGCTCCCTGACTGCACTCCTCTGCCCCCTGCAGCTCAGCACCCTGCTTAGTTTCATAGTTTCATAGTTTCAGTCAGGGTGGGAAGGGACCACAAGGATCAGCTAGTTCCAACCCCCCTGCCATGGGCAGGGACACCCCACACTAGATCAGGCTGGACAGAGCCTCATCCAGCCTGGGCTTAAACACCTCCAGGGACAGGGCCTCAGCCACCTCCCTGCACAACCCATTCCAGGGCCTCACCACTCTCATGGGGAAGAACTTCCTCCTCCCCTCCAGCCTGAATCTCCCCACCTCCAGCTTCAGTCCATCCCCCCTAGTCCTATCACTCCCTGAGATCCTGAGCAGTCCCTCCCCAGCCTTCTTGTAGGCCCCTTCAGATCCTGGAAGGCCACAATGAGGTCACCTGGGAGCCTTCTCTTCTCCAGACTGAACAGCCCCAACTCCTTCAGTCTGTCCTCACAGCAGAGCTGCTCCAGCCCTCTGCTCATCCTCCTGGCCCTGCTCTGGACACCTTCCAGCACCTCCAGATCCCTCTTGCAATAGGGGCTCCAGAGCTGGAGGCAGTACTCCAGGTGGGGTCTCCCCAGGGCTGAGCAGAGGGGGAGAATCCCCTCCCTTGCCCTGCTGGCCACACTTCTCCTGCTGCAGCCCAGGCTCTGATTGGCTTTCCGGGCTGCAAGTGCACCCTGAGAGCTCCTGGGGAGCTTCTCCTCCCCCAGCACCCCCAAGTCTCTCTCCTCAGGGCTGCTCCCCAGCCAGTCCCTGCCCAGCCTGGATTTGTGCCTGGGGTTGCCTCGACCCAGATGCAGGACCTCATTGCCACTGTCCATGGCCCCCACAAAGGTGTTGAACAAGCCTGGTCCCTGGACTGACAAGACTGGTCCCAGGACTGAACTTGCTTGCTGCAAAGCCTCTCCTGTCAGGCTCTGCTGAGTGGGACTCCTAGCTGGGGCCAGCTCTGGGTGATGCTCTGCAGTGTCATTGATGCTTTCACCTGTGCCCCTGCCCCTGTGCCTGTGCCCAGAGGACACTGCTCCAACCCCGGCTGCTTTTTGCTCTCCTGGGACCACTACCAAGAGGTTTTCTGAATCATTTCCTCCATGCTTTGGCCCTGGGCTTCAGTGAAGAATCTTGTCCAGTGTTCTCCTCAAAGCCCTACTCTTAGTGGAGTTGATGCTCAAAATGCTGAGCAGCTCCCCTGAGCCAGCAGGGCCTCCTGCAGCCCACAGGCAGCTGTGTGCTGGGCTGCAGCCAGAGCAGGGTGGGCAGCAGGGCAGCAGAGGGGATCCTGCCCCTGGGCTCTGCTCTGCTCAGACCTCACCTCCAATCCTGCCTCCAGCTCTGCTGTCCCCAGCAGCAGAAGGACACAGAGCTGTGGAGTGAGTCCAGAGCAGGCCACAAGGATGCTCCAAGGGCTGGAGCAGCTCTGCTGTGAGCACAGGCTGAGGGAGCTGGGGCTGTGCAGAAGAAGAGAAGGCTCCAGGGGCACCTCAGAGCTGCCTGCCAGGACCTGAAGGGATCCTGCAGGAAGGCTGCAGAGAGACTTCTCCTGAGGGTGTCTGAGCCAGGCCAAGGGGGAATGGTTTGGAGCAGAGGGGGAGCAGGGTTAGAGTGCAGCTGAGGAAGAAGTTCTTCAGTAGGAGGCTGTGAGACTCTGGCACAGGTTGGCCAGGGAGGTTGTGGCTGCCTCCTGCCTGGAGGTGTTCAAGGGCAGGTTAGATGAGGCCTTGAGCCACCAGGTCCAGCTGAGAGGTGTCCCTGCCCATGGCAGGGAGGTTGGAGTAGACCTCTGAGGTCCCTTCCAACCTGAGCCATTCTGTGGCTGAGAGAGGAGGGCCAGCAGTGTAGCCTTGGCTTTCTGTTAGCCTCCCTTACTCCTCCTCCTATCCCTTCCTCCTGGGCAGTTCCCTGGGGGCTGCCCCGTTCCAGCCTAAGTCTCTTTGGTTTCCAGTGAAGCTGGAGCTGTGTTTTAACTGGAATGGAGTTGCCTTTTCTGGTGCACAGCTCCAACTTCCCCAGCTCCCAGCTGCTAAGGAAGCAAGAGCTCAGTGCTGCTTACTGACCCCTGCACACTTCCCTCTGCGGGCAGCCAGCCCCGAGCACCACTTGGCTCGTGGGCCTCAGATACCTGCCTGGTGCACTTAAGCAGAGAGAGCCTAAACCATCTGTGACAGGAGCAGGAGAGGAGCAGAAGGCCCTAACCCATCCCCAAGCTAGGCTAGCACATTTTTCATCTGCTAAATCATTGTTTTCAATTAACTGCTAGCAAGAAAATATATAGTGAGTGAGTCTGGCACATTCCTGGGCAGGCACAATCCACTGCTGCCCACTGGGGAAAAGCCCAGCAACTGCAGAGCAAGAGGAAACGTCTCCAAATGGCCACAAATTCCTCTCCCCTCAACCCACAGAACCACTCCAGTGCTATCTGTCTGGCCCTGCTAGCCCCCTGCCAGTCTGAGTGGTCTGGCAGGCAGAGCCTCATGGAAAATCCCAGAGCCCCAGCATGGGGAGCTTGGAAGGGACCTCTGGAGGTGATCCAGACCACCCCCTCTGCTCCAGCAGGGCACCCACAGCAGCCTGCCCAGGAGCACCGTGGCCAGGGGGCTTGGAAGCTCTCCAGAGAAGAGAGCTGCCCCAGGCCTCCAGCAGCCTCACAGCAGGGAGGATCTTCCTCATGTCTGTGTGGAGCCTTCTGGGCTCTGGGCACTGCCCCACCCACTGCCAATGGCCAAAGGCCCCTTGGTAAGGCCCCTCTGGTCAGTCAGAGGGCAGAAGGGCTCTGCAGAGGGACCTTGCCAGGCTGCACAGATGGGCAGAGGCCAACAGGATGGCATTCAACAAGTCCAAGTGCAGGAGCTGCACTTTGGCCACAGCAACCCCAGGCAGAGCTACAGGCTGGGGCAGAGTGGCTGAGAGCAGCCAACAGAGAGGGACCTGGGGGTGCTGATTGACAGCTGCCTGAACATGAGCCAGCAGTGTGCCCAGGTGGCCAGAAGGCCAAGGGCATCCTGGCCTGGAGCAGGAGCAGTGTGGCCAGCAGGAGCAGGGAGGTCATTGTGCCCTGTGCTCAGCACTGCTGAGGCCACCCCTTGAGTCCTGTGTCCAGTTCTGGGCTCCTCAGGTCAGGAAAGATGTTGAGCTGCTGGAAGGTGTCCAGAGAAGGGCAACAAAGCTGGGGAGGGGTCTGGAGCACAGCCCTGGGAGGAGAGGCTGAGGGAGCTGGGGTTGCTTAGCCTGGAGAAGAGGAGGCTCAGGGGAGACCTCATTGCTCTCTACAACTTCCTGAAGGGAGGTTGTAGCCAGGTGGGGGTTGGCCTCTTCTCTCTAGCAACCAGCACCAGAACAAGAGGACACAGTCTCAAGCTGTGCCAGGGGAAGTTCAGGCTGGAGGTGAGGAGAAAGTTCTTCCCAGAGAGAGTCATTCACCACTGGAATGGGCTGCCCAGGGGGGTGGTGGAGTCCCCATCCCTGGAGGTGTTCCAGAGGGGATTGGATGTGGCACTTGGGGCCATGGTCTGGTCATGGGCTCTGTGGTGACAGCTTGGACTCAATGATCTTTGAGGTCTCTTCCAACCTTGGTGATACTGTGAGACTGTGAGACTGTAACCTTGCCCTTGCCCCCACTGCTGAGAAGTGGCATAGCTGCTGGGAGTTGCTGCCAACCAGCTTTTAAGGTTCATGAAAATATTCCACAAAGCCTCTTTGATTTAAACCCCTCCCTCAGTCAAGGCCTATTCATAGCCTCTTCCCACAGCCCTCACCCATTTAGACAGCTGCACTTCCTCCAGGAGACACTTCAAAGAGCTGCAGCTCCAGCCACAGCCCCAAACCCCACTGCTGAGGTGCCCAGGGTGGGACTCATAGTTTCATAGTTTATAGTTTCATAGTTTCAGTCAGGGTTGGAAGGGACCACAAGGATCAGCCAGTTCCAACCCCCCTGCCATGGGCAGGGACACCCCACACTAGATCAGCCTGGCCAGAGCCTCATCCAGCCTGGCCTTAAACACCTCCAGGGACAGGGCCTCAACCACCTCCCACCACAACCCATTCCAGGGCTTCAGCACTCTCATGGGGAAGAACTTCCTCCTCACCTCCAGCCTGAATCTCCCCCCCTCCAGCTTCATTCCATCCCCCCTAGTCCTATCACTCCCTGAGATCCTGAGCAGTCCCTCCCCAGCCTTCCTGTAGCCCCCTTCAGATCCTGGAAGGCCACAATGAGGTCACCTGGGAGCCTTCTCTTCTCCAGACTGCACAGCCCCAACTCCTTCAGTCTGTCCTCACAGGAGAGGTGCTCCAGCCCTCTGCTCATCCTCCTGGCCCTGCTCTGGACACCTTCCAGCCCCTCCAGATCTCTCTTGCAGTAGGGGCTCCAGCACTGGAGGCAGTACTCCAGGTGGGGTCTCCCCAGGGCTGAGCAGAGGGGGAGAATCCCCTCCCTTGCCCTGCTGGCCACACTTCTCCTGCTGCAGCCCAGGCTCTGATTGGCTTTCTGGGCTGCAAGTGCACCCTGAGAGCTCCTGGTGAGCTTCTCCTCCCCCAGCACCCCCAAGTCTCTCTCCTCAGGGCTGCTCCCCAGCCAGGCCCTGCCCAGCCTGGATTGGTGCCTGGGGTTGCCTCGACCAGCTGCAGGACCCTGCCCTTGGTCTTGTTGAAGCTCCTGAGGTTGGCTGTGCCCACCTCTCCAGCTGCCCAGGTCCCTCTGGATGGATCCTTCCCTCCAGCTGTCTGCTGCACCACACAGCTTGGTGTCAGCAGCAACCTTGCTGAGGCTGCACTCAGTGCCACTGTCCATGGCCCCCACAAAGGTGTTGAACAAGCCTGGTCCCAGGACTGATCCCTGAGGGACTCTGCTTGTCCCTGGCCTCCCCTGGGACATGGACCCATTGACAGCCACTCTCTGGGTGCAGCCATCAAGCCAGTTCCTTACCCATCTAGTGGTCACCCATCCAACCCATGTGTCACCAGCCTGGAGACCAGGATGTGGTGCAGGACAGTGCCAAAGGCTTTGCTCAGGGCCAGGTGAACGACATCAGTTGCTCTCCCCTCAGCTATTGATGTTGTGACCTGTTCAGAGAAGGCCACCAGGTCTGTCAGGCAGGATTTGCCCTTGGCAAAGCCATGCTGACTGCTCCCAGTCACCTCTTCACTATTCTTCTGAGTCAGTAGTGCCTCCAGGAGGATCTGCTCCATGATCTCTCCGGGCACAGAGGTGAGACTGACTGGCCTGGAGTTCCCTGGTTCCTCCTTCTCACCCTTTGTGCAGATGGGAGCAATGTTTCCCCTTCTCCAGCCTGTGGGGACTGCCCCAGGCTGCCATGGCTTGTGGAATAGACTAGAGAGGGGCTTAGCAACCTCCTCTGCCAGCTCTCTCAGCACCCGTGGGTGTATCCCGTGGGGTCCCATGGACTTGAACACTTTCAGGCTCTTCAGGTGATCACCAACCTGAGCTTCACTTACCATGGGCAGTTCTTCCTCCCCAGCCCTGGCATCGTCTGCCATGACTCCAGGAGTGTGGCTGGAGGCCCTGGCAGTGAAGACTGAGGTAAAGAAGTCATTGAGTACCTCAGCCTTTTCCACATCCCTTGTGACCAATTCACCACTTTCCTTTCTGAGGGGGCCCACACCTTCCCTACTCTTCTTCTTACCACATTTGTCTTCAGAGGGAGAAACTGAAAAGCCAAACCAGGAACCTGCTCCCAACCTCCTGCTCAGCTCCATGGGAATAGGGCTTCCACATGAGCCCTGGTAGCTGCAGGGAGATGAGGGAAGGAGCAGAGGGAGGAGGTGCTGAAACCTCTCAGACATCTGAGTGTGGCCTGGAGTTATAGAAGCACAGAAGGGGCTGGGTTGGAAGGGACCTCCAAAGCTCATCCAGTCCAAGCCCCTGCAGCCAGCAGGGACATCCTCCACTGCAGCAGGTTGCCCACAGCCCTGTTGAGCTTCACCCTGAATATCTCCAGGGTTGGGGCCTCCCTGGGCACCCTGTTGCAGTGTTCCAGCAGCCTCCTGGGGCAGAATTTGTTCCTCACATCCAATCTCAATCTGCTCTGCTCTAGTTTGAAGCCATTGCCCCTGGGCCTGTCCCCTGCAGGCCTCTGGAAGCAGCCTCTCTCCATCCTTCTGGGGCTGCCTCACCCGCTCAGAGCCAGAAGCACTCCGGTCCTCACGTGGAGAGCAGAGCAGCCACCAGATGACTTCCAGGAGAAGAGGAGACCTTGCAAAAGGCCATTCTCTGGGTTCAAGCTTTCACACCAGCCCTCATTCCCTCCACTGCCCCCTCCCTGTGCTGCAGGACACCCCAAGGAGAGGGCAGCCTGCTGCAAGAGCAGCCTCACCAAGAGCTGCTCCCACGATGGTGGCCCTGGGGGTGGCAGTGGGATCCCAGGCAGCTGCATGTGACAGAGCTCAAAGAAAGTTGCTGCTCATGCTGGGGCACAGCCTTCTGCTCACCAGCCAGGACCCAGCTCTGGAAACAAAGTTGGAACTGCTGAGCTCCAGCAAGGGACAGAGTGGACCCTCAGCAAGTTTGCTGATGATACAACACAGAGAGAGTGGCTGACAGCCCTCAGGCTGTGCTGCCAGCCAGCCAGGCCTGGCCAGGCTGCAGAGCTGGGCACAGGGAACCTCATGGAGCTCCCCAAGGGCAAGGGCAGGGGCCTGGCCCTGGGCAGGAACAACCTCCTGCAGCAGCACAGCTGAGGGGGGACCTGCTGGGAAGCAGCTCCAAGCAGAAGGAGCTGGGAGTGCTGGGGGACAAGAAGGTCCCCAGGAGGCAGCAATGTGCCCTGGTGGCCAAGAAGGCCAAAAGGGGTCCTGGGGGGCATGGAGAAGAGTGTGGCCAGCAAGATGATGGAAGTGCTCCACCCTCTATACTGCCCTAGAGGGGCCACAGCTGGAGTCCTGGGTCCAGTTCTGGGCTCCCCAGTTGAGGAGAGACAGAGAAGTGCTGGAGGGAGTCCAGGGGAGGCTGCAGAGCTGCTGAGGGTCCTGGAGCAGCTCTGGGAGGAGGAAGCCAAGTGGTGCCCAGGGACAGCACAAGGGGCAGCAAGGGGCACAGCCTGGAGCCCAGGAGGTTGGATGTGAAGAGGAGGAGCAAGTTGTTTGTTGTGAGGGTGCTGGAGGCCTGGAGCAGGCTGCCCAGAGAGGTTGTGGAGTGTCCTGGTGTGGAGAGCTCCCAACCCCCCCTGGGCACTGTGCTGCTGGGCACTGTGCTGTGGGTGCCCTGCTGGAGCAGGGGCTTGGTTTGGGTGTTCTCCAGAGGTCCCTCCCAAGCCCTGTCTGAGACTGCAGCACTTCTTCAAGGCCTCCATCATTCCCATACATGACAAACAGGAAAATGTTTCTTGCTGCATCCAGTTGCTGTCACCCAGCAGCTCCTGCTCTCTGGGAGTTTGCTCCTGGTCTCAGGGTCTCTTGGTGCTGCTGCACTTGCAGTCTCAAAGTCAGTCAGCACAGGAGAGAAGTTGGGGCTTCGTTTGCTTTGGTTTTTAACATTTCAAAGCACAAAGGCTCGTTTGAGGGTCAGCAGAGGCCAGAGCCAAGCAGAGAGTCACAGAATGGCTTCAGCTGGAAGGGACCTCAGAGATCAGCTCCTCCAACCCCCTGCCATGGGCAGGGACACCTCTCAACTAGCTCAGGCTGCTCAGGGCCTCATCCAATCTTGAGCACCTCCAGGCAGGAGGCAGCCACAGCCTCCCTGGGCAGCCTGTGCCAGAGTCTCCCCAGCCTCACACTGAAGAACTTCTTCCTCAGCTCCACTCTAACCCTGCCCTGCCTCAGCTCCAAACCATTCCCCCTGGCCTGGCTCAGACACCCTCAGGAGAAGTCTCTCTGCAGCCTTCCTGTAGGGTCCTTTCAGGTAGTGGAAGGCAGCCCTGAGGTCCCCCTGGAGCCTTCTCTTCTGCAGGCTGAACCCCCCCAGCTCCCTCAGCCTGAGCTCACAGCAGAGCTCTCCAGCCCCTGGGTCAGCCTTGTGGCCTGCTCTGGGCTGTGTCCAGCAGCTCTGAGCCCTGCTCATGCTGGGATGCTGGCAGTGCCACAGTGAGCACTGCAGGAGCTGGCAGAGCAGCAGATGCCTGTAGGGCCAGCAGGGCTGCTGAGCAGAGCAGGACACAGGCCCTCGGTGATGGCCAAACTCCACAGCCTACAATTCCTCCCATGTCAGTTACTCTGAAGCTCCAGTGGCTCTCTGACAACATCTAGAAAGGTCCTCAGAGCACAAGCTCCAGGGGAGCAGATTCCCAGTGGGGAATATTTGCCTGCATCACTTTGCCAGGAGCCTGGGGCACTTCAATCTTCCATCCTCCCTGGTCCCCTTCTGGCAAAGAGCTCACACCTTGGGTCCTTGCTAGGAGTAGCAGGATTGTAACTGAGTGACCTCTGGCACTGCAGCAGCTTGAAAGGGACAAAGAGGCATTAAAAGCAAACCAAGCAAGAGATCCACAGACCCCCCAGGACTCAGCCACAGCTGCTGTGCCTGGAGCCAGCCCTCAGCTCCTCAGAACCCAAGGCAGTGGCAGAGGAGCTCAGAGCGGGGTGGGAGTGCAGGTGGAGCTCTCCTCCTGCTCACAGGAGCCTCAGTGAACAGTTTGTTCATAACTGTTGTCTTTTCATAAAGCAAAGCCTACACTGAACAGCAGCTTGGACAGGCTGCCCAGGGAGGCTGGGGTGGGCCAGGCCAGGCTGGGTGAGGCCTTGAGCAGCTGAATCTAGTGGAGAGGTGTCCCTGCCTGTGGCAGGGTCTTGGGACTGGATGAGCTTTAAGGTCCCTTCCAGCCCAACCCTTTCTGGTTCCCTGACTGAGTGGCTGGGGAGGGGCAGCAGTGAGGCAGGAGGGGTTTCCCATCACAGGAGACCTGGACTGACTTGCCTTCATCTAGCTGAGAGGTGTCCCTGCCACGGCAGGGGCGGGGAGGAGATGCTCTGTGAGGTCCCTTCCAGCCTGAGCCATTCTGGGAGCCTGTGAATGTCTCAGGGGCTGACCCCCCCAGCTCCCCCCTGCTCACACAGCATGGGGCAGGCACAGCACCCACACCAGGGCAGCTCCCTCCTGCTCACACAGCACAGGGCAGGCCCTGGCACCCACACCAGGGCAGCTCCTCTGCTCACACGCATGGGGCAGGCCATGGCACCCCCACCAGGGCAGCTCCCTCCTGCTCACACAGCATGGGGCAGGCCATGGCACCCACACCAGGGCAGCTCCCTCTGCTCACACAGCACGGGGCAGGCCATGGCACCCACACCAGGGCAGCTCCCTCCTGCTCACACAGCATGGGGCAGGCCATGGCACCCCCAACAGGGCAGCTCTCCTGCTCACACAGCATGGGGCAGGCCACAGCACCCCCAACACCGGCAGCTCCCTCCGCTCACACAAACAGCATGGGCAGGCCATGGCACCCACACCAGGGCAGGTCCCTCCTGCTCACACAGCATGGGGCAGGCCATGGCACACACCAGGGCAGCTCCCTCCTGCTCACACAGCATGGGGCAGGCCACAGCACCCACACCAGGGCAGCTCCTCCTCTCCACAGCACAGGGCAGGCCATGGCACCCACACGGGCAGCTCCCTCCTGCTCACACAGCATGGGGCAGGCCACAGCACCCACACCAGGGCAGCTCCCTCCTGCTCACACAGCACAGGGCAGGCCATGGCACCCACACCAGGGCAGCTCCCTCCTGCTCACACAGCATGGGCAGGCACAGCACCCACACCAGGGCAGCTCCCTCCTGCTCACACAGCATGGGGCAGGCCATGGCACCCACACCAGGGCAGCTCCCTCCTGCTCACACAGCATGGGGCAGGCCAGGACCCACACCAGGGCAGCTCCCTCCTGCTCACACAGCATGGGCAGGCCACAGCCACCCACACCAGGGCAGCTCCCTCCTGCCACACAGCATGGGGCAGGCCCGCACCCACACCAGGGCAGCTCCCTCCTGCTCACACAGCATGGGGCAGGCCACAGCACCCACACCAGGGCAGCTCCCTGCTGCTCACACAGCATGGGGCAGGCCATGGCACCCACACCAGGGCAGCTCCCTCCTGCTCACACAGCATGGGGCAGGCCACAGCACCCACACCAGGGCAGCTCCCTCCTGCTCACACAGCACAGGGCAGGCCATGGCACCCACACCAGGGCAGCTCCCTCCTGCTCACACAGCATGGGGCAGGCCATGGCACCCACACCAGGGCAGCTCCCTCCTGCTCACACAGCATGGGGCAGGCCATGGCACCCACACCAGGGCAGCTCCCTCCTGCTCACACAGCATGGGCAGGCCATGGCACCCACACCAGGGCAGACCTCCTGCTCACACAGCATGGGGCAGGCCACAGCACCCACACCAGGGCAGCTCCCTCCTGCTCACACAGCACAGGGCAGGCCAATGCACCCACACCAGGGCAGCTCCCTCCTGCTCACACAGCATGGGGCAGGCCACAGCACCCACACCAGGGCAGCTCCATCCTGCTCACACAGCATGGGGCAGGCCACCAGCACCACACCCAGGGCAGCTCCCTCCTGCTCACACAGCACGGGGCAGGCCACGGCACCCACACCAGGGCAGCTCCCTCCTGCTCACACAGCAATGGGGCAGGCCATGGCACCCACAACAGGGCAGCTCCTCCTGCTCACACAGCATGGGGCAGGCCACAGCACCCACACCAGGGCAGCTCCCTCCTGCTCACACAGCATGGGCAGGCCACAGCACCCACACCAGGGCAGCTCCCTCCTGCTCACACAGCACGGGCAGGCCACGGCACCCACACCAGGGCAGCTCCATCCTGCTCACACAGCATGGGGCAGGCCATGGCACCCAACCAGGGCAGCTCCCTCCTGCTCACACAGCACAGGGCAGGCCATGGCACCCACACCAGGCAGCTCCCTCCTGCTCAACAGCATGGGGCAGGCCATGGCACCCACACCAGGGCAGCTCCCTCCTGCTCACACAGCACAGGGCAGGCCATGGCACCCACACCAGGGCAGCTCCCTCCTCTCACACAGCATGGGGCAGGCCACAGCACCCACACCAGGGCAGCTCCCTCCTCTCACACAGCATGGGGCAGGCCATGGCACCCACACCAGGGCAGCTCCCTCCTGCTCACACAGCACGGGGCAGGCCATGGCACCCACACCAGGGCAGCTCCCTCCTGCTCACACAGCACAGGGCAGGCCATGGCACCCACACCAGGGCAGCTCCCTCCTGCTCACACGCATGGGGCAGGCCATGGCACCCACACCAGGGCAGCTCCTCCTGCTCACACAGCACAGGGCAGGCCATGCACCCACACCAGGGCAGCTCCCTCCTCTCACACAGCATGGGGCAGGCCACAGCACCCACACCAGGGCAGCTCCCTCCTCTCACACAGCATGGGGCAGGCCATGGCACCCACACCAGGGCAGCTCCCTCCTGCTCACACAGCAGGGGCAGGCCATGGCACCCACACCAGGGCAGCTCCCTCCTGCTCACACAGCATGGGGCAGGCCATGGCACCCACACCAGGGCAGTGTCCCCAGCTCGCCCGCAGGGGAGGCAGGAGGAGCTTCCACCTCCACACTAACCCTGCCCGGGCTTTTCAAAAGTGAAGGCAAGCACTCCCTGCACAGCACAGGGCTGCAGCTCCCTGGGGGTGCAGGTCACTGCTGTCTCACTTCACACCCCTTGGATGCAGCAGCTAATGCCAGCTGTCCATGGAATGCTTGATTCTAGAGAGGGCTGCCAATGTCTCCTCTCGGTTTTCAATTACCAAGTGATTCTTTCTCCTCAGCAAGGCCAGGACCTGGGGCTGGTGTGAGCACAGAGGGAGCATTCCAGGAGGGAAGCTGTCCCCCAGGCCACAGGAGAGCATCACCATGAACGCTGAACACAAGCACTACTGAGAACCCTCTCTGGGACACCCTTCCCCCCTGGGAACCTGAGACCCCAGCACCAAGATTCCACACAACCACAGAATCATTCAGGCTGGAAGAGGCCCTCAGGCTCACCAAGCCCAACCCTCAACCCTGCTCTGCAAGGGTCACCCTAAGCATAGCCCCAAGCACCACAGCCAGACCACCTTACACACAGCCAGGCTTGGGGACTGCAGCACCTCCCTGGCAGCACATCCCAGTGCCTGACCACAATCCCCTAATGCCCAATCTAATCCTCCCCTGTTGCAGTTATGAGTTATGAAACCAGGAGAGCCTCAGCACTGGACAGCTGCTCTCACAGGGCAAAGATCTCAAAGCAACAGCTGAGCAAGAGCTTTAAGCACAGAGCATGGCTGTTGGGAAGGCAACTGCCTGCAGAGCAGAGCACAGCCCAGGTGAGGGCTGCTGCTGCTTCTGCCTGCAGGCAAAGGCAGGCAGATGAAAGCAGAGTGCAGGAGCTTTAGGCACAGAGCAGCTCTGGCAGGAAACAATTCTCCTGCATTCAGTCATTTCCCATGGGGGGGAAAGTTCCTCACAGACCTAAGGGCCAGCAGCTGCATCTGAAAGCCATGAGGCAAAGCCTGGCCTGGCTGCCCTCAGGTTTTGCATTCAGACCCTGACTGCAGTCTGACCTCTGTGGCACCTGAGACAGGCAAAAACCTCTTCCCACTGCCATGAGGCAGCCCTGCTGCAGGCACTGCTGGGGCATCGCTGTGCAGGCACTGCAGGGACATCGCTCCTGCGGCCCTGCTGCAGGCACTGCTGGGACATTGCTCTTGCAGCCCTGCTGCAGGCACTGCTGGGACATTGCTCTTGCAGCCCTGCTGCAGGCACTGCTGGGACATTGCTCTTGCAGCCCTGCTGCAGGCGCTGCTGGGACGTCGCTGCTGCGGCCCTGCTGCAGGCACTGCAGGGACGTCGCTCCTGCAGCCCTCTGCAAGTGTTTCTCCCAAGAGCTCTGTAAAATCCCTGTCACAGCATGGGTTGGGTTGGAAGGGACCTTCAACATCATCCAGCTCCAGCCCCTGCTAGCACCCAGCACAGCTTGCTCAAGGCCTTATCCAGCCTGGCCTGCAACACCTCCAGGCAGGAGGCAGCCACAGCCTCCCTGGGCAACCTGTGCCAGAGTCTCCCCACCCTCACTCTCAAGAATTTCTTCCTCATCTCCACTCTCAGCCTCCCTCTCCCAGCTCAAAGCCATTGTTCTCTCCTGGCACCCCCAGCCCTTGTCCAGAGTCCCTCCCCAGCTCTGCTGGAGTCCCTGCAGGTACTGGAAGGCTGCTCTGAGGTCTCCCTGGAGCCTTCTCTTCTCCAGGCTGAGCAGCCCCAGCACTCCCAGCCTGGCCCCACAGGGGAGGTCTGCAGCTCTCTGACCATCTCCATGGCCTCCTCTGGAGTCTCTCCAGCAGCTCCAGGTCCTCTTGTGCTGAGGGCCCCAGAGCTGGAGGCAGTGCTGCAGGTGGGTCTCAGCTGAATCCCCTCCCTGTGCTGCTGCTCTCCCTGCTCTGGCTGCAGCTCAGCACTCAGCTGGCTCTGGGCTGCCAGGGACCAGTGCTGGCTCCTGGGGAGTTTGTCACCAACTGACACCCCCAAGTCTTCTCCCCCAGGCTGCTCTCAGCCACTCCTCCCTCAGCCTGGATTTGTGCTTGGGACTGAACCAACCTAGCACTTGACCTTTTTGAAATTCATGAGGTTGTCCTGGACCTCCCTCTGCAGCCTGCCCAGGTCCCTCTGGATGGATCCTTCCCTGCAGCCTCCCTGCAGCACCACACAGCTTGGTGTCACTGCAGACTTGCTGAGGGTGCCTCAGCTCCACTGTCCACACCACCAACACAGATGCTGAACCTCACTGGTGCCAGTACTGACACCTGAGGGCCACCACTCATCACTGCTCTCCATCGGGGCACTGAGCTGCTGACCACAGCTCTCTGCTGTGCGTGCTTAACTCACCAGGAAAAGAGCAGCCTGCAGTCCAGCCCTGACAATTCTATGAGCCTGTGGCTAAGCTGTCAGGTGAAAACTACTTAAACTTGCTTGGGGAGGGGAATGGAATAGAATAGAATAGAATAGAATAGAATAGAATAGAATAGAATAGAATAGAATAGAATAGATAGAATAGAATAGAATAGATAGGTTGGAAGAGACCTTCAAGATCATCCTGTCCAACCTCTCCCCCAGCACCACCTGATCAACTAAACCATGCAGCCACCTCCCTGGGCAGCACATCCCAATGGGCAAATCACTCTCTCTGTATAGAATTCCTCCTAACATCCAGTCTAAACCTGCCCTGGGCAGCTTGAGACTGTGTCCTCTTGTTCTGGGGCTGCCTGCCTGGGAAAAGAGACCAACCCCCACCTGGCTACAACCTCCCTTCAGGGAGTTGGAGAGAGCAATGAGGTCTCCCCTGAGCCTCCTCTTCTCCAGGCTAAGCAACCCCAGCTCCCTCAGCCTCTCCTCCCAGGGCTGTTCTCCAGACCCCTCCCCAGCTTGTTGCCTTCTCTGGACACCTCCCAGCAGCTCAACATCTTTCCTGACCTGAGGAGCCCAGAACTGGACACAGGACTCAAGGTGTGGCCTAAGCAGTGCTGAGCACAGGGCAGAATGACCTCCCTGCTCCTGCTGGCCACACTCTTCCTGATGCAGGCCAGGATGCCCTTGGCCTTCTTGGCCACCTGGACACACTGCTGGCTCCTGTTCAGCTGCTGTCAACCACTCCCCCCAGGTCCCTCTCTGCCTGGCTGCTCTCAGCCACTCTGCCCCCAGCCTGGAGCACTGCCTGGGGTTGCTGTGGCCAATGTGCAGCCCCTGGCACTTGGATGTGTTCAATCTCCTGCCCTTGGCCTCTGCCCATCTGTCCAGCCTGGCAAGGTCCCTCTGCAGAGCTCTCCCACCCTCTAACAGATCAACTCCTGCCCCCAGCTTGCTGTCACTGCACATTCATGATGATAGACTCAAATAACATCAGGTAGCTCAGTAGTTGCTAAACTTAGCCTAAATGTCAGCTCTCCCCCTTAAAACCATCCAAGG
Source organism: Colaptes auratus (assembly GCA_015227895.2). Taxonomy (NCBI): domain Eukaryota; kingdom Metazoa; phylum Chordata; class Aves; order Piciformes; family Picidae; genus Colaptes; species Colaptes auratus. The sequence continues at coordinate 4,943,729 of JAAWVA010000036.1, forward strand.
CAAACATTCAGATGTCTCCCTAGCACTGGCTCTGCTAATCCAGTCACTGATCCACAGGATGTCAGCCCAAGGCAGGGAGTCAGGCAGCAAATCAATCCCACTGCCAAATCTCCAGAGGGAAAGAAACAACAGAGGAAGCTGGCCAGGGAGACTGCTGATAGTGGCTGTTTAGCCTGCACATGGGACAAAGGCTTTGATACTTCCTCACAACTCCTTTGGCTCCTTTGCACTGGGGGCACTCAGTTGGTGGTGGTGTGAATGGCTAAGCACAGCCATTCAGCTGGCACTGCCTGCATCTGCCCCCCACTCCCTGGCTGGAGTCATAGAATCACCACAGATGGGTTAGGGCCTCAAAGCTCAGCCAGTGCCAGCCCCTGCCAGGGGCAGGACACCTCCCCCCAGCACAGGCTGCTCAAGGCCTCATCCAGCCTGGCCCTGAACACCTCCAGGCAGGAGGCAGCCACAGCCTCCCTGGGCAGCCTGTGCCAGAGTCTCCCCAGCCTCACTGCTAAGAACTTCCTACTGTCCAGTCTGAAGCTACCCTGCTCTATTTCCCCTGCCCTACCACCACAGGTCCTTAGGAAAGGTTCCTCTACCTGTAGCCCCCTTCAGGTGCTGGAAGGCTGCCATAAAGCCTGCCCTTCCCCCTCAGCCTGGCCTCACAGGAAAGGTGCTCCAGGCCTCTGACCGTATTTGTGGCCCTCCCCTGGACCCTCTCCAACCGATCTCAGCTGGCCCATGGGAACCTTGGGATCTGTGAGGTTCCCACAGAGAAAGTGATGCTGGGAGTGATGCTCCAGCTGGGAGCCAGCTCAGGTGCTGCTGCTGCTCCTGGCCTTACTGCCCTTGGCTGCCTGGCTTTTGCTGTGCCTGCTGTGAACCACAGCTTCGCTGCTTTCTCTTCTCTTGTCCCTTTGTGTGCAGGGGGTAAGGAGGAGGCAGGGGGGGAGAAGCTGCTGCAGCTCCCCCTGCTCTTTGGCCAGGGGGATCCTTGTGCTGGTTGTCAGTTGTAAGTCCCTGTAACCCTTGTAGCTCCTGGGTGTTTTGTACACATTCATTGCACCCCACTGCAGACTGGAGCTTGCCTGTCAACACAGCTCCCATTTGCTGCCAGCTGAGCTGCTCTGGCAAAGGCAATGCTGGGGAGGAACTTTCAAGCCACCACAACTCCCCTGATGGTGTGGAAGTGCTTCAGGAAAAAGAATGCAGTAAATCCAAACCCAAAGTGCAAACTGAAGAGTAGGATATCTGCTGCTTCAAACTGGGAGAGGGGAGATTGAGACTGGAGGTGAGGAAGAGAGTGAGGCTGGGGAGAGCCTGGCACAGGCTGCCCAGGGAGGCTGTGGCTGCCCTCCTGCCTGGAGGTGTTGCAGGCCAGGCTGGATGAGGCCCTGAGCAGCCTGTGCTGGTGGGAGGTGTCCCTGCCCATGGCAGGGGGTTGGCACTGGATAAGCTTTAAGGTCCCTTCCAACCCACTCTGTGATTCTCTGTCCCCTGGATCTCCAGCAATCCTGTTCTTGCCTCTTGCATGCCTGGACTCACAACTGCTTATTGCCTTCCTGCTAGTGACCTGGGAATGCAAAACTGGTCCTGGAGCAGAACAGGAGTGCTAGACACTGCAGGCTGAGGTCTTCCCTTTCTCATTGCTGCAGGCTGTAGAAACACAGGCAGGCATCTCCTCATCCAGAGGAAGCCCCATCCATGCAGAGCTTCCTGACAGCTCCTGGCCCCTCTCTGGAATGTGTTTAATTTAGAAGACAAAAAGAGGGAACGAGCTGGGAGCAAGGAGAGGAGAAAGGAGGAGAGATTCCAGGCCCAAGATTTATGGAGAGGCAGGTCAGTGGGAAGAGGGAATTCATAACTCAGGGTTATAGGGTTCCATGTGTGCATGATGGGAAGTGGCCTTCACTGGGAAATCCAAGAGGCAGAACTGCTAAGGGGGGAAGAGCAGCAGCAAGCAAAGCCAGGTGTGTGGCTGGATGCACAGTGATGCTTGCTGGTGCACCCCTGCACTTGCATTGCCCTCCCTGGCTCCTCCTCCGGAGAGAGGTGAGGCTGAGGCTGTTTGGGGGTTGGGCTTTAACTTGCCCCTTCCAATGTTTTCCAGATGCAGATCTAGGAAGCAGCAGAGACTGTCCCTAACCCAAATGAAGCTTTTGCTGCTCAGGTTACAATCATAGATTCACAGAATGGGTTGGGATGGAAGGGACCTGAGAGCTCATCCACTTCCAGCCCCCTGCCATGGGCAGGGACACCTCCACCAGCACAGCTGCTCCAGGGCCTCATCCAGCCTGGCCTTCAACACCTCCAGGGAGGGGACAGCCACAGCTCCCTGGGCAGCCTGTGCCAGAGTCTCCCCAGCCTCACTGCCAAGAATCTCTTCCTCATCTCCAGTCTCAATCTCCTCTCTCCCAGCTCAAAGCCATTGTCCTCATCCTGGCACTCCCAGCCCTTGTCACAAGTCCCTCCCCAGCTCTCCTGGGGCCCCTGCAGGTACTTAAGGTCTCTGTTAAGGCCTCCCTGGAGCCTTCTCTTCTCCAGGGTGAGCCTTCCACCTGCAGCAGATTGGGCTAAGGAAGTGCAGAGCTCCAGTGAAGTGTTACTGCCACTTGCAGACCGACATCTCCCATGGTGCAGCCCCAGCCTGGCCAGAACTGGTCCAATCCCCTGCAGCACCAGAGCTCTCCATTCCATTCCACAGCTCTTCCTGCAGCTCTTCCCTTCTGTTTGGAAGCTGCTCTTGTCAGCCACCCATCCCCACCCCAGAGCTGACCTGGTCCTGCTGCCTGAAGCACCAGAGGACAGCAAGCCCAGGGGTGTAAGCAGTTCAAATCCCACACTGTGGCCACTGAGTGCCTGGCCGGGCTGCAAGCCTGCACCACAGCTCAGGAGGTGAACTCCCAACCCTGAAATCTGCTGATGAGGAGTGAAGAGATTTACAGTCACTGATGGCCTACAAATCAGGGAGGTGATCTGAGCTGTGCCACAAACACTGAGTGCCAGGTGAGAAGGGCCTGGAGCCCTCTCGTTCTGAGACTCTTTAATCAGTGAAACACCAGCCTGGGTTTGGAGCCCACTCTGCAGGGCTGGCTGAGTGGGATGAGGACTGCACATCCTTGCTGAACCAGGAGCTCCCTGGTGGCCTGAGCCTTTCACTGGAGAGCCTCAGTGCTCTTTGACTCAGTCCTTGAAGGTGAGCTCAAGGAAGCATCATCTGCTGGGTGAGTTGGCAGCTGCCAGGCACCCTGCTCACCGTGCTGACATCCACTGTTCCCCCATGGAAGCTAAAACAGCTTCCTGCACCTCAGAGTCAAACCCACGCTAAGAAAGAGTCCAAGACAAATGTTAGGTACAACAAAGACCATCTGCCTCTGCCTCTTTCTTGTGTTTATACAACCATAGAATTGTTTGAGTCAGAAAAGGAATCCAGGATCACCCACTCCAAGCTCAGCCAGCACCAGCGTGGCCACCAAACCCTGGCCCCAAGTGCCACGGCCACACCTTCAACACCGCCAGGCACGGGGACTCCACCACCTCCCTGGGCAGCCTCTGCCAGCCCCTGACCACTCTTCCAGCAGAGGAAGTTTTCCTCATCTCCAACCTAAACTTGGCACAACTCCAGGCCATTTCCTCTCCTTCCATCAGCTGAGCCTAGGGAGCAGAGCCCAATCCCCACCTGGCTCCAGCCTCCTCTCGGGAGCTGCAGAGAGCAAGGAGGTCTCCCTCAGCCTCCTCTGCTCCAGGCTGAACACCCCCAGCCCCCTCAGCTGCTCCTCCCCAGCCCTGCTCTCCAGAGCCCTCACCCTTCTTTATCACATGATAAATAAGTTACTCAATGACAAAGCATTAAAAGACAGGCAGCAAGGGGTTAAGGTTTGGTCTGTTGGAGCCAGACAGGACTCAGACCCAACTGCCCCATGCTCTCTGCATGGTCTGTCAACCTCACAGGTGTAGCATCTGAACATCCCATAAATATGAGCCACCCAATTCCCTGTGGAACAGACACATGTAGTCCCCATCCACAGACAGGGATGCAAAATGCCTTGCCCCAGCTTGCAGAGGCTGTGGCAGAGAGCTGCCCTGTCCTGCTGGCTGTGGCTGCGCCACGTCCGGCCGGCCGTGGCTGCGGCCCTGCGATGCCATCCAGGCATGCTGCTCTCCAGCAGTGTGTGCACAGGTCCAGAACAGCCTGGAAGGGAGCTGAGGCTCTTCAGTTTGGAGGAGAGGAGGCTGAGAGCTCATTGCTGGTGCTAAAGCTGTGCAGGGTGATAGTTTCATAGTTTCATAGTTTCAGTCAGGGTGGGAAGGGACCACAAGGATCAGCTAGTTCCAACCCCCTGCCATGGGCAGGACACCCCACACTAGATCAGCTGGACAGAGCCTCATCCAGCCTGGGCTTAAACACCTCCAGGGACAGGGCCTCAACCACCTCCCTGCACAACCCATTCCAGGGCCTCACCACCCTCACGGTGAAGAACTTCCTCCTCACCTCCAGCCTGAATCTCCCCACCTCCAGCTTCATTCCATTCCCCCTAGTCCTATCACTCCCTGATGCCCAGAGGCTGGAGCCAGGCTCTGCTGGGGGCTGCCCAATGCCAGCACAAGGGCAGTGGTGGAAGCTGAGGCAGAGGAAGCTCCATGGAAACAGGAGGAAGAATTTTCCCCTGTGAGGTGCCAGAGCCCTGGAGCAGGCTGCCCAGGGGGGCTGTGGAGTCTCCCTCTCTGGAGATACTCACAACCTGCCTGGCTGTGCTCCTGTGTGAGCTGCTCTGGGTGCTCCTGCTCTGGCAGGGGTTGGACTGGATGAGCTCTGGAGGTCCCTTCCAGCCCCTGGCATGCTGTGACTCTGGGATTCTGTGAACAGGTGATGGAAAATCCATTGAGGGCTCCAGAATGGAAAGAAGTCAGCTCCCAGCCATGGCCATGCCTTGCTGGGTCCAGGCTGGCAGGGCAGTCAGGAGCTTCACTATGCACTCTCCTTTTTACTCACGCTCCCTGAGGCATCAGCTCCTGGCTGCTCGCAGACACAGGAATCTGCTCCACCATGACAAGTGTGATCCCTGTGCCCTCACACCTACAACCTGTGGACTACACCTTGAATCCTGAGTTCAGTTTTGAGCCTCTCACTCCAAGCAGGACAGTGAGGGGATGGAGCAGGGCCAGAGAAGGGCAACGAAGCTGGGCAAGGGTCTGGAGAACAGGGCTGGGGAGGAGAAGCTGAGGGAGGAGAAGAAGAAGAAGTCTGGAGAAGAGGAGGCTGAGGGGAGATCTTCTGGCTCTCTCTAGCTCCCTAAAAGGAGGCTGGAGCCAGGTGGGGGTTGGGCTCTTCTCCCAAGGAACAAGTGATAGGATGAGAGGAAATGGCCTCAGGTTACACCAGGAGAGGTTTAGGTTGGACATGAGGAACAATTTCTTCCCCAGAAGGGGTGTCCAGGCCCGGCCCAGGCTGCCTGAGGCAGTGGTGGAGTCCCCAGCCCTGGAGGGGTTTCAGAGCTGTATGGATGTGGTGCTGAGGGCTGTGGTTTGTGGTGACCTGGCAGTGCTGGGGGAAGGCCTGGACTGGATGATCTGAGAGGTCTCTTCCAACCCAAAGGATTTTATGACTCTATGACTCATTCTCCATCTGCTATCCTTAGCTTCCAAGACAAGGATAATTGATAAGGAATTTCTGCTCTGCATCACAAACTTCTGAAGAGCAGAAATGGTTCTTGTTTAACCCTCCTTGGAGTCTCTTATGGAAGCTGCCAGCATGAAGAGAGGAGAGGGATAGGATGAGTCCTTATCTCATCTCAAAGCAACTGTTGCACCTCACCAGTGACCTCTTGGGCCCTCAGAGCAGGGTTGCTAAACCAGGCAGCTTGTGAGGGGTTTGCAGCAGGAAAGCCTTACTTTAATTGTCTCATGATTTTCCTGCCCTTTGGGATAAAGAAGACAGACAGCAGGATCATGGAAGAGTACCTGGAAAGTGTCTGCTCTAGCAGGGGTAAGCCTCTGCTGCTTTCTCCAACCCATAATGCTGGGGGCTGAGTGCCAAGTGGCTGTGTGTCAAGTCCTCCTTGTAGGCACCTGGTGGAAGCTCCACGAGCAGCTGCTCCAGGAGGATGAGCTGGAAGGCCATAAGGGCTTGGGCCTGGGGCCAAGCCTCAGCCTTGCAGTGCTGCCTTTGATCTGCTCAGACAGCGCTCTGGAGGCAGCAGATGATGCCTGGAGCAAACCTCACTCTGCTGTTGCACAGTCACCCAGAGACCTTCTGCAGCACTTCAGGCTGAGGAGCAGACACCCAGGACTCAGCATCCAGCACAAGGGCTGAATCTGCTCAGGAAGGAAACAAGAGAACACCCCAGGGACAAGTTACTGCCCCAGGAGACAGGGGCTGCACTCAGTGAGAGGGGACAGCGTGTCCTGGGCAAAGGGACAGCAGCCACAGGGAGAAGGCTCAGCCCAGCCCCTGTCTGGCCAGCAGAGCTGAGAGCCACTTGGCTGAAAGCTTTTAGCTGAGGCTGCTGTCAGCCTCAGGCACAGAAATGCTGAGCAGTGCTGGGAGTGAGAGCCCTGAGTGAAGAGAGCGTGTGCATGGCCAGGAGCACACACAAACAGCTGTGGAGGTTGGAGGAGACCTTTGAGATCACCAAGCCCAGCTCCTCACCCAGAGCTGACAAAGCCACCAAACCACAGCCCTCAGCACCACATCCATGCAGCTCTTAAACCCCTCCAGGGATGGGGACTCCAGCACCTGCCTGGGCAGCCTGGGCCAGTGCCTGAGAGCCTCTGCTGGGGAGAAATTTCACCTCATGCCGAACTGGAACCTCCCCTGGCACAGCTGGAGGCTGTTTGCTCTTGCCCTGCCACTTGAGACGAGGCCAACCCCCAGCTGGCTACAACCACCTGTGAGCCACAGGCCAGCAGGGCCAGGGAGGGGATTCTGCCCCTCTGCTCCACTCTGCTGAGACCACAGCTGCAGCTCTGGGTCCAGTGCTGGAGCCTCTGTGCCAGGAAGGATCTGGAGGGGCTGGAAGGTGTCCAGAGAAGGGCCACGAGGAGGAGCAGAGGGCTGGAGCTGCTCTGCTGTGAGGACAGCCTGAGGGAGTTGGGGTTGTGCAGGCTGGAGAGGAGAAGGCTCCCAGGAGACCTCATTGTGGCCTTCCAGGATCTGCAGGGGCTGCAAGAAAGCTGGGGAGGGACTTTGGAGGGTGTCAGGGAGGGATAGAACTTGAGGGGATGGAGCAAAACTAGAAGTGGGGAGATTGAGATTGGCTGTGAGGAAGAAGTTGTTCCCCAGGAGGGTGGTGAGAGCCTGGCACAGGCTGCCCAGGGAGGTGGTGGAAGCCTCCTGCCTGGAGGTGTTTGCAGCCAGGCTGGAGGTGGCTGTGAGCAAGCTGCTGCAGTGTGAGGTGTCCCTGCCCATGGCAGGGGTTGGAGCTGGCTGATCCTTGAGGTCCCTTCCAGCCCTGCCAGCTCTGTGGTTCTGTGATTCTGTGCTAGCTGTGGAGGATGAGGTCTCTCTTCACCCTCCTCTTCTGAAGACTGAACCACCCCTGTTCCCTCAGCCATTCCTCACAAGCCCTGTGCTCAAGGCCCTTCACCAGCCTGGTTGCTCTGCTTTGGACACCCTCAAGCACCCCAATGTCCTTCTTGGAGTGAGGGGCCCAAACTGGCCACAGCTCAGAGCAGCCTGTGCTGCTGTGTCCCCCCCAGCTGCTGGGTCACCAGCTCCTAGCAGCACCAATTCAGCTTCGTTTCAGTCATCAGTGCCTGGGATGTGAGGAGTCCCTGCAGAGCCTGCTGGTGAATCCTCCCCACAAAGCCAACACTGGAAATAAACTCTCAGCTCTTGCCAGGCCATTGCCATAACCTCACATGGGCCACAGCAGCCACACTTCCCCAACCAGGTGCACAGAGCCTGTGAGCACTCACCTGTGACCTGGCTACAAAGAGTCTCTTTAAGAAGGAGACCTCAGAGCAGCCTTCCAGCACCTGCAGGGCTCCAGCAGAGCTGGGAGGGACTTGTGACAAGGGCTGGGAGTGCCAGGATGAGAAACAATGGCTTTGAGCTGGGAGAGAGGAGACTGAGAGTGGAGATGAGGAAGAGATTCTTGAGAGTGAGTGTGGGAGACTCTGGCACAGGCTGCCCAGGGAGGCTGTGGCTGTGCCCTGCCTGGAGGTGTTCAGGGCCAGGCTGGATGAGGCCCTGAGCAGCCTGTGCTGGTGGAGGTGTCCCTGCCCATGGCAGGGGGTTGGAGCTGGGTGATCCTTGGGTCCCTTCCAACCCAACCCACTCTGTGAATCTAAGAATCTGTGAATCTATGAAGATGAAAATTCCCTGGGCAAGGGCAGATGAAGGTCACTAGAGGAGGATTCTTTCTGCACATTCTGAAGTCACAGGGGAGCCAATTACACAGGATCACAGCTCACAGGATGTTAGGGGTTGGAGGGGACCTCTGGAGACCATTGAGTCAACCCCCTGCCAGAGCAGGAGCAGAGAATCCAGCCCAGGTCACACAGGAACACATCCAGACAGGGCTGGAAAGGCTCCAGAGAAGGAGCAGCCTGCTCCAGGGCTCTGTGACCCTCACAGGGAAGAAGTTCCTCCTCATGCTGGGGTGGAACCTCCTGTGCTGCAGTTTCTAACCATTGCCCCTCGGCCTCTCACAGGGTGCAGCTGAGCAGAGCCTGTCCCTGTCCCCTCTCTCGACCCCCAGCCTCGACACTGCCAGCCGGGCCCTGCACGAAGCATTGCTGCCTCGGTAGCACTCCAGTAGCTGTGACAGCTCCTGGATGGCCCCAGGAGTTGGGAGGCTAATCCTCATCCTTTCCTGAAGTGCTGAAGGACAGAGCTGCAGCCCAACGAGGAAGGCTGGAGGGCTCGTTGGAGGGAAAAGCCATCAGAGCCTGCTGCAGGTAAGGGATTATCAGCCTCTCAGGGAGCCCCTGGGGGATTCCCAGGTAATCCTCCTGGAGCAGTGGGAAAGGCTCCAGCTCCAGCAGGAAAGGGGAAACGGATCCTGCATGTGTTTAGCCTCCAAAGGCTCGGTGCCTGCAGCCCCTCGGCCAGGCACTCCTGCTGGTGGTGCTCCTCCGAAGGCACTGCTTGGAGAGGCATCCGCAAAGCAGTCAGAACCAGGGAGAGGCTGCAGCACAGGCAGCCACCCAGAGCTGCTGCTTCTCCCTCAGCAAGCCGTGGGCTGACTCCTGCAGTAGCTCATTAGGAAGGGCTCAGCTGTGACAGGCTCTGGGCTGGCCTCTGGGCACTGCAGGGCTCAGCACACAGCCAGGCAGGAGCGGAGCTGCATTCTCTCCTGTCCCCTCGTTGTGTTTCCTGTGTTGCTGTATGCTTTTCCTCCCCCCGGGGAAGTGGTTAGAGAGCAGCAGCAATCCAGAGCACCCCTGACAAAGGCCAGTGCTGGCAGGCAGCTTCAGCAGACAGGCTTGGAGAGGAGCTGGATCCAAGGCTGCCTCCAGGGCTGAACAAATGCAGCAGCCTGGGAAAGCAGTTCTGGGCATGGGCTCAGGCCACAGGGTTGGGGCTGTCCCGTGGTGCCCAGGAGTCCAAACTCTTAGGGCTGCCTTAAATATCCTCTTCATGTCTCTGAAGTGTTCCTGGGCCTGCCCAGAACAGCCCTGGAGCTCAGGCAGCATCACAGGAGGCCTTTCTCAGCAGAAGCATAGAAGGGTAACAGTTGGAAGAGACCTTTAAGAGCACCGAGGCCACCCCCTACCCCGCACTGCCCTGCCCCACTGAGCCAGGGCCTCAGCACCACAGCCCAGGGCTCTGGAACCCCTCCAGGGCTGGGGACTCCCCCACGGCCCTGGGCAGCCTGGGCCAGGCCTGGACAACCCTTTTGGAGAAGAACTTGTTCCTCATGGCCAACCTGAACCTGCTGGGTGCCCATCTCCTCCGGTGCTGCTGTCCCTGCACCTGTCCCTGCAGCCCCGGCCTGAGTCAGGCCCTGGGAACGGCGCTGCGGAGGGGGGCTGGACGCTCGGCCCACTCCTGCACACCCACTCCTGCACACCCACTCCTGCACACCCACTCCTGCACACCCACTCCTGCACAGCCACTCCTGCACACCCACACCAGCACACCCACACCTGCACACCCACTCCTGCACACCCACTCCTGCACACCCACACCAGCACACCCACACCAGCACACCCACTCCTGCACACCCACACCAGCACACCCACTCCTGCACACCCACACCAGCACACCCACTCCTGCACACCCACTCCTGCACACCCACTCCTGCACACCCACACCTGCACACCCACTCCTGCACACCCACTCCTGCACACCCCACCATCACACCCACACCAGCACACCCACTCCTGCACACCCACTCCTGCACACCCACACCAGCACACCCACACCAGCACACCCCTCCTGCACACCCACTCCTGCACACCCACACCAGCACACCCACTCCTGCACACCCACTCCTGCACTCCCACTCCTGCACTCCCACTCCTGCACACCACTCCTGCACAGCCACTCCTGCACACCCCACACCAGCACACCCACTTCCACTCCTGCACAGCCACTCCTGCACACCCACTCCTGCACAGCCACTCCTGCACACCCACACCAGCACACCCACTCCTGCACAGCCACTCCTGCACACCCACACCAGCACACCCACTTCCACTCCTGCACAGCCACTCCTGCACACCCACTCCTGCACACCCACTCCTGCACAGCCACTCCTGCACACCCACTCCTGCACACCCACTCCTGCACAGCCACTCCTGCACACCCACTCCAGCACACCCACTCCTGCACAGCCACTCCTGCACTCCCACTCCTGCACACCCACTCCTGCACACCCACACCAGCACACCCACTCCTGCACACCCACACCAGCACACCACTCCTGCACACCCACTCCTGCACAGCCACTCCTGCACACCCACTCCTGCACTCCCACTCCTGCACACCCACTCCTGCACACCCACTCCTGCACAGCCACTCCTGCACACCCACACCAGCACACCCACTTCCACTCCTGCACACCCACTCCTGCACACCCACTCCTGCACACCCACTTCCACTCCTGCACACCCACTCCTGCACACCCACTTCCACTCCTGCACACCCACTCCTGCACACCCACTCCTGCACACCCACACCAGCACACCCACTTCCACTCCTGCACACCCACTCCTGCACAGCCACTCCTGCACACCCACTCCTGCACACCCACTCCTGCACTCCCACTCCTGCACACCCACTCCTGCACACCCACTCCTGCACACCCACACCAGCACCCCACACCTGCACACCCACTCCTGCACACCCACTCCTGCACTCCCACTCCTGCACACCCACTCCTGCACACCCACTCCTGCACACCCACACCAGCACACCCACTTCCACTCCTGCACAGCCACTCCTGCACACCCACTCCTGCACAGCCACTCCTGCACACCCACTCCTGCACACCCACACCAGCACACCCACTTCCACTCCTGCACACCCACTCCTGCACACCCACTCCTGCACAGCCACTCCTGCACACCCACTTCCACTCCTGCACACCCACTCCTGCACACCCACTCCTGCACACCCACACCAGCACACCCACTTCCACTCCTGCACACCCACTCCTGCACAGCCACTCCTGCACACCCACTCCTGCACACCCACTCCTGCACTCCCACTCCTGCACACCCACTCCTGCACACCCACACCAGCACACCCACTCCTGCACACCCCTCCTGCACAGCCACTCCTGCACACCCACTCCTGCACTCCCACTCCTGCACACCCACTCCTGCACACCCACTCCTGCACACCCACACCAGCACACCCACACCTGCACACCCACTCCTGCACACCCACTCCTGCACACCCACTCCTGCACTCCCACTCCTGCACACCCACTCCTGCACACCCACTCCTGCACACCCACACCAGCACACCCACTTCCACTCCTGCACACCCACTCCTGCACACCCCCCTCCTGCACAGCCACTCCTGCACACCCACTCCTGCACACCCACACCAGCACACCCACTTCCACTCCTGCACACCCACTCCTGCACACCCACTCCTGCACACCCACACCAGCACACCCACTTCCACTCCTGCACACCCACTCCTGCACACCCACTCCTGCACACCCACTTCCACTCCTGCACACCCACTTCCACTCCTGCACACCCACTCCTGCACACCCACTTCCACTCCTGCACACCCACTCCTGCACACCCACACCACACACCCACTTCCACTCCTGCACACCCCTCCTGCACACCCACTCCTGCACAGCCACTCCTGCACACCCACTCCTGCACACCCACTTCCACTCCTGCACACCCACTCCTGCACACCCACTCCTGCACAGCCCTCCTGCACACCCCCTCCTGCACACCCACACCAGCACACCCACTTCCACTCCTGCACACCCACTCCTGCACAGCCACTCCTGCACAGCCACTCCTGCACACCCACTCCTGCACACCCACTCCTGCACACCCACTTCCACTCCTGCACACCCACTCCTGCCTGCACACCACTCCTGCCCACCCACACCAGCACACCCACCTCCACTCCTGCACACCCACTCCTGCACACCCACTCCTGCACACCCACTCCTGCACACACCACCCTGCACCAACACCCCACCACACCCCCACTCCTGCACACCCACTCCTGCACACCCACACCACACCAGCACACCCACTTCCATCCTGCCACCCCTCCCTGCACACCCACCACACAGCTCACCCACTTCCACACCTGCAAGCTCAGCTCAAAAAGCAAAACATTCCCTCAGGTCTCCCACTCTGATGTTGTCCTGGCCAAGCTGAACTCCTCATCATTCCTGCTGCCCCTGGGCTCAGAGGGAACTCTTTGCTCCCCACCCATCACTGCCAGACAAAGATGAAGAGCAGGAAGCACCCCAAGCTTCTCTCTTCTCTGTCTTTCAGCACGGGGGCTTTGTGGTGGCCTGGGGCTCTAAGCTGCAGTCAGGTCACCAAGCAAGAAATCCAAAGCCCCTGAAAGCTATCCCAAGGACCCACAAAGAGCGCACACAAGTGTTGATCTTCTCTGAGCTTCCCTGAGTGCAGGTTTCCTGTCTGCAGGCTGCGAAAGAACAACTCCCTTGTCTGAGTCACTTAGCCCAGGGCCTCTGCTGCAGGTGTGCTGCTGCAGTGTGCTGCTCCCTGACCGGTGCTGCGTGGAGTCAGCATCAGCTCTTCCACACAGCCCTGCTGGGCTGTGGCAAAACACTGTCCAAGACAGCCCTTAGGGCCATGGATTGTTTGGTTGGAAAGGGCTCTAAGCTCATCCAGTCCAACCTCAGCCCAGCACCACCATGGCCACCAAACCATGGCCCCAGGGCCCTGGGCACAGGGTTCTGGACCCCTCCAGGCATGGGGATCCCACCCCCCCTGGGCAGCCTCTGCCAGGCCCTGACCACTGCTGCAGCAAAGGAATTTCTCCTGATCTCCAACCTAAGCCTCCCCTGGCACAATTTCAGGGCATTTCCTCACCTGATGCTAGGGACCCCCCCTGGCTCCAGCTCCTCTCAGGGAGCTGCAGAGAGCAAGGAGGTCTCCCTCAGCCTCCTCTGCTCCAGGCTGAACCCCCCCAGCTCCCTCAGCGCTCCTCCTCCCCGCCCTGCTCTCCAGACCCTTGCTGCCCTCACCACAAGTCAAGCATGCCCAGGTCAGGGACCTCCCTGGGGCCTGTGTGAGTGCTTGGGCAGGAGTCCCAGCAGCTGTCACTCAGGGGGCAGCAGCAGGGATGCTGCAGGCCATCAAAAGGACAGAGCATGGAAAAGAGGGGAAGGAAACTCTGCCCTCAGCCGCCATAACGCTTGAAACTGGCCACGAGCTGAGGACACCAAGACACCTTCAAAGCAACCACCCTCAGCCTGCTGGAAGAAGCTTTGCTGCTGAGCACAGGGCAATGCTCCAGCTCAGAGCTTCCCCCAGGACTTTCATTGCAGGTATAACCTTCCTGAGACTGCTGGGGCAGCACTCAGCAGGTGCTGCGGCTTCCCTAGCATTTCCTTCCTCTTGTCCTGCTGCCCCTCCATCTCCTTCCACATGATGTTTCCTGTCCCTGCAGCCTGTACTGCTCCTTTTGCTCAGATCATTTCTTGCTATCAGTGCTCACAAACCCCCCACATGTTAGAGGAGCAGCGAAGGGATCACCCAGGATCCTCAGACACACAGAGTGCCTTTGGCTGGAAGAGACCTTTGAGGTCATCCAGTCCAACCCTTGCCCAGCACTGCCAGGGCACCACCGAGCCATGCCTCAGCACCACATCTCCACAGCTTTGAAACTCCTCCAGGGCTGGGACTCCCCAACTGCCCTGAGCAGCCTGGGCCAGCCCTTGGCAACCCTTTTGGGAAGAAATTGTTCCTTGTGGCCAACCTAAACCTCCCCTGGGGCAACTTGGGGCCTTTTCCTCTTGTCCTGTCCCTTGTCCCTGGCTCCAGCCTCCCTCGGGAGCTGCAGAGAGCAAGGAGGTCTCCCTCAGCCTCCTCTTCTCTCTCCGACTAAACATCCCCAGCTCCCTCAGCTGCTCTCACAAGAGCTGCAGCTCTGAATTTCAGATGCTTTTCCATTCAACTCCAGCTGCTGGAGCACATCTTTCTTCACAAGCCAAATTAAATCCTTGGCCAGAGCAATTTTGCTGCTGATCAGATGGATTGGAGCCTTGTGAAAAGATCTTCCTCTCACTGTGCTGTCCCAAGGCTGCAGAAGGCACACACCCCTGCAGGCTTTGGTCTTGGAGCAGCATCTCAGTACAGTCTAATCCATCTAATCTAAACCTGCTCCTCTGCTGCAGTGACACTCAGCCCAGATCTGAATTGGAGATTCCAAAGGCTGACTCCATCCTCTCCTGTTTTGTTTCTCCAGTCAGGAAGAAAGTGACAGGCACCAAATGCACCCTCAGGAAGTTGGCTGATGACACCAAGCTGTGTGGTGCTGGACTCAGTGAGGGCAGGGATCCATTCAGAAGGGCCTTGACAGGCTTGAGAAGTGCCAGTGCTCAACAAGCCACAGGGCAAGGTCCTGCAGCTGGCTCAGGCCAACCCCAAGCACAAATCCAGGCTGGGTGCAGAGTGTGTGTTGAGAGCGCCCTGAAGAAAGAGTCTTGGGGTGCTGGGTGCTGAGCAGCTCCCCAGCAGCCAGCAGTGCCTCATGCAGCCCACAGGCAGCTGTGTGCTAGGCTGCAGCCAGAGCAGGTTGGCAGCAGGGCAGCAGAGGGGATCCTGCCCCTTGCTCTGCTCTGCTCAGGCCTCACCTCCAGTCCTGCCCCCAGATCTGCTGTCCCCAGCAGCAGAAGGACACAGAGCTGCTGGAGAGAGTCCAGAGCAGGCCACAAGGATGCTCCAAGGGATGGAGCAGCTCTGCTGTGAGCACAGGCTGAGGGAGCTGGGGGTGTGCAGAAGAAGAGAAGGCTCCAGGGGACCTCAGAGCTGCCTACCAGGACCTGAAGGGATCCTGCAGAAGGCTGCAGAGAGACTTTCCTGAGGTGTGTCTAAGCCAGCCAAGGGAATGGTTTGGAGCAGAGGGAGAGCAGGGTTAGAGTGGAGCTGAGGAAGAAGTTCTTCAATTTGATGGTGGTGAGACTCTGGCACAGGCTGCCCAGGGAGGCTGTGGCTGCCTCCTGCCTGGCCAGGCTGGAGGAGCCTTGAGCAGCCTGTGCTGGTGGAGGTGTCCCTGCCCATGGTGGGAGATTGGAGCAGATGACCTCTGAGGTCCCTTCCAACCTGAGCTATTCTCTGCTTCTCTGGCTCAAAGACCTCACGGCTGATGGTGACTTGGGGGCTTTATAGCTCCAGGGTTCTCTCACCACTTGAAAGCAGCAACTCAAAGACCTCACTCAAGAATTCATTTGCTGAATGGCGCTGCAGGGGAAGGTCGGGGTGGGCAGCATTTCATCTGCTGAGAGGGTCTGGCTGAGATCAAAGCTCACCACTTACCAGGAGTCACTGCAAAACAGAGATGAATCTCACACTTAATCCTGAGGTGAGAATGAACCTCAGCACAGCACAAGTCATGAGCCAGGCTGACATCAAGCAGTTCTCCACCCCAGCTCCTTTCTCCCTGTCCCGAGGCTGGAATGCTGCTTGTGCCAGGTGGAGGCCCAGGCACTGCCATGCCTTAAGATCCCCCTTGCAGAGCTAGTAATGGGCAATGCAGAGAGCATGAAGCAGCACCTCCAGGTAGCCTCCAAGCATGCAGGACTGCCAGGAGGGCTTCCACAGCCAGCTTCAGAGAGGGAAGCAGCAGGGAAGGGTCCTGCACAAATTCCCAGGAGGAGGAAAGTCCTTGAGATGATCTCACTGCCTTTGCCTGCAGGCTTCCTTTCTCCTAACATGGGGAGAAGCTCCACAAGCAGCTTCATGGGAGACTTAACTGTGGCCTTTCAGTATTTAACAGAGGCTGAGCAGAAAGCTGGAGACAGGCTTTTGAGCAGGGCCTACTGGATGGGACAAGGGGGGGGCTTGAACCTAAAGAGGGAGATTGAGACTGGAGAGAAAGGAGAAATCTTTGACACTGAGGTAGAGAGCCCCTGGCCAAGATTGCCCAGAGGGTGGGAGCTGCCCCATGGCTGGCAGCAGTGCAGCTCAGGGTGTTTGGGGCTGTGAGCAGCCTGCTCTGGTTGGGGATGTCCCTGCTGGCTGCAAAGGGCTTGGACTGGATGACCTTTAAGGTTCCTTCCTACACAAACATTCCATGATCCCAGGTAGGAAGCTCCATGCCACAATGCTCCTTGGCAAACTGACACCTTCAGTGTTGCCCAGCAGGGAGCAGAGCTGCCTCTGCAGCAGCTTTTCCCCACCCCTCCCACCTGAGCTGCTTTCTGACCAGCGCTTGCTGTGCCACAGCTCTCCTCAATGGCAGACAGGGCTAACAGTGCCACCCTTTGCAGGAGGCACTTCATGGTTCCAGCAAAACCTTCTGGAGGAGTTAGGCCTTGTTATTGTAGCTGAGAGCTGCTGCCACAGCCTGGAGCTTTCCCGCGCTGGATGCAGGCTGGGCGCACGCTGCAGACGTTCCTGAGCACGCCGCCCTCGAAGCCCACAGCCCAGCTGCCTCCAATTTGGTGCTCCCCCTTCTCCAAGGCCATGCATGCACCATGGCATTCTTAACCTCAGTGGCTTTGCCTCTCCCCACAGCTTTCAATCCTGTAATTGAGTGATGAACTGGTCCCTGGGGTATTATTTCAAGATACCACAATCGAGACTCTCCAGCCCCGCTGCCTGAGGCTGGAACAGCTTTGCAAACAGAGCTGGGGGCACCAGGCCAGAGCCACGGTCCAGCCAACGTCACCTGTGGTTTGCCACTCGTGGAGGGAGTGACAAATGCAGAGCAGATGGATTAGGCCCAGAGCACAAACCCAGTCAGCTGGCAAAGAGCTCTGCCATAGCTTTTGGGTGCTGACAGCTGGGTGATAATGGAGCTCAGCTCCTCACTGTGCTGCAAAACACAAAGCAGAGCACCCGACCTGGAGGAGGGGAAGCACAACCTTGGTGCAATCCATCACATTTCCAGCTGACAAATAACTCGGCTCATAAAAAGAAAGAGGAAGTGGAGCTTTAATCCCCTCCTCTCTCCTCCTCAGTGGAACATTTTGAAGGCTGCATTTGCATCTGGACCAGGGATCCCTGCTCCTGCTACAGGCTGCTGTGTGTTGGTGGTTTCACCGCCCCAGCCCTGCTGCAGCATGCTCAGAGTGTAAGGCAAGAAGGAATGAGGCACTTGGAGGAAGAGAGACGTAGGAAATACCCTGAAAGCAAGGGAGTCTGAGATCTTATCCCACTTCATAATGCAGCAGAGAAAGGAATTAACACACTGACCACATAATCAAGAGGAGTTTCAAAACCCCCCCTGCTCCCCAGCCAAGTGTTGGTATCACATAACCCTGGGCCACAGCCTGCGTGTCTGTGTTTGGTCTGGTCTCCCTAGGTTGCCTGTGATCACTGGGCAGAGTGAAATCACCTTCTGGATCTTTATCAGCTCCTGTTCTGAGCAGACCCCTGGGGAAGCCTTTCCTGCTGCTCTGGCTAGAAAGGAGCCCTGCTAGACAGGGCTGGCTCGCGGGGGTCCTGCGGCTCCTCCGCGGAGCAGCGATGAGCCCCTGCAGCGCGCAGCCTGCGGCAGGCACCACAGCGCCTCCCCCGGGGCAGCAGCTGGCCACAGGCCTTGCATTTGCTGGTGGCTTGCTTCAGTCACAACGAGAGGACCTCGGATTGTCGTTGCTGCCCAGAGAGGTTGTGGAGTCTCCTTCCCTGCAGAGATTCCACAGCCAGGACAGAGAGCCCCTGGGCAGCCTGGGCACCTCAGGGTGAAGAAGTTCTGCTCCTTCTGGAGACAAACGAAGCCAAAGAGCTTTGCTGCTTTTGCTCTTTGGAATTTCATCCCAGCATGACCCTGGTGAGCTCAGGGAATGGCCATGGTCACCAAGCTCAATGCAGCCACTGAGCTTCAAGCAGCTCAGACCACTGGTACCTGCTGTGAGGGCCTGGAGGAGACTGGAGCCAGGGCAGGCTTCTGATAAATGCTGCAGGGCCCAAGGGTGAAGGAAATGTGTGGACAGGTACCCCTGGAGGCTACTTTCCAGTTCTTTCCAACAGCTATGTTACTTTTCAGCAGTGGGGGCAAGGGGAAGGTTATCAAAGGACTTGTGGCCATTGCATAGGTGGCAGTGGATGGGACAGTGCCCAGAACCCAGCAGGTTCCACCTGGAGATGAGGAGCAAGTTGTTTGTTGTGAGGGTGCTGGAGGCCTGGAGCAGGCTGCCCAGAGAGGGTTGTGGAGTGTCCTTGTGTGGAGAGCTTCCAACCCCCCCTGGGCACTGTGCTGTGGGTGCCCTGCTTTAGGGGGTTTGGCCTGGGTGATCCCCAGAGGCCCCTTCCAACCTTCACCATGCTGTAAATCTGGGATTCTCTCCCCTCAAAATTAGCCTCCCTGCTGTGACCCTGCAGCCAAGGACTCCTCCACTCCTTCATCACTCTGTGCACTTCAGGCAGTCAGCTCCACAGTGGATTTTCTTCTTTTGCAGGGTTTGAAGCCCTGTAAGCCAAACCCAGCACTGCCCTTGCTTTATCAGCTGCACTACAAGAGAAGAGAGGACCCTGGGGCCCTGTGTGTGTCATGAGACTGTCCCCAGACATGCACAGCCTGGGCCCTCTCAACTCAGCTCTTCAGACTTCCGTCTCAGAGGTTTGCTGGTAGCCTGCCATGCCCTAGGTAGGATCCTGGGGACAGCTGAATTACAGTGCAGAGAAGCTGTACTCCCACCCCCCAGGTCTATTTGCTTACTTAGAGTTTTTTTTCCCTGCTAATGCAGAATAAGCAGCTGCCCCTCACAGCACCCCAGCATGGAGGGGCTGGAAGGGACCTCTGGAGCTCATCCAGTCCACCTCCCCCAAAGCGGGCCCCACAGCACGTGCCCACAGCACAATGCCAGGGGGGTTGGAAGCTCTCCACACCGGACACTCCACAACCTCTCTGGCACCTGCTCCAGCCTCCAGCACCCTCACAACAAACAACTTGCTCCTCATCTCCAGGTGGAACCTCCTGGGTTCCACCTTGTGCCTGTTGCCCCTCATCCACCACTGAGAAGAGTCTGGCCACAGCCTTTTGACCCCTGTGCATCACACATTGATCAGCACTGATGAGATGCCCACAAGCACTGCTAGGATCACTTATCCATCACCTGGCTCTAACCTGGCATACAACTGGGAACTGTGTGTCTGAAGAGAGCTGTGTGAGATGGAGGATCCCTCCCCTCTGCATCCATCACAGACCAGAGAATGTCACAGAGGCTCATCCAGGAGGCACAGAGCAAAGCCTGAGACTAAGCATCAGTTCTTCTGAGTCACCACAGAATCACAGAATGGGTTTGGTTGGAAGAGACCTTGAAGATCACCCAGTCCGACCTTTAACCCAGCACTGCCAGCTCACCACTAAACCATGGCCCTCAGCACCACAGCTCCATCCTAACCAAAAAGGTTGAGCTATGCAGTGGATTCCCTCAAATAAGCTCCACAGAGAGTCAGAGGTGACCTACCCACCCAGAGCTAGCACCAGCAGTAGGCACGGAGTAGCTTCCACAGCTCCCCTGGCGGCCCTAAGGAGGGGCCTCACCTCGGAGCAGCAACGCCCTGCCAAACTGCATGCAAGAGGGGCCACAGCCTCCTGCTGCAGCTCTTTGCTCTGCCAGGCAGCTGTCAGAGGAAATTAGAAGAGTTGAAAGGAATTGCTGACACCCAAGTTGCTGTGGTCAGAAGGGAAATGTTCAGTGTCCTGTGGAGGGTGGGGAAGGAGGACTGGCAAGGGACTGGAAGAGCAGAGGAGGACAGTGGTGAGATTGAAGCCTGACCTCAGTCACTGCCCAGGAAACTCCACCAGCAGTGGAAACTCCAGGAGTGAGAAGCAAGGAGGAAGAACTGCTAGGAGTGGAAGATGATTGAATCATTGCTGGCACCACTTGGGACAGCATTACTTGAATGCTGGCACTGCTTCACCTCTGCTCACCATTCTGGTAGAGGCTTTTGGAGCCCTTGGGCTCTGCCTGGAACTTACTGCTCCTTGGAGCTGCCTCAGCCAGCAAGGCAGCTGGGAGTGAGCAGACACTGCCAGGCTGAGGGGACTGGGCCTTGCTGATGAATTATTCCCTTAGGTTTCTGCTTCTGCAAGAGGAAGGCTTCTCCACGCAATCACAGATCGTTAGGGCTGGAAGAGACCTTTACAGGTCATCCAGTCAACCTCCCTGCAGGAAGCAGGGACACCTGCAACTAGATCACAGAAAGGTAGAGTTTGGAAGGGACCTCTGGAGATCATCTCATCAGGGGCACCCCAGCAGCTTGCCCAGGAGCACAATGCCCAAGGGGGGGTTGGAAGATCTCCAGAGAAAGAGACTCCACAACCTCTCTGGGCAGCCTGCTCCAGGGCTTTGTCACCTTCACACCAAACAACTTTCTCCTCAACTTCAGATGGAACTCAGGGCTCTCAACTTTTGCTCCTCACAGAGCTGCTCCAGGGCCCCTCAGCAGCTTTGCAGCCTCCCCTGGACTAGAGATGATCTGGGGGGCTGGAGCTGCTCTGCCGTGAGGACAGACTGAGAGAGTTGGGGTTGTGCAGGCTGGAGAGGAGAAGGCTCCCAGGAGACCTCATTGTGGCCTTCCAGGATCTGAAGGGGGCTACAGGATAGCTGGGGAGGGACTTTGGAGGGTGTTGAGTAGTGTTAGGACTGGGGGGAATGGATCCAAGCTAGAGGAGGGGAGACTGAGATTAGACATTAGGAAGAAGTTGTTGCCCAGGAGGGTGGTGAGAGCCTGGCACAGGCTGCCCAGGGAGGTGGTGGCAGCCTCCTGCCTGGAGGTGTTTGCAGCCAGGCTGGAGGTGGCTGTGAGCAGCCTGCTGTGGTGTGAGGGGTCCCTGCCCATGGCAGGGGGGTTGGAGCTGGATGAGCCTTGAGGTCCTTTCCAATCCTGACAGCTCTGTGGCTCTGTGACCTCTACACCAGAAGGTATTTTCCTTCCTGAACCTACAATCCTCATCCCAGGCTCTTCCCACAGCTGCAAGCAGACAGTCACCAGCCACAATACCTCTGAGAGCAGAAGGGAGGAGGTGGTCCAGGAGCACTGCACAACTGGGAGATGACAGTCATCTCCCACAAGTCCATGGTGGGGCTTGGGCACACGTGTGGGTGGGTCCTAGGTCAACCCAATGACATCAATTTCTCCCCCAGCCCCTGCCGGCTTCCTTCCCTGCAGCTGAGAGCTTAGGCTTGCCAGCAGCTCCCTCCCCAGCCCAGATTTGCAGGTTCAGAGATTGCCTTGGGTTGAAAAGAATCCTCAAAGGTCATCTTGTCCAAGACCCCTGCAGGCAGCAGGGACTCCTCCAGCCAGAGCAGGCTGCCCAGGGACACATCCAGGCTGATCCTGAATGTCTGCAGGGGGGGAGCCTCCACCACCTCCCTGGGCAGCCTGTGCCAGTGTCTCCCCAGCCTCACTGTGCAGAGCTGTCCTGATGTCCAACCTAACTCTGCCCTGCTGCAGTTCCAAACCCTTGCCCCTTGTCCTGTCACTCCAAGCCCTTCTCAACAGTCCCTCCCCGGCCTTCCTCTGGGTGCCCTTCAGATATTGAAATACATCTCTGAGGTCTCCCTGGAGCCTTCTCCTCTCCAGGCTGAGCTCCAGCACAGCTGCCAGTCCCACTGCTCCACCAGCCACTTCCACAGTGCTTGTGCCAAGGGTGGATTGAACGCCACGAGTGGGCTGCAGCTTGGCAGAGGGCACGGAGCCCCCGGGGCAACTCCTCAGGGCGAGCTCTCCGCTCCCAAGCCCCGGCGAGGCGGCTCCAAAGCGCCACGGGGAGCAAGGCAGGCAGGCGAAGGGGCAGGAACCTCACATCCCTCTCACCTCTTTAGCAGCTGCTGAATAAGCCTTTTTGTCCACATTGCCCAACAGAGAGGAACAGAGGCTTTGCTGCGTGTAACTCGATAAATGTGGAGGGCGGGGATGCCAGCACACGCCTCCAGCCCGCGAGTGCGGAAACCTCCCTGCAAAGTACAGAGCAACAAATCCCAACCAGGCCCCGGGGACCTCTCTCCTTTTCATCCAGAAAGCAATAAATGTCACCGGGCTGAGCAGCAAATCACTCACAACAATGCAGCTTACCCGGCAGCCTGTCAAAGCAAACCTCTGAGTCACTTCACCGAGGGGATGCTGTTTCAGGCCCTGTTGTCTTTGGGGTGGGGGCGTGGGGGCTGAGGCTCACGGAGTGCGAGCGGCTCGCATTCTTCTCCTGTGCTTGCTCACAACAGGAGTGATTCTTGGCCAGCTTCTTGGCTCAGGTTTGGTTGTTGGTTGGGTTGGGGTTTTTTCATTTCATTCTGAACTGCCTCCCTGACCTCCAGTTGTGGGGCCAGGGCCTTGGCAGCAGCTGCCCAGCCTCTCCCTTCCCACGGCAGCATCAGCTCTGCTCTTATCATTCCTGACATGTTTGCCTAAGTGGCTCTTAAAGCTTTCCAAGGCTTGGAGGCTCCACAAGCACTTCAGGCAAGCCCTGTGTGT
>JAAWVA010000036.1:4966787-4991560 GCA_015227895.2 Colaptes auratus
CAGTGCCCGGGGGGTTGGAAGCTCTCCACACAAGGACAACTCCACAACCTCTCTGGGCAGCCTGCTCCAGGCCTCCAGCACCCTCACAACAAACAACTTTCTCCTCCTCTCCAGGTGGAAACTGCTGGGTTCTGGGCACTGTCCCATCCACTGCCACCTATGCAATGGCCACAAGTCCTTTGGTAACCTTCCCCTTGCCCCACTGCTGAAAAGTAACATAGCTGTTGGAAAGAACTGGAAAGTAGCCTCCAGGGGTACCTGTCCACACATTTCCTTCACCCTTGGGCCTGCAGCATGTATCAGAAGCCTGCACTAGGAGGCTCCTGGCTCCTTGTCCCCACTGCAGAGGTGCAAGCACAAGAGCAGTTTTCACCTGGCCCTAAGTTCCTCTGGTAAAGTAAAAGTCACCCAGCACTGACCTGCCCAGTCTCCACAATGCCTCCAGGGGTACCTTGGGCCCTGCAGCACTTATCAGAAGCCTGCTTGGCTCCACTCTCCTCCAGGCCCTCACAGCAGGTACCAGTGGTCTGAGCTGCTTGAAGCTCAGTGGCTGCATTGAGCTTGGTGACCATGGCCATTCCCTGAGCTCACCAGGGTCATGCTGGGATGAAATTCCAAAGAGCAAAAGCAGCAAAGCTCTTTGGCTTCGTTTGTCTCCAGAAGGAGCAGAACTTCTTCACCCCTGAGGTGCCCAGGCTGCCCAGGGCTCTCTGTCCTGGCTGTGGAATCTCTGCAGGGAAGGAGACTCCACAACTCTCTGGGCAGCAACGACAATCCGAGGTCCTCTCGTTGTGACTGAAGCAAGCCACCAGCAAATGCAAGGCCTGTGGCCAGCTGCTGCCCCGGGGAGGCGCTGTGGTGCCTGCCGCAGGCTGCGCGCTGCAGGGGCTCACCGCTGCTCCGCGGAGGAGCCGCAGGACCCCCGCGAGCCAGCCCTGTCTAGCAGGGCTCCTTTCTAGCCAGAGCAGCAGGAAAGGCTTCCCAGGGGTCTGCTCAGAACAGGAGCTGATAAAGATCCAGAAGGTGATTTCACTCTGCCCAGTGATCACAGGCAACCTAGGGAGACCAGACCAAACACAGACACGCAGGCTGTGGCCCAGGGTTATGTGATACCAACACTCTGGCTGGGGAGCAGGGAGGGTTTTGAAACTCTCTTGATTATGTGGTCAGTGTGTTTAATTCCTTTCTCTGCTGCATTATGAAGTGGGATAAGATCTCAGACTCCCTTGCTTTCAAGGGTATTTCCTACGTCTCTCTTCCTCCCAAGTGCCTCATTCCTTCTTGCCTTACACTCTGAGCATGCTGCAGCAGGGCTGGGGCGGTGAAACCACCAACACACAGCAGCCTGTAGCAGGAGCAGGGATCCCTGGTCCAGGATGCAATGCAGCCTTCAAAATGTTCCACTGAGGAGGAGAGGAGAGGGGATTAAAGCTCCACTTCCTCTTTCTTTTTATGAGCCTGAGTTATTTGTCAGCTGGAAATGTGATGGATTGCACCAAGGTTGTGCTTCCCCTCCTCCAGGTCGGGTGCTCTGCTGCTTTGTGTTTGCAGCACAGTGAGGAGCTGAGCTCCATTATCACCCAGCTGTCAGCACCCAAAGCTATGGCAGAGCTCTTTGCCAGGCTGACTGGGTTGTTGTGCTCTGGGCCTAATCCATCCTGCTCTGCATTTGTCACTCCCTCCACGAGTGGCAACCCACAGGTGACGTTGGCTGGACCGTGGCTCTGGCCTGGTGCCCCCAGCTCTGTTTGCAAAGCTGTTCCCGCTCAGGCAGCGGGGCTGGAGAGTCTCGATTGTGGTATCTTGAAATAAGTACCCCAGGGACCAGTTCATCACCTCAATTACAGGATTGAAAGCTGTGGGGAGAGGCAAAGCCACTGAGGTTAAGAATGCCCTGGTGCATGCATGGCCTTGGAGAAGGGGGAGCACCAAATTGGAGGCAGCTGGGCTGTGGGCTTCGCGGGCGGCGTGCTCAGGAACGTCTGCAGCGTGCGCCCAGCCCTGCATCCAGCGCGGGAAAGCTCCAGGCTGTGGCAGCAGCTCTCAGCTACAATAACAAGGCCTAACTCCTCCAGAAGGTTTTGCTGGAATCACTGAAGTGCCTTCCTGCAAAGGGTGGCACTGTTAGCCCTGTCTGCCATTGAGGAGAGCTGTGGCACAGCAAGCGCTGGTCAGAAAGCAGCTCAGGTGGGAGGGGTGGGGAAAAGCTGCTGCAGAGGCAGCTCTGCTCCCCTGCTGGGGACACACCTGAAGGTTTCAGTTTGCCAAGGAGCATTGTGGCATGGAGCTTTCCTTACCCTGGGATCATGGAATGGTTTGTGTAGGAAGGAACCTTTAAAGGTCATCCAGTCCAAGCCCTTTGCAGCCAGCAGGGACATCCCCAACCAGAGCAGGCTGCTCACAGCCCCAAACACCCTGAGCTGCACTGCTGCCAGCCATGGGGCAGCTCCCACCCTCTGGGCAATCTTGGCCAGGGGCTCTCTACCCTCAGTGTCAAAGATTTCTCCTTCTCTCCAGTCTCAATCTCCCTCTTTAGGTTCAAGCCACCCCCCTTGTCCCATCCAGTAGGCCCTGCTCAAAAGCCTGTCTCCAGCTTCTGCTCAGCCTCTGTTAAATACTGAAAGGCCACAGTTAAGTCTCCCATGAAGCTGCTTGTGGAGCTTCTCCCCATGTTAGGAGAAAGGAAGCTGCAGGCAAGGCAGTGAGATCATCTCAAGGACTTTCCTCCTCCTGGGAATTTGTGCAGGACCCTTCCCTGCTGCTTCCCTCTCTGAAGCTGGCTGTGGAAGCCTCCTGGCAGTCCTGCATGCTTGGAGGCTACCTGGAGGTGCTGCTTCATGCTCTCTGCATTGCCCATTACTAGCTCTGCAAGGGGGATCTTAAGGCATGGCAGTGCCTGGGCCTCCACCTGGCACAAGCACATTCCAGCCTCGGGACAGGGAGAAAGGAGCTGGGGTGGAGACAACTGCTTGATGTCAGCCTGGCTCATGACTTGTGCTGTGCTGAGGTTCATTCCTCACCTCAGGATTAAGTGTGAGATCTCATCTCTGTTTTTGCAGTGACTCCTGGTAAGTGGTGAGCTTTGATCTCAGCCAGACCCTCTCAGCAGATGAAATGCTGCCCACCCCGACCTTCCCCTGCAGCGCCATTCAGCAAATGAATTCTTGAGTGAGGTCTTTGAGTTGCTGCTTTCAAGTGGTGAGAGAAACCCTGGAGCTATAAAGCCCCCAAGTCACCATCAGCCGTGAGGTCTTTGAGCCAGAGAAGCAGAGAATAGTCAGGTTGGAAGGGACCTCAGAGGTCATCTGCTCCAATCTCCCACCATGGGCAGGGACACCTCCCACCAGCACAGGCTGCTCAAGGCCTCCTCCAGCCTGGCCAGGCAGGAGGCAGCCACAGCCTCCCTGGGCAGCCTGTGCCAGAGTCTCACCACCATCAAATTGAAGAACTTCTTCCTCAGCTCCACTCTAACCCTGCTCTCCCTCTGCTCCAAACCATTCCCCCTTGGCCTGGCTTAGACACCCTCAGGAGAAGTCTCTCTGCAGCCTTCCTGCAGGATCCCTTCAGGTCCTGGTAGGCAGCTCTGAGGTCCCCCTGGAGCCTTCTCTTCTTCTGCACACCCCCAGCTCCCTCAGCCTGTGCTCACAGCAGAGCTGCTCCATCCCTTGGAGCATCCTTGTGGCCTGCTCTGGACTCTCTCCAGCAGCTCTGTGTCCTTCTGCTGCTGGGGACAGCAGATCTGGGGGCAGGATTGGAGGTGAGGCCTGAGCAGAGCAGAGTCAAGGGGCAGGATCCCCTCTGCTGCCCTGCTGCCCACCCTGCTCTGGCTGCAGCCTAGCACACAGCTGCCTGTGGGCTGCATGAGGCACTGCTGGCTGCTGGGGAGCTGCTCAGCACCCAGCACCCCCAAGACTCTTTCTTCAGGGCTGCTCTCAACACACTCTGCACCCAGCCTGGATTTGGGCTTGGGGTTGGCCTGAGCCAGCTGCAGGCCCTTGCCCTGTGGCTTGTTGAGCACTGGCCACTTCTCAAGCCTGTCAAGGCCCTTCTGAATGGATCCCTGCCCTCACCTGAGTCCAGCACCACACAGCTTGGTGTCATCAGCCAACTTCCTGAGGGTGCATTTGGTGCCTGTCCACTTTCTTCCTGACTGGAGAAACAAAACAGGAGAGGATGGAGTCAGCCTTTGGAATCTCCAATTCAGATCTGGGCTGAGTGTCACTGCAGCAGAGGAGCAGGTTTAGATTAGATTGGATTAGACTGTACTGAGATGCTGCTCCAAGACCAAAGCCTGCAGGGGTGTGTGCCTTCTGCAGCCTTGGGACAGCACAGTGAGAGGAAGATCTTTTCACAAGGCTCCAATCCATCTGATCAGCAGCAAAATTGCTCTGGCCAAGGATTTAATTTGGCTTGTGAAGAAAGGGATGTGCTCCAGCAGCTGGAGTTGAATGGAAAAGCATCTGAATTCAGAGCTGCAGCTCTTGTGAGGAGCAGCTGAGGGAGCTGGGGATGTTTAGTCTGGAGAAGAGGAGGCTGAGGGAGACCTCCTTGCTCTCTGCAGCTCCCTGAGAGGAGGCTGGAGCCAGGGACAAGGGACAGGACAAGAGGAAAAGGCCCCAAGTTGCCCCAGGGGAGGTTTAGGTTGGCCACAAGGAACAATTTCTTCCAAAAGGGTTGCCAAGGCCTGGCCCAGGCTGCTCAGGGCAGTTGGGGAGTCCCAGCCCTGGAGGAGTTTCAAAGCTGTGGAGATGTGGTGCTGAGGCCATGGCTCGGTGGTGCCCTGGCAGTGCTGGGCAAGGGTTGGACTGGATGACCTCAAAGGTCTCTTCCAGCCAAAGGCACTCTGTGTGTCTGAGGATCCTGGGTGATCCCTTCGCTGCTCCTCTAACATGTGGGGTTTGTGAGCACTGATAGCAAGAAATGATCTGAGCAAAAGGAGCAGTACAGGCTGCAGGGACAGGAAACATCATGTGGAAGGAGATGGAGGGGCAGCAGGACAAGAGGAAGGAAATGCTAGGGAAGCCGCAGCACCTGCTGAGTGCTGCCCCAGCAGTCTCAGGAAGGTTATACCTGCAATGAAAGTCCTGGGGGAAGCTCTGACTGGAGCATTGCCCTGTGCTCAGCAGCAAAGCTTCTTCCAGCAGGCTGAGGGTGGTTGCTTTGAAGGTGTCTTTGTGTCCTCAGCTCGTGGCCAGTTTCAAGCGTTATGGCAGGCTGAGGGCAGAGTTTTCCTTTCCCCTCTGTTTCCATGCTCTGTCCTTTTGATGGCCCTGCAGCATCCCTGCTGCTGCCCCCTGAGTGACAGCTGCTGGTGACTCCTGCCCAAGCACTCACACAGGCCCCAGGGAGGTCCCTGACCTGGGCATGCTTGACTTGTGGTGAGGGCAGCAAGGGTCTGGAGAGCAGGGCTGGGGAGGAGCAGCTGAGGGAGCTGGGGGGTTCAGCCTGGAGCAGAGGAGGCTGAGGGAGACCTCCTGCTCTCTGCAGCTCCCTGAGAGGAGGCTGGAGCCAGGGGGGGTCCCTAGCATCAGGTGAGGAAATGCCCTGAAATTGTGCCAGGGGAGGCTTAGGTTGGAGATCAGGAGAAATTCCTTTGCTGCAGCAGTGGTCAGGGCCTGGCAGAGGCTGCCCAGGGGGTGGTGGAGTCCCCATGCCTGGAGGGGTTCCAGAACCCTGTGCCCATGGCCCTGGGGCCATGGTTTGGTGGCCATGGTGGTGCTGGGCTGAGGTTGGACTGGATGAGCTTAGAGGCCCTTTCCAACCCAAACAACTCCATGGCCCTAAGGCTGTCTTGGACAGTGTTTTGCCACAGCCCAGCAGGCTGTGTGGAAGAGCTGATGCTGACTCCACGCAGCACCGGTCAGGGAGCAGCACACTGCAGGCAGCACACTGCAGCAGAGGCCCTGGGCTAAGTGACTCAGACAAGGGAAGTTGTTCTTTCGCAGCCTGCAGACAGGAAACCTGCACTCAGGGAAGCTCAGAGAAGATCAACACTTGTGTGATGCTCTTTGTGGGCTTCCTTGTGGATAGCTTTCAGGGGCTTTGGATTTCTTGCTTGGTGACCTGACTGCAGCTTAGAGCCCCAGGCCACCACAAAGCCCCCGTGCTGAAAGACAGAGAAGAGAGAAGCTTGGGGTGCTTCCTGCTCTTCATCTTTGTCTGGCAGTGATGGTGGGAGCAGAAGAGTTCCCTCTGAGCCCAGGGAGCAGCAGGAATGATGAGGAGTTCAGCTTGGCCATGGACAACATCAGAGTGGGAGACCTGAGGGAATGGTTTTGCTTTTTGAGCTGAGCTTGCAGGTGTGGAAGTGGGTGAGCTGGTGTGGGTGTGCAGGAGTGGGTGTGCAGGAGTGGAAGTGGGTGTGCTGGTGTGGGTGTGGGTGTGCAGGAGTGGGTGTGCAGGAGTGGGTGTGCTGGTGTGGGTGTGCAGGAGTGGGTGTGCAGGAGTGGGTGTGCAGGAGTGGGTGTGCAGGGTGGTGTGCAGGAGTGGAAGTGGGTGTGCTGGTGTGGGTGTGCAGGAGTGGGTGTGCAGGAGTGGGTGTGCAGGAGTGGAAGTGGGTGTGCAGGAGTGGGTGTGCAGGAGTGGGTGTGCAGGAGTGGCTGTGCAGGAGTGGCTGTGCAGGAGTGGGTGTGCAGGAGTGGAAGTGGGTGTGCTGGTGTGGGTGTGCAGGAGTGGGTGTGCAGGAGTGGCTGTGCAGGAGTGGGTGTGCAGGAGTGGGTGTGCAGGAGTGGAAGTGGGTGTGCAGGAGTGGGTGTGCAGGAGTGGCTGTGCAGGAGTGGGTGTGCAGGAGTGGGTGTGCAGGAGTGGAAGTGGGTGTGCTGGTGTGGGTGTGCAGGAGTGGGTGTGCAGGAGTGGAAGTGGGTGTGCAGGAGTGGGTGTGCAGGAGTGGAAGTGGGTGTGCAGGAGTGGAAGTGGGTGTGCAGGAGTGGGTGTGCAGGAGTGGGTGTGCAGGAGTGGAAGTGGGTGTGCTGGTGTGGGTGTGCAGGAGTGGGTGTGCAGGAGTGGGTGTGCAGGAGTGGAAGTGGGTGTGCTGGTGTGGGTGTGCAGGAGTGGGTGTGCAGGAGTGGCTGTGCAGGAGTGGGTGTGCAGGAGTGGGTGTGCAGGAGTGGAAGTGGGTGTGCTGGTGTGGGTGTGCAGGAGTGGGTGTGCAGGAGTGGGTGTGCAGGAGTGGGAGTGCAGGAGTGGGTGTGCAGGAGTGGGTGTGCAGGAGTGGGTGTGCAGGTGTGGGTGTGCTGGTGTGGGTGTGCAGGAGTGGGTGTGCAGGAGTGGGTGTGCAGGAGTGGGAGTGCAGGAGTGGGTGTGCAGGAGTGGCTGTGCAGGAGTGGGTGTGCAGGAGTGGGTGTGCTGGTGTGGGTGTGCAGGAGTGGGTGTGCAGGAGTGGGAGTGCAGGTGGGTGTGCAGGAGTGGGTGTGCAGGAGTGGCTGTGCAGGAGTGGGTGTGCAGGAGTGGAAGTGGGTGTGCTGGTGTGGGTGTGCAGGAGTGGGTGTGCAGGAGTGGGTGTGCAGGAGTGGAAGTGGGTGTGCAGGAGTGGCTGTGCAGGAGTGGGTGTGCAGGAGTGGGTGTGCAGGAGTGGAAGTGGTGTGCTGGTGTGGGTGTGCAGGAGTGGGTGTGCAGGAGTGGCTGTGCAGGAGTGGGTGTGCAGGAGTGGCTGTGCAGGAGTGGAAGTGGGTGTGCTGGTGTGGGTGTGCAGGAGTGGGTGTGCAGGAGTGGTGTGCAGGAGTGGGAGTGCAGGAGTGGGTGTGCAGGAGTGGGTGTGCAGGTGTGGGTGTGCTGTGGGTGTGCAGGAGTGGGTGTGCAGGAGTGGGTGTGCAGGAGTGGGAGTGCAGGAGTGGGTGTGCAGGAGTGGGTGTGCAGGAGTGGCTGTGCAGGAGTGGTGTGCAGGAGTGGAAGTGGGTGTGCTGGTGTGGGTGTGCAGGAGTGGGTGTGCAGGAGTGGGTGTGCAGGAGTGGAAGTGGGTGTGCAGGAGTGGGTGTGCAGGAGTGGAAGTGGGTGTGCAGGAGTGGGTGTGCAGGAGTGGGTGTGCAGGAGTGGAAGTGGGTGTGCTGGTGTGGGTGTGCAGGAGTGGCTGTGCAGGAGTGGGTGTGCAGGAGTGGGTGTGCAGGAGTGGGAGTGCAGGAGTGTGTGCAGGAGTGGCTGTGCAGGAGTGGGTGTGCAGGAGTGGGTGTGCTGGTGTGGGTGTGCAGGAGTGGGTGTGCTGGTGTGGGTGTGCAGGAGTGGGTGTGCAGGAGTGGGAGTGCAGAGTGGCTGTGCAGGAGTGGGTGTGCTGGAGTGGGTGTGCAGGAGTGGCTGTGCAGGAGTGGGTGTGCAGGAGTGGGTGTGCAGGAGTGGCTGTGCAGGAGTGGGTGTGCAGGAGTGGGTGTGCAGGAGTGGCTGTGCAGGAGTGGAAGTGGGTGTGCTGGTGTGGGTGTGCAGGAGTGGCTGTGCAGGAGTGGAAGTGGGTGTGCTGGTGTGGGTGTGCAGGAGTGGCTGTGCAGGAGTGGGTGTGCAGGAGTGGCTGTGCAGGAGTGGAAGTGGGTGTGCTGGTGTGGGTGTGCAGGAGTGGCTGTGCAGGAGTGGGTGTGCAGGAGTGGGAGTGCAGGAGTGGGAGTGCAGGAGTGGGTGTGCAGGAGTGGGTGTGCTGGTGTGGGTGTGCAGGAGTGGGTGTGCAGGAGTGGGTGTGCTGGTGTGGGTGTGCTGGTGTGGGTGTGCAGGAGTGGGTGTGCAGGAGTGGGTGTGCTGGTGTGGGTGTGCTGGTGTGGGTGTGCAGGAGTGGGTGTGCAGGAGTGGGTGTGCAGGTGTGGGTGTGCAGGAGTGGGTGTGCAGGAGTGGGTGTGCAGGAGTGGGTGTGCTGGTGTGGGTGTGCAGGAGTGGGTGTGCTGGTGTGGGTGTGCAGGAGTGGGGTGCTGGTGTGGGTGTGCTGGTGTGGGTGTGCAGGAGTGGGTGTGCAGGAGTGGGTGTGCAGGTGTGGGTGTGCTGGTGTGGGTGTGCAGGAGTGGCTGTGCAGGAGTGGGTGTGCAGGAGTGGGTGTGCAGGAGTGGGTGTGCAGGAGTGGGTGTGCAGGAGTGGGCCAAGCGTCCAGCCCCCCTCCGCAGCACCGTTCCCAGGCCGGGGCTGCAGGGACAGCTGCAGGGACAGCAGCACCGGAGGAGATGGGCACCAGCAGGTTCAGGTTGGCCATGAGGAACAAGTTCTTCTCCAAAAGGGTTGTCCAGGCCTGGCCCAGGCTGCCCAGGGCCGTGGGGGAGTCCCCAGCCCTGGAGGGGTTCCAGAGCCCTGGGCTGTGGTGCTGAGGCCCTGGCTCAGTGGGGCAGGGCAGTGCCGGGGTAGGGGGTGGCCTCGGTGCTCTTAAAGGTCTCTTCCAACTGTTACCCTTCTATGCTTCTGCTGAGAAAGGCCTCCTGTGATGCTGCCTGAGCTCCAGGGCTGTTCTGGGCAGGCCCAGGAACACTTCAGAGACACCTGAAGAGGATATTTAAGGCAGCCCTAAGAGTTTGGACTCCTGGGCACCACGGGACAGCCCCAACCCTGTGGCCTGAGCCCATGCCCAGAACTGCTTTCCCAGGCTGCTGCATTTGTTCAGCCCCTGGAGGCAGCCTTGGATCCAGCTCCTCTCCAAGCCCTGTCTGCTGAAGCTGCCTGCCAGCACTGGCCTTTGTCAGGGGTGCTCTGGATTGCTGCTGCTCTCTAACCACTTCCCCGGGGGGAGGAAAAGCATACAGCAACACAGGAAACACAACGAGGGGACAGGAGAGAATGCAGCTCCGCTCCTGCCTGGCTGTGTGCTGAGCCCTGCAGTGCCCAGAGGCCAGCCCAGAGCCCTGTCACAGCTGAGCCCTTCCCTAATGAGCTACTGCAGGAGTCAGCCCACGGCTTGCTGAGGGAGAAGCAGCAGCTCTGGGTGGCTGCCTGTGCTGCAGCCTCTCCCTGGTTCTGACTGCTTTGTGGATGCCTCTCCAAGCAGTGCCTTCGGAGGAGCACCACCAGCAGGAGTGCCTGGCCGAGGGGCTGCAGGCACCGAGCCTTTGGAGGCTAACACATGCAGGATCCGTTTCCCCTTTCCTGCTGGAGCTGGAGCCTTTCCCACTGCTCCAGGAGGATTACCTGGGAATCCCCCAGGGGCTCCCTGAGAGGCTGATAATCCCTTACCTGCAGCAGGCTCTGATGGCTTTTCCCTCCAACGAGCCCTCCAGCCTTCCTCGTTGGGCTGCAGCTCTGTCCTTCAGCACTTCAGGAAAGGATGAGGATTAGCCTCCCAACTCCTGGGGCCATCCAGGAGCTGTCACAGCTACTGGAGTGCTACCGAGGCAGCAATGCTTCGTGCAGGGCCCGGCTGGCAGTGTCGAGGCTGGGGGTCGAGAGAGGGGACAGGGACAGGCTCTGCTCAGCTGCACCCTGTGAGAGGCCGAGGGGCAATGGTTAGAAACTGCAGCACAGGAGGTTCCACCCCAGCATGAGGAGGAACTTCTTCCCTGTGAGGGTCACAGAGCCCTGGAGCAGGCTGCTCCTTCTCTGGAGCCTTTCCAGCCCTGTCTGGATGTGTTCCTGTGTGACCTGGGCTGGATTCTCTGCTCCTGCTCTGGCAGGGGGTTGACTCAATGGTCTCCAGAGGTCCCCTCCAACCCCTAACATCCTGTGAGCTGTGATCCTGTGTAATTGGCTCCCCTGTGACTTCAGAATGTGCAGAAAGAATCCTCCTCTAGTGACCTTCATCTGCCCTTGCCCAGGGAATTTTCATCTTCATAGATTCACAGATTCTTAGATTCACAGAGTGGGTTGGGTTGGAAGGGACCCCAAGGATCACCCAGCTCCAACCCCCTGCCATGGGCAGGGACACCTCCCACCAGCACAGGCTGCTCAGGGCCTCATCCAGCCTGGCCCTGAACACCTCCAGGCAGGGCACAGCCACAGCCTCCCTGGGCAGCCTGTGCCAGAGTCTCCCCACACTCACTCTCAAGAATCTCTTCCTCATCTCCACTCTCAGTCTCCTCTCTCCCAGCTCAAAGCCATTGTTTCTCATCCTGGCACTCCCAGCCCTTGTCACAAGTCCCTCCCCAGCTCTGCTGGAGCCCTGCAGGTGCTGGAAGGCTGCTCTGAGGTCTCCTTCTTAAAGAGACTCTTTGTAGCCAGGTCACAGGTGAGTGCTCACAGGCTCTGTGCACCTGGTTGGGGAAGTGTGGCTGCTGTGGCCCATGTGAGGTTATGGCAATGGCCTGGCAAGAGCTGAGAGTTTATTTCCAGTGTTGGCTTTGTGGGGAGGATTCACCAGCAGGCTCTGCAGGGACTCCTCACATCCCAGGCACTGATGACTGAAACGAAGCTGAATTGGTGCTGCTAGGAGCTGGTGAGCCAGCAGCTGGAGTGGGACACAGCAGCACAGGCTGCTCTGAGCTGTGGCCAGTTTTGGGCCCCTCACTCCAAGAAGGACATTGGGGTGCTTGAGGGTGTCCAAAGCAGAGCAACCAGGCTGGTGAAGGGCCTTGAGCACAGGGCTTGTGAGGAATGGCTGAGGGAACAGGGGTGGTTCAGTCTTCAGAAGAGGAGGGTGAAGAGAGACCTCATCCTCCACAGCTAGCACAGAATCACAGAACCACAGAGCTGGCAGGGCTGGAAGGGACCTCAAGGATCAGCCAGCTCCAACCCCCTGCCATGGGCAGGGACACCTCACACTGCAGCAGCTTGCTCACAGCCACCTCCAGCCTGGCTGCAAACACCTCCAGGCAGGAGGCTTCCACCACCTCCCTGGGCAGCCTGTGCCAGGCTCTCACCACCCTCCTGGGGAACAACTTCTTCCTCACAGCCAATCTCAATCTCCCCACTTCTAGTTTTGCTCCATCCCCTCAAGTTCTATCCCTCCCTGACACCCTCCAAAGTCCCTCCCCAGCTTTCTTGCAGCCCCTTGCAGATCCTGGAAGGCCACAATGAGGTCTCCTGGGAGCCTTCTCCTCTCCAGCCTGCACAACCCCAACTCCCTCAGGCTGTCCTCACAGCAGAGCAGCTCCAGCCCTCTGCTCCTCCTCGTGGCCCTTCTCTGGACACCTTCCAGCCCCTCCAGATCCTTCCTGGCACAGAGGCTCCAGCACTGGCCCCAGAGCTGCAGCTGTGGTCTCAGCAGAGTGGAGCAGAGGGGCAGAATCCCCTCCCTGGCCCTGCTGGCCTGTGGCTCACAGGTGGTTGTAGCCAGCTGGGGGTTGGCCTCGTCTCAAGTGGCAGGGCAAGAGCAAACAGCCTCCAGCTGTGCCAGGGGAGGTTCCAGTTCGGCATGAGGTGAAATTTCTCCCCAGCAGAGGCTCTCAGGCACTGGCCCAGGCTGCCCAGGCAGGTGCTGGAGTCCCCATCCCTGGAGGGGTTTAAGAGCTGCATGGATGTGGTGCTGAGGGCTGTGGTTTGGTGGCTTTGTCAGCTCTGGGTGAGGAGCTGGGCTTGGTGATCTCAAAGGTCTCCTCCAACCTCCACAGCTGTTTGTGTGTGCTCCTGGCCATCCACACGCTCTCTTTCACTCAGGGCTCTCACTCCCAGCACTGCTCAGCATTTCTGTGCCTGAGGCTGACAGCAGCCTCAGCTAAAAGCTTTCAGCCAAGTGGCTCTCAGCTCTGCTGGCCAGACAGGGGCTGGGCTGAGCCTTCTCCCTGTGGCTGCTGTCCCTTTGCCCAGGACACGCTGTCCCCTCTCACTGAGTGCAGCCCCTGTCTCCTGGGGCAGTAACTTGTCCCTGGGGTGTTCTCTTGTTTCCTTCCTGAGCAGATTCAGCCCTTGTGCTGGATGCTGAGTCCTGGGTGTCTGCTCCTCAGCTGAAGTGCTGCAGAAGGTCTCTGGGTGACTGTGCAACAGCAGAGTGAGGTTTGCTCCAGGCATCATCTGCTGCCTCCAGAGCGCTGTCTGAGCAGATCAAAGGCAGCACTGCAAGGCTGAGGCTTGGCCCAGGCCCAAGCCCTTATGGCCTTCCAGCTCATCCTCCTGGAGCAGCTGCTCGTGGAGCTTCCACCAGGTGCCTACAAGGAGGACTTGACACACAGCCACTTGGCACTCAGCCCCCAGCATTATGGGTTGGAGAAAGCAGCAGAGGCTTACCCCTGCTAGAGCAGACACTTTCCAGGTACTCTTCCATGATCCTGCTGTCTGTCTTCTTTATCCCAAAGGGCAGGAAAATCATGAGACAATTAAAGTAAGGCTTTCCTGCTGCAAACCCCTCACAAGCTGCCTGGTTTAGCAACCCTGCTCTGAGGGCCCAAGAGGTCACTGGTGAGGTGCAACAGTTGCTTTGAGATGAGATAAGGACTCATCCTATCCCTCTCCTCTCTTCATGCTGGCAGCTTCCATAAGAGACTCCAAGGAGGGTTAAACAAGAACCATTTCTGCTCTTCAGAAGTTTGTGATGCAGAGCAGAAATTCCTTATCAATTATCCTTGTCTTGGAAGCTAAGGATAGCAGATGGAGAATGAGTCATAGAGTCATAAAATCCTTTGGGTTGGAAGAGACCTCTCAGATCATCCAGTCCAGGCCTTCCCCAGCACTGCCAGGTCACCACAAACCACAGCCCTCAGCACCACATCCATACAGCTCTGAAACCCCTCCAGGGCTGGGACTCCACCACTGCCTCAGGCAGCCTGGGCCGGGCCTGGACACCCCTTCTGGGAAGAAATTGTTCCTCATGTCCAACCTAAACCTCTCCTGGTGTAACCTGAGGCCATTTCCTCTCATCCTATCACTTGTTCCTTGGGAGAAGAGCCCAACCCCCACCTGGCTCCAGCCTCCTTTTAGGAGCTAGAGAGAGCCAGAAGATCTCCCTCAGCCTCCTCTTCTCCAGACTTCTTCTTCTTCTCCTCCCTCAGCTTCTCCTCCCCAGCCCTGTTCTCCAGACCCTTGCCCAGCTTCGTTGCCCTTCTCTGGCCCTGCTCCATCCCCTCACTGTCCTGCTTGGAGTGAGAGGCTCAAAACCGAACTCAGGATTCAAGGTGTAGTCCACAGGTTGTGAGGTGTGAGGGCACAGGGATCACACTTGTCATGGTGGAGCAGATTCCTGTGTCTGCGAGCAGCCAGGAGCTGATGCCTCAGGGAGCGTGAGTAAAAAGGAGAGTGCATAGTGAAGCTCCTGACTGCCCTGCCAGCCTGGACCCAGCAAGGCATGGCCATGGCTGGGAGCTGACTTCTTTCCATTCTGGAGCCCTCAATGGATTTTTCCATCACCTGTTCACAGAATCCCAGAGTCACAGCATGCCAGGGGCTGGAAGGGACCTCCAGAGCTCATCCAGTCCAACCCCTGCCAGAGCAGGAGCACCCAGAGCAGCTCACACAGGAGCACAGCCAGGCAGGTTGTGAGTATCTCCAGAGAGGGAGACTCCACAGCCCCCCTGGGCAGCCTGCTCCAGGGCTCTGGCACCCTCACAGGGGAAAATTCTTCCTCCTGTTTCCATGGAGCTTCCTCTGCCTCAGCTTCCACCACTGCCCCTTGTGCTGGCATTGGGCAGCCCCCAGCAGAGCCTGGCTCCAGCCTCTGGGCATCAGGGAGTGATAGGACTAGGGGGAATGGAGTGAAGCTGGAGGTGGGGAGATTCAGGCTGGAGGTGAGGAGGAAGTTCTTCACCGTGAGGGTGGTGAGGCCCTGGAATGGGTTGTGCAGGGAGGTGGTTGAGGCCCTGTCCCTGGAGGTGTTTAAGGCCAGGCTGGATGAGGCTCTGGGCAGGCTGATCTAGTGTGGGGTGTCCCTGCCCATGGCAGGGGGGTTGGAACTAGCTGATCCTTGTGGTCCCTTCCAACCCTGACTGAAACTATGAAACTATGAAACTATCACCCTGCACAGCTTTAGCACCAGCAATGAGCTCTCAGCCTCCTCTCCTCCAAACTGAAGAGCCCCAGCTCCCTTCCAGGCTGTTCTGGACCTGTGCACACACTGCTGGAGAGCAGCATGCCTGGATGGCATCGCAGGGCCGCAGCCACGGCCGGCCGGGACGTGGCGCAGCCACAGCCGGCAGGACAGGGCAGCTCTCTGCCACAGCCTCTGCAAGCTGGGGCAAGGCATTTTGCTTCCCTGTCTGTGGAATGGGGACTACATGTGTCTGTTCCACAGGGAATTGGGTGGCTCATATTTATGGGATGTTCAGATGCTACACCTGTGAGGTTGACAGAACCATGCAGAGAGCATGGGGCAGTTGGGTCTGAGTCCTGTCTGGCTCCAACAGACCAAACCTTAACCCCTTGCTGCCTGTCTTTTAATGCTTTGTCATTGAGTAACTTATTTATCATGTGATAAAGAAGGGTGAGGGCTCTGGAGAGCAGGGCTGGGGAGGAGCAGCTGAGGGGGCTGGGGGTGTTTCAGCCTGGAGCAGAGGAGGCTGAGGGAGACCTCCTTGCTCTCTGCAGCTCCCCGAGAGGAGGCTGGAGCCAGGTGGGGATTGGGCTCTGCTCCCTAGGCTCAGCTGATGGAAGGAGAGGAAATGGCCTGGAGTTGTGCCAAGTTTAGGTTGGAGATGAGGAAAACTTCCTCTGCTGGAAGAGTGGTCAGGGGCTGGCAGAGGCTGCCCAGGGAGGTGGTGGAGTCCCCGTGCCTGGCGGTGTTGAAGGTGTGGCCGTGGCACTTGGGGCCAGGGTTTGGTGGCCACGCTGGTGCTGGGCTGAGCTTGGAGTGGGTGATCCTGGATTCCTTTTCTGGCTCAAACAATTCTATGGTTGTATAAACACAAGAAAGAGGCAGAGGCAGATGGTCTTTGTTGTACCTAACATTTGTCTTGGACTCTTTCTTAGCGTGGGTTTGACTCTGAGGTGCAGGAAGCTGTTGTAGCTTCCATGGGGAACAGTGGATGTCAGCACGGTGGGCAGGGTGCCTGGCAGCTGCCAACTCACCCAGCAGATGATGCTTCCCTTGAGCTCACCTTCAAGGACTGAGTCAAAGAGCACTGAGGCTCTCCAGTGAAAGGCTCAGGCCACCAGGGAGCTCCTGGTTCAGCAAGGATGTGCAGTCCTCATCCCACTCAGCCAGCCCTGCAGAGTGGGCTCCAAACCCAGGCTGGTGTTTCACTGCTTAAAGAGTCTCAGAACGAGAGGGGCTCCAGGCCCTTCTCACCTGGCACTCAGTGTTTGTGGCACAGCTCAGATCACCTCCCTGATTTGTAGGCCATCAGTGACTGTAAATCTCTTCACTCCTCATCAGCAGATTTCAGGGGTTGGGAGTTCACCTCCTGAGCTGTGGTGCAGGCTTGCAGCCCGGCCCAGGCACTCAGTGGCCACAGTGTGGGATTTGAACTGCTTACACCCCCTGGGCTTGCTGTCCTCTGGTGCTTCAGGCAGCAGGACCGGGTCAGCTCTGGGGTGGGGATGGGTGGCTGACAAGAGCAGCTTCCAAACAGAAGGGAAGAGCTGCAGGAAGAGCTGTGGAATGGAATGGAGAGCTCTGGTGCTGCAGGGGATGGACCAGTTCTGGCCAGGGCTGGGGCTGCACCCATGGGAGATGTCGGTCTGCAAGTGGCAGTAACACTTCACTGGAGCTCTGCACTTCCTTAGCCCAATCTGCTGCAGGTGGAAGGCTCACCCTGGAGAAGAGAAGGCTCCAGGGAGGCCTTAACAGAGACCTTAAGTACCTGCAGGGGCCCCAGGAGAGCTGGGGAGGGACTTGTGACAAGGGCTGGGAGTGCCAGGATGAGGAACAATGGCTTTGAGCTGGGAGAGAGGAGATTGAGACTGGAGATGAGGAAGAGATTCTTGGCAGTGAGGCTGGGGAGACTCTGGCACAGGCTGCCCAGGGAGGCTGTGGCTGTCCCCTCCCTGGAGGTGTTGAAGGCCAGGCTGGATGAGGCCCTGAGCAGCCTGTGCTGGTGGGAGGTGTCCCTGCCCATGGCAGGGGGCTGGAAGTGGATGAGCTCTCAGGTCCCTTCCATCCCAACCCATTCTGTGAATCTATGATTGCAACCTGAGCAGCAAAAGCTTCATTTGGGTTAGGGACAGTCTCTGCTGCTTCCTAGATCTGCATCTGGAAAACATTGGAAGGGGCAAGTTAAAAGCCCAACCCCCAAACAGCCTCAGCCTCACCTCTCTCCGGAGGAGGAGCCAGGGGAGGGCAATGCAAGTGCAGGGGTGCACCAGCAAGCATCACTGTGCATCCAGCCACACACCTGGCTTTGCTTGCTGCCTGCTCTTCCCCCTTAGCAGTTCTGCCTCTTGGATTTCCCAGTGAAGGCCACTTCCCATC
Source organism: Colaptes auratus (assembly GCA_015227895.2). Taxonomy (NCBI): domain Eukaryota; kingdom Metazoa; phylum Chordata; class Aves; order Piciformes; family Picidae; genus Colaptes; species Colaptes auratus. The sequence goes on from JAAWVA010000036.1 coordinate 4,983,946, forward strand.
ATGCACACATGGAACCCTATAACCCTGAGTTATGAATTCCCTCTTCCACTGACCTGCCTCTCCATAAATCTTGGGCCTGGAATCTCTCCTCCTTTCTCCTCTCCTTGCTCCCAGCTCGTTCCCTCTTTTTGTCTTCTAAATTAAACACATTCCAGAGAGGGGCCAGGAGCTGTCAGGAAGCTCTGCATGGATGGGGCTTCCTCTGGGATGAGGAGATGCCTGCCTGTGTTTCTACAGCCTGCAGCAATGAGAAAGGGAAGACCTCAGCCTGCAGTGTCTAGCACTCCAGTTCTGCTCCAGGACCAGTTTTGCATTCCCAGGTCACTAGCAGGAAGGCAATAAGCAGTTGTGAGTCCAGGCATGCAAGAGGCAAGAACAGGATTGCTGGAGATCCAGGGGACAGAGAATCACAGAGTGGGTTGGAAGGGACCTTAAAGCTTATCCAGTGCCAACCCCCTGCCATGGGCAGGGACACCTCCCACCAGCACAGGCTGCTCAGGGCCTCATTCAGCCTGGCCTGCAACACCTCCAGGCAGGAGGCAGCCACAGCCTCCCTGGCAGCCTGTGCCAGGCTCTCCCCAGCCTCACTCTCTTCCTCACCTCCAGTCTCAATCTCCCTCTCCCAGTTTGAAGCAGCAGATATCCTACTCTTCAGTTTGCACTTTGGGTTTGGATTTACTGCATTCTTTTTCCTGAAGCACTTCCACACCATCAGGGGAGTTGTGGTGGCTTGAAAGTTCCTCCCCAGCATTGCCTTTGCCAGAGCAGCTCAGCTGGCAGCAAATGGGAGCTGTGTTGACAGGCAAGCTCCAGTCTGCAGTGGGGTGCAATGAATGTGTACAAAACACCCAGGAGCTACAAGGGTTACAGGGACTTACAACTGACAACCAGCACAAGGATCCCCCTGGCCAAAGAGCAGGGGAGCTGCAGCAGCTTCCCCCCCCTGCCTCCTCCTTACCCCCTGCCCACAAAGGGACAAGAGAAGAGAAAGCAGAGAAGCTGTGGTTCACAGCAGGCACAGCAAAAGCCAGGCAGCCAAGGGCAGTAAGGCCAGGAGCAGCAGCAGCACCTGAGCTGGCTCCCAGCTGGAGCATCACTCCCAGCATCACTTTCTCTGTGGGAACCTCACAGATCCCAAAGATCCCATGGGCCAGCTGAGATCGGTTGGAGAGGGTCCAGGGGAGGGCCACAAATACGGTCAGAGGCCTGGAGCACCTTTCCTGTGAGGCCAGGCTGAGGGGGAAGGGCAGGCTTTATGGCAGCCTTCCAGCACCTGAAGGGGGCTACAGGTAGAGGAACTTTTCCTAAGGACCTGTGGTGGTAGGGCAGGGGAAATAGAGCAGGGTAGCTTCAGACTGGACAGTAGGAAGTTCTTAGCAGTGAGGCTGGGGAGACTCTGGCACAGGCTGCCCAGGGAGGCTGTGGCTGCCTCCTGCCTGGAGGTGTTCAGGGCCAGGCTGGATGAGGCCTTGAGCAGCCTGTGCTGGGGGGAGGTGTCCCTGCCCCTGGCAGGGGGCTGGCACTGGCTGAGCTTTGAGGCCCCTAACCCATCTGTGGTGATTCTATGACTCCAGCCAGGGAGTGGGGGGCAGATGCAGGCAGTGCCAGCTGAATGGCTGTGCTTAGCCATTCAAACCACCACCAACTGAGTGCCCCCAGTGCAAAGGAGCCAAAGGAGCTGTGAGGAAGTATCAAAGCCTTTGTCCCATGTGCAGGCTAAACAGCCACTATCAGCAGTCTCCCTGGCCAGCTTCCTCTGTTGTTTCTTTCCCTCTGGAGATTTGGCAGTGGGATTGATTTGCTGCCTGACTCCCTGCCTTGGGCTGACATCCTGTGGATCAGTGACTGGATTAGCAGAGCCAGTGCTAGGGAGACATCTGAATGTTTGCCTTGGATGGTTTTAAGGGGGAGAGCTGACATTTAGGCTAAGTTTAGCAACTACTGAGCTACCTGATGTTATTTGAGTCTATCATCAGTGAATGTGCAGCTGACAGCAAGCTGGGGGCAGGAGTTGATCTGTTGGAGGGTGGGAGAGCTCTGCAGAGGACCTTGCCAGGCTGGACAGATGGGCAGAGGCCAAGGGCAGGAGATTGAACACATCCAAGTGCCAGGGGCTGCACTTTGGCCACAGCAACCCCAGGCAGTGCTCCAGGCTGGGGGCAGAGTGGCTGAGAGCAGCCAGGCAGAGAGGGACCTGGGGGGAGTGGTTGACAGCAGCTGAACATGAGCCTGCAGTGTGCCCAGGCAGCCAAGGAGGCCAATGGCATCCTGGCCTGCATCAGGAACAGTGTGGCCAGCAGGAGCAGGGAGGTCATTGTGCCCTGTGCTCAGCACTGCTGAGGCCACACCTTGAGTCCTGTGTCCAGTTCTGGGCTCCTCAGGTCAGGAAAGATGTTGAGCTGCTGGGAGGTGTCCAGAGAAGGGCAACAAAGCTGGGGAGGGGTCTGGAGCACAGCCCTGTAGGAGAGGCTGAGGGAGCTGGGGTTGCTTAGCCTGGAGAAGAGGAGGCTCAGGGGAGACCTCATTGCTCTCTCCAACTCCCTGAAGGGAGGTTGTAGCCAGGTGGGGTTGGTCTCTTCTCCCAGGCAGCAGCCCCAGAACAAGAGGACACGTCTCAGGCTGCGCCAGGGCAGGTTTAGGCTGGATTTAGGAGGAAGTTCTATACAGAGAGAGTGATTGCCCATTGGATGTGCTGCCCAGGGAGGTGGCTGCATGGTTTAGTTGATCAGGTGGTGCTGGTGGAGAGGTTGGACAGGATTATCTTGAAGGTCTCTTCCAACCTATTCTATTCTATTCTATTCTATTCTATTCTATTCTATTCTATTCTATTCCATTCCCCTCCCCAAGCAAAGTTTAAGTAGTTTTCACCTGACAGCTTAGCCACAGGCTCATAGAATTGTCAGGGCTGACTGCAGGCTCTGCTCTTTCCCTGGTGAGTTAAGCAAGCACAGCAGAGAGCTGTGGTCAGCAGCTCAGTGCCCCGATGGAGAGCAGTGATGAGTGTGGCCCTCAGATGTCAGCACTGGCACCAGTGAGGTTCAGCATCTGTGTTGGTGGTGTGGACAGTGGAGCTGAGGCACCCTCAGCAAGTCTGCAGTGACACCAAGCTGTGTGGTGCTGCAGGGAGGCTGCAGGGAAGGATCCATCCAGAGGGACCTGGCAGGCTGCAGAGGGAGGTCCAGGACAACCTCATGAATTTCAAAAAGGTCAAGTGCTAGGTTGGTTCAGTCCCAAGCACAAATCCAGGCTGAGGGAGGATGGCTGAGAGCAGCCTGGGGAGAAACTTGGGGGTGTCAGTTGGTGACAAACTCCCCAGGAGCCAGCACTGTCCCTGGCAGCCCAGAGCCAGCTGAGTGCTGAGCTGCAGCCAGAGCAGGGAGAGCAGCAGCACAGGGAGGGATTCAGCTGAGACCCCCACCTGCAGCACTGCCTCCAGCTCTGGGGCCCTCAGCACAAGAAGGACCTGGAGCTGCTGGAGAGACTCCAGAGGAGGCCATGGAGATGGTCAAGGGCTGCAGAACCTCCCCTATGGGGCCAGGCTGGGAGAGCTGGGGCTGCTCAGCCTGGAGAAGAGAAGGCTCCAGGAGACCTCAGAGCAGCCTTCCAGTACCTGCAGGGACTCCAGCAGAGCTGGGAGGGACTCTGGACAAGGCTGGGGGTGCCAGGATGAGGAACAATGGCTTTGAGCTGGGAGAGGGAGACTGAGAGTGGAGATGAGAAGAAATTCTTCAGAGTGAGGCTGGGGAGACTCTGGCACAGGTTGCCCAGGGAGGCTGTGGCTGCCTCCTGCCTGGAGGTGTTGCAGGCCAGGCTGGATAAGGCCTTGAGCAAGCTGTGCTGGTGCTAGCAGGGGGCTGGAGCTGGATGATGTTGAGGTCCCTTCCAACCCAACCCATGCTGTGACAGAGATTTTTACAGAGCTCTTGGGAGAAACACTTGCAGAGGGCTGCAGCAGCGACGTCCCAGCATGTGCCTGCAGCAGGGCTGCAGGAGCTACGTCCCCGCAGTGCCTGCAGCAGGGCTGCAGAGTGACGTCCTGCAGTGCCTGCAGCAGGGCCGCAGGAGCGATGTCCCAGCAGTGCCTGCAGCAGGGCTGCAGGAGCGATGTCCCAGCAGTGCCTGCAGCAGGGCTGCAGGAGCGATTCCCAGCAGTGCCTGCAGCAGGGCTGCAGGAGCGATGTCCCAGCAGTGCCTGCAGCAGGGCTGCAGCAGCGATGTCCCAGCAGTGCCTGCAGCAGGGCTGCAGGAGCGATGTCCCAGCAGTGCCTGCAGCAGGGCTGCAGCGCAGCGATGTCCCAGCAGTGCCTGCAGCAGGGCTGCAGGAGCGACGTCCCAGCAGTGCCTGCAGCAGGGCTGCAGGAGCGACGTCCCAGCAGTGCCTGCAGCAGTGCCTGCAGCAGCGCTGTCCCAGCAGTGCCTGCAGCAGTGCCTGCAGCAGCGATGTCCCAGCAGTGCCTGCAGCAGTGCCTGCAGCAGCGACGTCCCAGCAGTGCCTGCAGCAGGGCTGCAGGAGCGACGTCCCAGCAGTGCCTGCAGCAGTGCCTGCAGCAGCGACGTCCCAGCAGTGCCTGCAGCAGTGCCTGCAGCAGCGATGTCCCAGCAGTGCCTGCAGCAGGGCTGCAGCAGCGATGTCCCAGCAGTGCCTGCAGCAGGGCTGCAGGAGCGACGTCCCAGCAGTGCCTGCAGCAGGGCTGCAGGAGCGACGTCCCAGCAGTGCCTGCAGCAGGGCTGCCTCATGGCAGTGGGAAGAGGTTTTTGCCTGTCTCAGGTGCCACAGAGGTCAGACTGCAGTCAGGGTCTGAATGCAAACCTGAGGGCAGGCCAGGCCAGGCTTTGCCTCATGGCTTTCAGATGCAGCTGCCTGGCCCTTAGGTTCTGTGAGGAACTTTTCCCCCCATGGGAAATGACTGAATGCAGGAGAATTTGTTTCCTGCCAGAGCTGCTCTGTGCCTAAAGCTCCTGCACTCTGCTTTCATCTGCCTGCCTTTGCCTGCAGGCAGAAGCAGCAGCAGCCCTCACCTGGGCTGTGCTCTGCTCTGCAGGCAGTTGCCTTCCCAACAGCCATGCTCTGTGCTTAAAGCTCTTGCTCAGCTGTTGCTTGAGATCTTTGCCCTGTGAGAGCAGCTGTCCAGTGCTGAGGCTCTCCTGGTTTCATAACTCATCACTGCAACAGGGAGGATTAGATTGGGCATTAGGGGATTGTGGTCAGGCACTGGGATGTGCTGCCCAGGGAGGTGCTGCAGTCCCCAAGCCTGGCTGTGTGAAAGGTGGTTTGGCTGTGGTGCTTGGGGCTATGGCTTAGGGTGACCCTTGCAGAGCAGGGTTGAGGTTGGGCTTGGTGAGCCTGAGGCCCTCTTCCAGCCTGAATGATTCTGTGGTTGTGTGGAATCTTGGTGCTGGGGTCCTCTGGTTCCCAGGGGGAAGGTTGTCCCAGAGAGGTTCTCAGTAGTGCTTGTGTTCAGCGTTCATGGTGATGCTCTCCTGTGGCCTGGGGACAGCTTCCCTCCTGGAATGCTTCCCTCTGTGCTCACACCAGCCCAGTCCTGGCCTCTGCTGAGGAGAAAGAATCACTTGGTATTGAAAACTGACGAGGAGACATTGGCAGCCCTCTCTAGAATCAAGCATTCCATGGACAGCTGGCATTAGCTGCTGCATCCAAGGGTGTGAAGTGAGACAGCAATGAGCTGCACCCCCAGGGAGCTGCAGCCCTGTTCTGTGCAGGGAGTGCTGCCTTCACTTTTGGAAAGCCTGGGCAGGGTCAGTGTGGAGGTGGAGGCTCCTCCTGCCTCCCCTGTGGGCGAGCTGGGGACGCTGCCCTGGTGTGGGTGCCATGGCCTGCCCATGCTGTGTGAGCAGGAGGGAGCTGCCCTGGTGTGGGTGCCATGGCCTGCCCCATGCTGTGTGAGCAGGAGGGAGCTGCCCTGGTGTGGGTGCCATGGCCTGCCCCATGCTGTGTGAGCAGGAGGGAGCTGCCCTGGTGTGGGTGCCATGGCCTGCCCCATGCTGTGTGACAGGAGGGAGCTGCCCTGGTGTGGGTGCCATGGCCTGCCCCATGCTGTGTGAGCAGGAGGGAGCTGCCCTGGTGTGGGTGCTGTGGCCTGCCCCATGCTGTGTGAGCAGGAGGGACCTGCCCTGGTGTGGGTGCCATGGCCTCCCCGTGCTGTGTGAGCAGGAGGGAGCTGCCCTGGTGTGGGTGCTGTGGCCTGCCCCGTGGCTGTGTGAGCAGGAGGGAGCTGCCCTGGTGGTGGGTGCTGTGGCCTGCCCCATGCTGTGTGAGCAGGAGGGAGCTGCCCTGGTGTGGGTGCTGTGGCCTGCCCCATGCTGTGTGAGCAGGAGGGAGCTGCCCTGGTGTGGTTGCCATGGCCTGCCCTGTGCTGTGTGAGCAGGAGGGAGCTGCCCTGGTGTGGGTGCCATGGCCTGCCCCATGCTGTGTGAGCAGGGGGGAGCAGGGGGGAGGTGTCAGCCCCTGAGACATTCACAGGCTCCCAGAATGGCTCAGGCTGGAAGGGACCTCACAGAGCATCTCCTCCCCGCCCCTGCCATGGCAGGGACACCTCTCAGCTAGATGAAGGCAAGTCAGTCCAGGTCTCCTGTGATGGGAAACCCCTCCTGCCTCACTGCTGCCCTCCCCAGCCACTCAGTCAGGGAACCAGAGAGGGGTTGGGCTGGAAGGGACCTTAAAGCTCATCCAGTCCCAAGCCCCTGCCACGGGCAGGGACACCTCTCCACTAGATTCAGCGCTCAAGCCTCACCCAGCCTGGCCCTGGCCCACCCCAGCCTCCCTGGCAGCCTGTCCAAGCTGCTGTTCAGTGTAGGCTGTGCTTGATGAAAAGACAACAGTTATGAAACAAACTGTCCTGAGGCTCCTGTAGCAGGAGGAGAGCTCCACCTGCACTCCACCCCTGCTCTGAGCTCCTCTGCCACTGCCTTGTGGTTCTGAGGAGCTGAGGGCTGGCTCCAGGCACAGCAGCTGTGGCTGAGTCCTGGGGGTCTGTGGATCTCTTGCTTGGTTTGCTTTTAGTGCCTCTTTTGTCCCTTTCAAGCTGCTGCAGTGCCAGAGGTCACTCAGTTAGAATCCTGCTACTCCTAGCAAGGACCCAAGGTGTGAGCTCTTTGCCAGAAGGAGGACCAGGGAGGATGGAAGATGGAAGTGCCCCAAGGCTCCTGGCAAAGTGATGCAGGCAAATATTTCCCACTGGGAATCTGCTCCCTTGGAGCTTGTGCTCTGAGGACCTTTCTAGATGTTGTCAGAGAGCAACTGGAGCTTCAGAGTAACTGACATGGGAGAATTGTAGGCTGTGGAGTTTGGCCATCACCGAGGGCCTGTGTCCTGCTCTGCTCAGCAGCCCTGCTGGCCCTACAGGCATCTGCTGCTCTGCCAGCTCCTGCAGTGCTCACTGTGGCACTGCCAGCATCCCCCGCATGAGCAGGGCACAGAGCTGCTGGACACAGCCCAGAGCAGGCCACAAGGATGACCCAGGGGCTGGAGAGCTCTGCTGTGAGCTCAGCTGAGGGAGCTGGGGGGTTCAGCCTGCAGAAGAGAAGGCTCCAGGGGGACCTCAGGGCTGCCTTCCACTACCTGAAAGGACCCTACAGGAAGGCTGCAGAGAGACTT
>JAAWVA010000036.1:4992060-5056682 GCA_015227895.2 Colaptes auratus
TCCAGAGCTCATCCAGTTCCAACCCCTGCCAGAGCAGGGTCACCCAGAGCAGCTCACACAGAACACATCCAGGTGGGCTTTTGTAATATCTCCAGAGAGGGAGACTCCACAGCCCCCTTGGGCAGCCTGCTCCAGGGCTCTGGCACCCTCACAGGGAAAACATTTTTCCCTCCTGGTTCCATGGAACTTCTTCTGCCTCAGCTTCCACATCACAGAGTGGGTTGGGTTGGAAGGGACCTTAAAGCTCAGCCAGCTCCAACCCCCTGCCATGGGCAGGGACAACCTCCCACCAGACAGGCTGCTCAAGCCTCATCCAGCCTGGCTTGAACACCTCCGGCAGGAGGCAGCCACAGCCTCCCTGGGCAGCCTGTGCCAGGCTCTACCCAGCCTCACTGCAAAGAATTTCTTCCTCATCTCCAGTCTCAATCTCCTCTCTTCCAGATAAAAGCCATTGACAAGGTCCTGGCACTACAAAGTCTTGTATAAGGCCTCCCAATAAACCTCCCTGAGCAGGAAAAAAGGCTGGGGATGGAGAGAAGCATCCAAACACAGCTGTGAGCTGCAGCCCAAAGAGGAAGGAAAAATCTTTTGGCCAGGGCCCCTGCTAAAACTGTGCAGCAATGAGCAAAGTGCTGCTGGTGCCAGCAAGATGGACCTGTGGGGCTCCTTACACACAGGCACCTCCCCCCTTTGACTCCTTCTCCTTGCTTTCCTCCCTTCCCCCAGCCCTGAGTGCAGTAGCTGGGGTGGAGGAGATAAAAATGTGTAATTAAGGGAGTTGCCACTTGCTAAAGCTGGAGACTGCTGGAGCAGGAGACAGGGTTTGTGGTGACAGAGCTAAATCTGGGACCCACCAATTGCTGCTAATGCTGAGAGCCTGTGGCTGCTGTGCCACCCAGGCAGTGGTGGTGGAAAGACCAGCTTGGGATTGCAACAGCAACATCTGTGCTCCACCTCTCCCCCTGACAGTGGATGTCTGAGGCTTGCAATCAGGGAATCCTAGCAGGGCTTTGGGACAGCTGTGTGGATGCACACAGAGCAGTGGGGACTGAGACACAGTCCAGCAATGAAAGCTGCTGCTTATCTTACTCAGGCATGTGGACCTGGAATCACATTCTGGTTTGGGTGGGAAGGGACATTTGAAGTTCCTCCAGCCCAACCTCTCTGCAGCCAGCAGGGACATCCCCAACCACAGCAGGCTGCTCAGAGCCCCAAACAACCTGACCTGCACTGGTGCCAGGGATGAGCATCTCCCACCTCTCCGGGCAGCCTGGGACAGGGCCTCAACACCCTCAGGGTAAACAATTTTTTTCCTTCTCTCCACTCTTAATCTCCCTCTTGGAGTCCAAACCATCCCCCCTTGGCCTGGCACCACAGGCCCTGAGAAACACTCTGTCCCCAGCTTTCTGATCTCCCCTTGAAGCACTGCAAGGCCACCAGCAGCTCTCCCTGGAGCCTTCTCCTCTGCCCAAGGCCAACTCTCTCAGCCTGGAGCCTCCCAGCAGAGGGCTTCCAGCCCTGCCAGCACTGCTGTGGCCTCCTCTGGGCCTGCTCCCCCAGGTCCCTGTCTGTGCTGAGGGCTCCAGAGCTGCCCCAGCACTGCAGGGAGGTCTCAGCAGAGCACAGCAGAGGGGCAGAGTCCCCTCCCTGCCCCTGCTGCCCACACTGCTGGGGCTCAGCCCAGGCCAGGCTGGGGCTGGGCTGGCAGTGCTTGGTGCTGGCTCCTGTCCAGCTTTGCACCCCCAGCACCTCCAAGCCCTTCTCCACAGGGCTGCTCTCCAGCCTTTCATCCCTCAGCCTGGAGTGATTCTGAAGATTGCCCTGACCCAAGTTTTGGACCTGGCCCACTTCTGCTTCTTGCCCAGGTCCCTCTGGCTGACATCCCTCAGGTGTGTCAAATGCATCAGCTCCTTGGCCAGCCTTAATCTGAGCATGGGTCTTAGGCCAGAGGCACGTGTGTGGCAGAGGAGGAGAGGACATACAGTGCCTTGCTGGGATGCTGCAGGGCTTGGGAACTCTTCTTGTTGTCTCTGTGCCTATGTTTGAGCACAGAGACTGTGAACTTTTGTCTCTTTACCCTCAATTTCTTTGAAGCACCAAAAGCAGCAGTCCAAACAGTCATTTGAAAGAGCCAACCTTCAGAGTTGCTCCTTCTGGCCTCATTGAGAGAAACCATTCTTGAAAAGGAAGCCACAGAAGCAACTGAACTCTGGTGTCAACTGCAGCAAGACAGGATGTAGGCAGTGAGCTGATCTCCTGACATTTGAGTGCCATATAGCTCACCTTGAGCTCTTGACTTGCAAAGGTCATTTAGGTTTAGCCACCCCCAGCACTGAAACCCAGAAATGCATGAGAACAGCTTGCCCAGGGAGGTGTGGGTCCCCCCATCCCTGGAGGGCTTCAAGAAATGCGTGGCCAGGGCACCTGGGGCCATGGTTTGGGGGCCATGGCGGTGTTGGGTTGCTGGTTGGAGTCGATGACCTTAGAGAGCTTTTCCAACTGGAAGAATTCTGTGGTTCTGTGACACTTTGCTGTGAGAGCTGAGGAGGACTAAAGAAAGTTAGATAGTGTTGGGTGGGAGGTTGGGCTGGGTGATCTCAAAGGTCTCTTCCAACCTGGTTAATTCTATTCTATTCCATTCCATTCCATTCCGTTCTATTCTATTCTATTCTATTCTATTCTATTCTATACTTCTACTCTATTCTATTCTATTCCATTACAGTCTATTCTATTCCTCTATTCCATTCTATTCTTCTATTCCTTCTATTCTATGCTATTCTATTCTATTCTATTCTACTCTATCTATTCTATTCCTTACAGTCTATTCTATTCCATTCTATTCTATTCTATTCTATTCTACTCTATTCTATTCTATTCCATTACAGTCTATTCCATTCTATTCCATTCTATTCTATTCTACTCTATTCTATTCTATTCCATTACAGTCTATTCTATTCCATTCTATTCCATTCCATTCCATTCCATTCTATTCTATTCTATTCTATTCTATTCTATTCTATTCTATCTACTCTATTCTATTCTATTCCATTACAGTCTATTCTATTCCATTCTATTCCATTCTATTCCATTCTATTCTATTCTATTCTATTCTATTCTATTCTACTCTATTCTATTCTATTCCATTACAGTCTATTCTATTCCATTCTATTCTATTCTATTCCATTACAGTCTATTCCATTCTATTCCATTCTATTCTATTCTACTCTATTCTATTCTATTCCATTACAGTCTATTCTATTCCATTCTATTCCATTCCATTCCATTCCATTCTATTCTATTCTATTCTATTCTATTCTATTCTATTCCATTCCATTCCATTCCATTCTACTCCTATTCTATTCCATTCTACTCTGCTGTATTCTACTCCATTCCATTCCATTCTATTCCATTCTATTCCATTCTATTCTATTCTATTCTACTCTATTCTATTCTATTCCATTACAGTCTATTCTATTCCATTCTATTCCATTCCATTCCATTCCATTCTATTCTATTCCATTCCATTCCATTCTATTCCATTCCATTCCATTCCATTCTACTCCACTCTATTCCATTCCACTCTATTCTATTCCATTCCATTCTACTCTGCTCTATTCTACTCCATTCCATTCCATTCCATTCCATTCCATTCCATTCCATTCCATTCTACTCCTATTCTATTCCATTCTATTCCACTCTATTCCATTCCACTCTATTCTATTCCATTCCATTCTACTCTGCTCTATTCTACTCCATTCCATTCCATTCCATTCCATTCCATTCCATTCCATTCCTTCCAATTCTATTCTATTCTATTCTATTCTATTCTTTCTATTCTATTCTATTCTACTCTACTCTCCTACTCCTTTCCTTCCATTCCATTCCACTCCTATTCTATTCTATTCTATTCTATTCTTTTTCTATTCTATTATTCTATTCTATTCTATTCTATTCATTCCATTCTATTCCATTCCATTCCATTCCATTCCATTCCATTCCATTCCATTTCCATCCATTCTACTCCTATTCTATTCCATTCTATTCCACTCTATTCCATTCACTCTATTCTATTCCATTCCATCTACTCCTGCTCTATTCTACTCCATTCCATTCCATTCCATTCCATCCATTCATTCCATTCCAATTCTATTCTATTCTATTCTATTCTATTCTATTCTATTCTATTCTATTCTACTCTACTCTACTCCATTCCTTTCCATTCCATTCCACTCCTATTCTATTCTATTCTATTCTATTCTATTCTATTCTATTCCATTCCATTCTATTCCATTCCATTCTATTCCATTCTATTCTACTCTACTCTACTCTACTCCATTCCATTCCATTCCATTCCACTCCATTCCATGCTATTCTATTCTATTCTATTCTATTCTATTCCATTCCATTCCATTCCATTCTATTCCATTCTACTCCACTCTATTCTATTCTACTCTACTCCATTCCATTCCATTCCATTCCATTCCATTCCATTCCATTCCATTCCATTCCACTCCTATCCTATTCTATCCTATTCTATTCCATTCCATTCTATGCTATTCTATTCTATTCTACTCTACTCTACTCTACTCTATTCCATTCCATTCTATTCTATTCCATTCCACTCCACTCCACTCCTAGTCTAGTCTAGTCTAGTCTAGTCTCATCTAGTCTAGTCTATTCCATTCCATTCTAGTCTACTCTAGTCTAATCTAGTCTATTCTAGTCTATTCCATTCTAGTCTAGTCTAGTCTAACCTAGTCTAGTCTATTCTAAAGCAGGGAGTGAAAGGACTTCCCTTGGCCATAGTCACCCTCAGTCAACCCCATCCACCCCTCCACCATTTCTATTCTTTCAAAACCCCCTGATTTTGACTCAGACTTTGTGCTGCACCTTGGCACTAACCTGACAAGTGATCAGCAGCTCATCAAGAAGAAGCCTTCTTTTAATAGCACTAATTAAAAATTTAAAAAAAAAAAAGAAAGAAAGAAAGAAAGAAAGAAAGGGGGGGGGAAGTTCCTTTTTTATTGCAGTTCCTAGGATTAATAATAGCTGGAGTCAGAATTTCCAGCATGAGCCAGTCCCTCCATAGCCACAGGTGCAGACGGGTGAAGCAGCTTAGGCAAGCTGAGGTTGATCACATTTTCCATGTAAAAGGGCACAGTAATTACAGCTGATGAGGGTGCTGGAGCCAAACCTCTGGATCTTGGTAGAGCAGAAAGAAAAAAAATGAGGCAGCAACCCAATGGATTCATAATCAACAGGGGCAGCCACAGGAGGAGTCTTAAAATGCCAATTTAAAAGCACTTAGCAGCAGCGTGCTCTGCTCCTACGGCTTCTGAGGAGCAGGACACTGGAGGAGAGGTAATGAGTGTCCCTGGAAAGTGCTGCTATGCAGGGCAGCTCCTCAGCTCTACCTGCACTTCCAGTGCTTGCACACCTCACACTCATCTTTTCCCTTTGATTGTAGGTAGGCACAGAGTATTTGAGTGCATCTTAAGGGTGAAGTGGAAAAGTGAAGTGGCTGACGCTGAAGATTCAGTTTGGAGGGCTGACTGAAGTCAGCCTTAGGTATAGCAGCTCTGTGTCCCCTGCCTGGAGTTAGAACACCCTTGCAAAACAGAAGCATTCAGTTTCAGAACAGAAGTGTGCATCTGTGCCTTCAGATACCTCTGGCTGTGCGGAAAGGATGCAAAGATCCTGTCCTGATGGAGAGCGAAGCAACAGCACTTGGAAGAATCAGAGAGTCACAGCATGCATGGGGCTGGAAGGGACTCCAAGGTCATCTCATCCAATCCCCCTGCAGGCAGCAGGGACACCTCCAGTGTGGCTGCCCAGGGCCACATCGAGTTTCACCTTGAATGCCTCCAGGGATGGGGCCTCAATCACTTCTCTGGGCAGCCTGTTCCAGTGTCTCACCAACCCCACTGTGCAGAGCTTCCTCCTGATGTCCAACCCAATTCTGCCCTGCTGCAGTTTCAAACCACTGCCTCTCGTCCTATCACTGCAAGTCCTTGGAAACAGTCTGTGCCCAGCCTTCAGATTGGGGAGGGCTGTGAATGTGGTCTACCTGGACTTCAGCAAGGCCTTTGACACCATCCCCCACAGCAAACTGCTGGCCAAGCTGTCAGCCCCTGGCTGGGACAGCAGCACTCTGAGCTGGGTTAGGAACTAGCTGGAGGCTGAGCCCAGAGAGTGGTGGTGAATGGTGCCACAGCCAGCTGGCAGCCAGGCACCAGTGGTGTGCCTCAGGGATCAGTGCTGGGCCCCAGCCTCTTTAATATCTTCATTGATGATCTGGATGAGGGGAGTGAGACAGTCATCAGCAAATTGCAGATGACACCAAGCTGGGAGCAGATGTTTGTCAGTCAGAGGGCAGAAAGGGCTCTGCAGAGGGACCTTGCCAGGCTGGACAGATGGGCAGAGGCCAACAGGATGGCATTCAAACAAGTCCAAGTGCCAGGGGCTGCACTTTGGCCACAGCAACCCCAGGCAGAGCTACAGGCTGGGGTCACAGTGGCTGAGAGCTGCCAAACAGAGAGGGACCTGGGGGGGCTGATTGACAGCTGCCTGAACACGAGCCTGCAATGTGCCCAGGTGGCCAAGAAGGCCAATGGCATCCTGGCCTGCATCAGGAAGAGTGTGGCCAGCAGGAGCAGGGAGGTCATTGTGCCCTGTACTCTGCATTGGTTAGGCCTCACCTTGAGTCCTGTGTCCAGTTCTGGGCCCCTCAGGTTAGGAAGGACATGGAGACACTTGAAGGTGTCCAGAGAAGGGCAACAAGGCTGGGAGAGGCCTTGAGCACAGCCCTGTGAGGAGAGGCTGAGGGAGCTGGGGTTGCTTAGCCTGGAGAAGAGGAGGCTCAGGGGAGACCTCATTGCTCTCTACAACTCCCTGAAAGGTGGTTGTAGCCAAGTAGTTGGTCTCTTCTCTCTAGCATCCAGCACCAGAACAAGAGGACACAGTCTCAAGCTGTGCCAGGGGAAGTTCAGGCTGGAGCTGAGCAGAAAGTTCTTCCCAGAGAGAGTCATTGGCCATTGGGATGTGCTGCCCGGGGGGGTGGTGGAGTCACCGTCCCTGGAGGTGTTCCAGAGGGGATTGGATGTGGCACTTGGTGCCATGGTCTGGTCATGAGGTCTGTGGTGACAGCTTGGACTGGACGATCTTTGAGGTCTCTTCCAACCTTGGTGATACTGTGAGACTGAAATGCAGCTCCAAGGTCTCCTGGGGGCTTCTCTTCTGCAGGCAACACAGACCCAACTCTCTCAGCCTGTCCCCATAGGAGAGGTTCTTTGATCATGTTTGTGGCCTCCTCTGGTCCTTCTTGTGTTGGGGGCCCCAGAGCTGGTCATAGTACTCCAGCTGAGGTCTTTCCAGAGCAAAATTAACTGAGCTGGGTTTCCCAGGCAGTTCAGCCCCTGGTTTGCAGAGCATCTTTGTGCCACAGCCTGATTCCTGTCTGTCTGAATGAGTGCTAAGATCCTTGGAAATCTTTACTCCTGGCTCTGGGCTCTGCACACTTTAAAACATGCCCTTGGTCTCTCCTAACACACTGAACCCTGAGGAGAAATACCAGGAGGGTTAGAAACCACCACCAGATATATTTTGAGCTTGCTTCCCTGTATTATCTTCACACCCTCCTGCCCCAAAGCCTCTGAAAGCTCCTATCTCATCTCCCCGCTGTGATTACACCCAAGGGATATGTCTGCACCGCAGCGCGGAGGGGCCCATGCCAGCTCTCGACAAGCTCACTCTGGTACTGGAGGCAGGCTGGCTGCAGCAGCACCCAGCACATTTCCTCTGCAGGCTGCTTTTGGCCAGCTCCTCCTGCCCCGCTGAAGGTGGCTGTGAAAGCAAAGCAGCAGGCTCCCGGCTTGGCTCCGCTGGCAAGGCAGAGCCGCGGCAGGGCAGCCGCTCCCCGGGAGCTCGCTCCCACGCCGTCTGCCTGCCAGGGCTGCATGGACTGCCTGCACCGAGATTCCCTGCTTGAGGATGTGAGCTGCTGTACAACTGTTTGCCATGAGCAGCAGAGCCGAGCTGACACTCCCCTCAGAGACAGCAACACTTTTCCTTTGGTGGGGGGAGGACCTCTTTTTGTTCTGGTAACCCTTTGGCCGTTCTGCATCGCTGGGTACCACGCTGGCATCCCGCTGCAGGGGGCAGCTGCTGCCACCTCTGCATCCTCTGGTGGCTATGAGATGTCGTGGCCCAGCAGGCACAGGAAGGGAAAGCTGATCCTTGAAATCACAACGAGTTTGAGGCCACTCTTCAACAGCCACTTGTAGCTCTCAGACAAGAGGCATAGCTGGAGCCTCACCACGCTGCGGGGCGAGCAAGGAACCACAGATCACAGCATCACAGAAGGGCTGGGTTGGAAGGCACCTTAAAGCTCAGCCAGTTCCACCCCCCTGCCATGGGCAGGGACACCTCCCACCAGCACAGGCTGCTCAGGGCCTCGTCCAACCTGATCTTGGACACCTCCAGGGAGGGCACAGCCACAGCCTCCCTGGGCAGCCTGTGCCAGAGTCTCCCCAGCCTCACTGCAAAGAATTCCTTCCTCATCTCCAGCCTCAGTCTCTGCTCTCCCAGCTCAAAGCCATTGTCCCTCATGCTGCCACTCCCAGCCCTTGTCCAAAGTCCCTCCCCAGCACTCCTGCAGCCCCTTCAGATACCAGGAGGCTGCTCTGAGGAGCCTTCTCTTCTCCAGGCTGAGCAGCCCCAGCTCTCTCAGCCTGTGCCTATAGCAGAGGTTCTCCAGCCCTTCTCATCATCTTTTTGGCTGTCTCTGGACCCTCCCCAACAGTTCCAGGTCCTTCTTGTGTTGGGGGCCCCAGAAGTGGAGCAGGACTGCAGGTGGGGTCTCACGAGGGCAGGGCAGAGGGGAAGCATCACCTCACCCATGCTGCTGGTCAGGCTTCTCTCCAGGCAGCCCAGAGCCCCCAGGGCCAGCCACGAAGGTGCAGCCCAGGGCAGGAGGGCTCCCTGGACCCTCTCCTCACTCTCCTTCCTCTGTCTGGCAGCGGTGGAGCAGCCCTAAGACAATGCAGAACCCAGGCCAAACCCCACAGCCACTCTGTCTGTCTAACCCTGTCTGGCAGAGGAGCAGTGATTATTACCTGCTGTAATTCCCCCAAGTTATTTAGGGCTGTCTCCTCATTATCTCCCTATCTTGGCTCCCACACTAATTACAGAGCAGCTTCACCAGGGCAAGCTCTTCAGCAGTAGTAGTTTGAAATTGGTGTCTTTCTTTCTTTCTTGATTAGTTTCCAGGACTCTGCTGTTGCATCAAAGCTGTGCTGGTTCCTGTGAGCAGCCCTGGCAGAGCTCTGCTGGGGCAGCTGCAGAATGGGCTCCAAGGAGGAAATGGCCAGGGGGAGACTAAGGAAACAAAGAGCAGTGCTGAGAAGTGAAAAGAAAGGGGAGAGGGGGGAAACTCAAGGCAGTTGTGATGCAGGTGAGCACAGGCACCCAGGCCTGGCCAGATGGGCACACACACACCTTGGCACCTGGCACTGGCACCCAGGGCTGGCCAGAGGAGCACACACACACCTTGGCACCTGGCACTGGCACCCAGAGCTGGTCAGAGGAGCTCACACACACCTTGGCACCTGGCACTGGCACCCAGAGCTGGTCAGAGGAGCTCACACACACCTTGGCACCTGGCACAGGCACCCAGGGCTGGCCAGAGGAGCTCACACACACCTTGGCACCTGGCACAGGCACCCAGGGCTGGCCAGAGGAGCTCACACACACCTTGGCACCTGGCACTGGCA
The DNA here is from genome assembly GCA_015227895.2 of Colaptes auratus. NCBI lineage: Eukaryota > Metazoa > Chordata > Aves > Piciformes > Picidae > Colaptes > Colaptes auratus. The sequence goes on from JAAWVA010000036.1 coordinate 5,001,831, forward strand.
CCCAGAGCTGGTCAGAGGAGCTCACACACACCTTGGCACCTGGCACTGGCACCCAGAGCTGGTCAGAGGAGCTCACACACACCTTGGCACCTGGCACTGGCACCCAGAGCTGGTCAGAGGAGCTCACACACACCTTGGCACCTGGCACTGGCACCCAGGCCTGGTCAGAGGAGCTCACACACACCTTGGCACCTGGCACAGGCACCCAGGGCTGGCCAGAGGGGCTCACACACACCTTGGCACCTGAATTCCTGTTGCTTGTCCCTGGCTTTGGCCTTCCTGGGCACAGCACATGAAACAAGTGCTGCAAGAACCTGCTCACAGCTGGGCAAGGGCAAGGAGGAATTAGCCAGAATTTGCCACGTCTATTCCTTCCTCCTCTGCTGCCACTCCTTGGCTGTGGTTAACACCTCACAGCTCTCCAATGGACCTGGCTGTTAATTAGACTGCTCACAGGAGGGAAACGTTGGGGAGAAGTAATAGTAGTAAGTTGAGAAGGAGTGGCTGAGCTGGGGGCAAAGCAGAGCCCCTCCATCCTCACCACAGGCTCACAGCAGGATCTGCTCTGTGCTAAACTCACACAAGTGTCTGCTCTGCTCACAGGAGGATCAGCTCTGCTCTGAGCTAAACACACAAGTGTCTGCTCTGCTCTGAGCTCACACAAGTGTCTGCTCTGCTCACAGGAGGATCTGCCCTGCTCTGAGCTCACACAAGTGTCTGCTCTGCTCTAAGCTCACACAAGTGTCTGCTCTGCTCACAGGAGGATCTGCTCTGCTCTGAGCTAAACACACAAGTGTCTGCTCTGCTCTGAGCTCACACAAGTGTCTGCTCTGCTCACAGGAGGATCTGCTCTGCTCTGAGCTCACACAAGTGTCTGCTCTGCTCTAAGCTCACACAAGTGTCTGCTCTGCTCACAGGAGGATCTGCTCTGCTCTGAGCTCACACAAGTGTCTGCTCTGCTCTGAGCTCACACAAGTGTCTGCTCTGCTCACAGGAGGATCTGCTCTGCTCTGAGCTCACACAAGTGTCTGCTCTGCTCTAAGCTCACACAAGTGTCTGCTCTGCTCACAGGAGGATCTGCTCTGCTCTGAGCTCACACAAGTGTCTGCTCTGCTCTGAGCTCACACAAGTGTCTGCTCTGCTCACAGGAGGATCTGCTCTGCTCTGAGCTCACACAAGTGTCTGCTCTGCTCTAAGCTCACACAAGTGTCTGCTCTGCTCACAGGAGGATCTGCTCTGCTCTAAGCTCACACAAGTGTCTGCTCTGCTCTGAGCTCACACAAGTGTCTGCTCTGCTCACAGGAGGATCAGCTCTGCTCTGAGCTCACACAAGTGTCTGCTCTGCTCACAGGAGGATCAGCTCTGCTCTGAGCTCACACAAGTGTCTGCTCAGCTCACAGGAGGATCAGCTCTGCTCTGAGCTCACACAAGTGTCTGCTCTGCTCTGAGCTCACACAAGTGTCTGCTCTGCTCTGAGCTCACACAAGTGTCTGCTCTGCTCACAGGAGGATCTGCCCTGCTCTGAGCTCACACAAGTGTCTGCTCTGCTCACAGGAGGATCAGCTCTGCTCTAAGCTCACACAAGTGTCTGCTCTGCTCACAGGAGGATCAGCTCTGCTCTAAGCTCACACAAGTGTCTGCTCTGCTCACAGGAGGATCAGCTCTGCTCTGAGCTCACACAAGTCTCTGCTCTGCTCTGAGCTCACACAAGTGTCTGCTCTGCTCTGAGCTCACACAAGTGTCTGCTCTGCTCACAGGAGGATCTGCTCTGCTCTGAGCTCACACAAGTGTCTGCTCTGCTCTGAGCTCACACAAGTGTCTGCTCTGCTCACAGGAGGATCAGCTCTGCTCTAGCTCACACAAGTGTCTGCTCTGCTCACAGGAGGATCAGCTCTGCTCTGAGCTCACACAAGTGTCTGCTCTGCTCTGAGCTCACACAAGTGTCTGCTCTGCTCTGAGCTCACACAAGTGTCTGCTCTGCTCACAGGAGGATCAGCTCTGCTCTAAGCTCACACAAGTGTCTGCTCTGCTCTAAGCTCACACAAGTGTCTGCCCTGCTCTAAGCTCACACAAGTGTCTGCTCTGCTCACAGGAGGATCAGCTCTGCTCTAAGCTCACACAAGTGTCTGCTCTGCTCACAGGAGGATCAGCTCTGCTCTGAGCTCACACAAGTGTCTGCTCAGCTCACAGGAGGATCAGCTCTGCTCTGAGCTCACACAAGTGTCTGCTCTGCTCTGAGCTCACACAAGTGTCTGCTCTGCTCACAGGAGGATCAGCTCTGCTCTGAGCTCACACAAGTGTCTGCTCTGCTCTGAGCTCACACAAGTGTCTGCTCTGCTCACAGGAGGATCAGCTCTGCTCTGAGCTCACACAAGTGTCTGCTCTGCTCACAGGAGGATCAGCTCTGCTCCGGCTCACAGGAGGATCTGCTCTGCTCTAGGCTCACAGGAGGATCAGCTCTGCTCTAGGCTCACAGGAGGATCTGCTCTGCTCTGGGCTCACAGGAGGATCTGCTCTGCTCTGGGCTCACAGGAGGATCTGCCCTGCTCTGAGCTCACACAAGTGTCTGCTCTGCTCTAAGCTCACACAAGTGTCTGCTCTGCTCACAGGAGGATCTGCTCTGCTCTGAGCTCACACAAGTGTCTGCTCTGCTCTAAGCTCACACAAGTGTCTGCTCTGCTCACAGGAGATCTGCTCTGCTCTGAGCTCACACAGTGTCTGCTCTGCTCTGAGCTCACACAAGTGTCTGCTCTGCTCACAGGAGGATCTGCTCTGCTCTGAGCTCACACAAGTGTCTGCTCTGCTCTAAGCTCACACAAGTGTCTGCTCTGCTCACAGGAGGATCTGCTCTGCTCTGAGCTCACACAAGTGTCTGCTCTGCTCTGAGCTCACACAAGTGTCTGCTCTGCTCACAGGAGGATCTGCTCTGCTCTGAGCTCACACAAGTGTCTGCTCTGCTCTAAGCTCACACAAGTGTCTGCTCTGCTCACAGGAGGATCTGCTCTGCTCTAAGCTCACACAAGTGTCTGCTCTGCTCTGAGCTCACACAAGTGTCTGCTCTGCTCACAGGAGGATCAGCTCTGCTCTGAGCTCACACAAGTGTCTGCTCTGCTCACAGGAGGATCAGCTCTGCTCTGAGCTCACACAAGTGTCTGCTCAGCTCACAGGAGGATCAGCTCTGCTCTGAGCTCACACAGTGTCTGCTCTGCTCTGAGCTCACACAAGTGTCTGCTCTGCTCTGAGCTCACACAGTGTCTGCTCTGCTCACAGAGGATCTGCCCTGCTCTGAGCTCACACAAGTGTCTGCTCTGCTCACAGGAGGATCAGCTCTGCTCTAAGCTCACACAAGTGTCCTGCTTGCTCACAGGAGGATCAGCTCTGCTCTAAGCTCACACAAGGTTCTGCTCTGCTCACAGGAGGATCAGCTCTGCTCTGAGCTCACACAAGTCTCTGCTCTGCTCTGAGCTCACACAGTGTCTGCTCTGCTCTGAGCTCACACAAGTGTCTGCTCTGCTCACAGGAGATCTGCTCTGCTCTGAGCTCACACAAGTGTCTGCTCTGCTCTGAGCTCACACAAGTGTCTGCTCTGCTCACAGGAGGATCAGCTCTGCTCTAAGCTCACACAGTGTCTGCTCTGCTCACAGGAGATCAGCTCTGCTCTGAGCTCACACAAGTGTCTGCTCTGCTCTGAGCTCACACAAGTTTCTGCTCTGCTCTGAGCTCACACAAGTGTCTGCTCTGCTCACAGAGATCAGCTCTGCTCTAAGCTCACACAAGTGTCTGCTCTGCTCTAAGCTCACACAAGTGTCTGCCCTGCTCTAAGCTCACACAAGTGTCTGCTCTGCTCACAGGAGGATCAGCTCTGCTCTAAGCTCACACAAGTGTCTGCTCTGCTCTGAGCTCACACAAGTGTCTGCTCTGCTCACAGGAGGATCAGCTCTGCTCTAAGCTCACACAAGTGTCTGCTCTGCTCACAGGAGGATCAGCTCTGCTCTGAGCTCACACAAGTGTCTGCTCTGCTCTGAGCTCACACAAGTGTCTGCTCTGCTCACAGGAGGATCAGCTCTGCTCTGAGCTCACACAAGTGTCTGCTCTGCTCTGAGCTCACACAAGTGTCTGCTCTGCTCACAGGAGGATCTGCTCTGCTCTGAGCTCACACAAGTGTCTGCTCTGCTCACAGGAGGATCAGCTCTGCTCTGAGCTCACACAAGTGTCTGCTCTGCTCACAGGAGGATCAGCTCTGCTCCAGGCTCACAGGAGGATCTGCTCTGCTCTAGGCTCACAGGAGGATCAGCTCTGCTCTAGGCTCACAGGAGGATCTGCTCTGCTCTGGGCTCACAGGAGGATCAGCTCTGCTCTGGGCTCACAGGAGGATCAGCTCTGCTCTGGGCTCACAGGAGGATCAGCTCTGCTCTAGGCTCACAGGAGGATCAGCTCTGCTCTGGGCTCACAGGAGGATCAGCTCTGCTCTAGGCTCACAGGAGGATCAGCTCTGCTCTGGGCTCACAGGAGGATCTGCTCTGCTCTAGGCTCACAGGAGGATCTGCTCTGCTCTGGGCTCACAGGAGGATCTGCTCTGCTCTAGGCTCACAGGAGGATCTGCTCTGCTCTGCTCTGGGCTCACAGGAGGATCTGCTCTGCTCTGGGCTCACAGGAGGATCTGCTCTGCTCTGGGCTCACAGGAGGATCTGCTCTGCTCTGGGCTCACAGGAGGATCTGCTCTGCTCTAGGCTCACAGGAGGATCAGCTCTGCTCTGCTCTGGGCTCACAGGAGGATCAGCTCTGCTCTGGGCTCACAGGAGGATCAGCTCTGCTCCAGGCTCACAGGAGGATCAGCTCTGCTCTGCTCCAGGCTCACAGGAGGATCTGCTCTGCTCTGGGCTCACAGGAGGATCAGCTCTGCTCTGGGCTCACAGGAGGATCTGCTCTGCTCTGGGGTCAGCCTATACCACAAGGTCCATGGTGCATGTGCTGCACCTTTGCTTGCTGTGTGCCTTTGGCTTGTAAGCAGGACTCAGCCAAGGGTAAACATCAGCACCACCACCACAGCCTGGTTGGTTGTACTGCAGTGGTGCCTAAAACAATCCTAATTACCCTTGAGAGAGCAGTGCCTGCAGGCCCCGGGGGAGCCTGGCAGCCCATTGTGCTAGGTGTTACACAAAACAGCTCATAAGGAGATGGTCCCTGCCCTGCAGAGCTTACAGCCTAATTATGCAGGAGAAGGAGTGGGTGGAAATCAGTTCAGAGAGATAGAGGAACTGATTCAGTCTCCCAGAGCAGAGCTACCTAACAGTTTCCTGGCCTCTGAACTAGTGCCTAAACCACACAGCTGCCCTCAAAACTTGAGGGTCCTCATAACTCTCTGTTGGCTCTGCTTTGAGGCTCCCCAACAGTTGACAAAGGCAACAACTTCACGGCCTTGAAGTGGCCTTGGAAGGTGGCTCCAGTCACTGAGAGGTCAGGGCTCAAGCAGGAGTGTCTGAAGCCAGAGAGGGAGAGGAGCCCTGGTGGCACTGTGCCATCTGACCAGCACCACTGGCACACAATCACAGCATCTTGGATTTGAAGAACCATTTCAGTTGCAAAAGCCCTTAAGGAGCACAGAGGCCAGCCATGAGTTATGATCACAGATTCACAGCATGGGTTGGGTTGGAAGGGACCACAAAGCTCGTCCAGTTCCAAGCCTCTGCCACGGGCAGGGACACCTCCCACCAGCCCAGGCTGCTCAAAGCTTCATGGAGCCTGTTCTGAAGCACTTCCTGGGGTGATGCAGCCACAGCTCCTCTGGGCAATCTATTCCAGTGTCTCACCACCCTCATAATGAGGAACTTCTTCCTGGTGTCCAATCTAAACTTACCCTGCTCTAGTTCAGAGCCACTGCCCCTTGTCCTGTCTCCACATGCCCTTCTGAACAGACCCTCCCCAGCTTTCTTCTAGGGCCCCTGCAGGTACTGGAAGGCCACTATGAGGTCTCTCTGGAGCCTTCTCCAGGCTGAACAGCCCCAGCTCTCTCAGCCTGTCATCATGATGCCAACCATCACCATTTTCAGCATCAGCTGAACCTCTGCCTGTCTGTGTGCCTCAGCCAAGGGTGTTTCCATGCAAACAGGTTGCCAGCCACCAGCCAAGGCAGAGGACTGGACCTGTTGGACAGAGAGCTTATCTGGGAGAGTGTCTCAGTCCAGAGAGGGAAAGAGCCTCAGCTCTTTTGAATATTCCCATGGCATGAAACTAGAGGCACAAATGAGGCCAAAATATCAACAGCCCTTGAGGCTGTTTATTAACAGAATAAGGTGGATGGGTCAGAAGGGGAAAGAGAGAAAATGGAGAGGGAGAGAGAAGAGGAAAGGAATTGTATTACTACACCACTCACCTCCCCAAGACAGTTTGAGTCTGTGCAGGAAGGCTGCTGCAGCTTTGGCATGGAGGAGATGTTGTCCTTGTTGGCTGTGCTGTCCTCTGAGCAGCCTCTTCAGCTCCATGAGTTGCAGCAGGTGGAACTTGGGACATGGAGAGAGGGCTCCTCTTGGTCTGCTTCTTCCAGGCTCCGTGGGGATGTCTCTGTCATTTTTCTCTCCTGGTATTCTCTCCATTTTTCTTCAGAGCAGCATTGCCCTGGGCTCTGCCTTCTCTCCTGGATTCCTTCTCCTCAGCCAGGAGTTGCTCAGATGTTTTATACAGTTTTTAGGTGTGTATATTCCAGGGAGTATGGACAGCAGAGGCCTCTGCCCATAATCCAGGGCAGCTGCAGCCTGGTGAGCAACCTTCATCTATGCACCTTCATGAGAGGCCTTATCTAGTGGTGCCACAGGATCACAGAATCACCAAGGGTGGAAGAGACCTCAAAGATCATCAAGTCCAACCTGTCACCACAGACCTCATGGCTAAACCATGGCACCAAGTGCCACATCCAATCCCCTCTGGAACACCTCCAGGGATGGTGGCACTGAGTGCACCCTCAGCAGGTTTGCTGATGACACCAAGCTGTGTGGTGCAGCAGACAGCTGGAGGGAAGGATCCATCCAGAGGGACCTGGGCAGGCTGGAGAGGTGGGCACAGGCCAACCTCAGGAGCTTCAACAAGGCCAAGGGCAGGGTCCTGCAGCTGGGTCGAGGCAACCCCAGGCACAAATCCAGGCTGGGCAGGGACTGGCTGGAGAGCAGCCCTGAGGAGAGAGACTTGGGGGTGCTGGGGGAGGAGAAGCTCCCCAGGAGCTCTCAGGGTGCACTTGCAGCCCGGAAAGCCAATCAGAGCCTGGGCTGCAGCAGGAGAAGTGTGGCCAGCAGGGCCAGGGAGGGGATTCTCCCCCTCTGCTCAGCCCTGGGGAGACCCCACCTGGAGTACTGCCTCCAGTGCTGGAGCCCCTATTGCAAGAGGGATCTGGAGGGGCTGGAAGGTGTCCAGAGCAGGGCCACGAGGAGGAGCAGAGGGCTGGAGCACCTCTCCTGTGAGGACAGACTGAAGGAGTTGGGGCTGTTCAGTCTGGAGAAGAGAAGGCTCCGAGGTGACCTCATTGTGGCCTTCCAGGATCTGAAGGGGGCTACAAGAAGGCTGGGGAGGGACTTCTCAGGCTCTCAGGTAGTGATAGGACTAGGGGGGATGGAATGAAGCTGGAGGTGGGGAGATTCAGGCTGGAGGGGAGGAGGAAGTTCTTCTCCATGAGAGTGGTGAAGCCCTGGAATGGGTTGTGCAGGGAGGTGGTTGGGGTCCCATCCCTGGAGGTGTTCAAGTCCAGGCTGGATGAGGCTCTGGGCAGGCTGATCTAGTGTGGGGTGTCCCTGCCCATGGCAGGGGGGTTGGAACTAGCTCATCCTTGTGGTCCCTTCCAACCCTGACTGATACTATGATATTATGATACTATGGTGACTCCATCACCTCCCTGGGCAGCACATCCCAATGGCTAACAACTTTCTCCTCACCTCCAGCCTAAACTTCCCCTGGCGCAGCTTGAGGCTGTGTCCTCTTGTTCTGGTGCTGCCCAATAGCCATCAGCTATTGTCCTGGCCAGCAGCAAAGGTGATTTCATCTTTGTTGAGTCACACCAAGATTCAGTGCCTCACAGAGAGAAGGGCTGGCCATGAGTAGATCAAGCAGTGTGTCCCATGAACCCCCCAGACCCACACATGAAAACACAACCAGAGCCCAGCCCGGGGAGCGCAGAGCTGGCAGCATCACATCAGCTGCAAGTTGTTCTCAAAGCATGGAGCTGATCTTGCCTCCTCAGCTCCTGGAGTTGTTGCTTCCAGTTAGCAGCAGCCAAGTAGCTAAAGGCTTGTTATCCCAGAAGATTTCTTACTTTTGGATACAATGAAAGTCAATTTATTCGCTGATTGCTGGGACAGGGCAGCTCATAGGCTGTGTCTGCTCCTTCTCCCCTCAGATGCCTCAGAGTGGATCCATTAACACATTTACAGACCAGCCTTAAACAAGGAGAGTGCTTCTCCTTCTCTGGGGGTAACCCAACCAGCCCACTTTTTGTGCAGGGCTCTGGGAGGGTTTTTGCTCTTACAGCTCCAGAGGAATTTACATAATTGGCTATGAATAATTCCTGCCTGGTCTGGGAGTCTCCACGCAGCTCCCTGATTTACTACTGCAGCTCCCCGCTCCAGCACCAGCAGAAGATTTTCATACAGTTTCTAATTGCAAGATCATAATTTAAGCAGATCAGTGCTGCCTAATGTGGACAGGACATGGGAGAAACTCCTCCCCACAGCCTCCTCTTGTATGCAGGCTACAGGAGGACCCAGAAGGCGCTGGAAGGGCTGCTGAGGTCACCTGCAGGGCAGGGAGCAAACACCACTGTCCCCAGTGGAGACCTCTCTTCCCCTGATGTGTGCTTCCCTCCAAGGGATTTGCTTTTTGGAGGGAGGATGGCAAGAAAAGCCCTCATGGCTCAAGCATTGGCCTTCTGCTAGGGATTACAGAATGGTTTGGGTTGGAAGAGACCTTCAAAGGTCATCCAGCCCAGCTCCCCTTGCAGTGAGCCGAGACACCTGCAACAAGAGCTCTCTGGGCAGCCTGGGCCAGGCTCTCCCCCAGCCTCAGTGTCAAACATTTCTCCTTCTCTCCAATCTCCCTCTCTCAGTTCAACCATCCCCCCTTGGCCTGGCACCACAGGCCCTGAGAAACACTCTGTCCCCAGCTTTCTGATCTCCCCTTGAGGCACTGCAAGGCCACCAGCAGCTCTCCCTGGAGCCTTCTCCTCTGCAGGCTGCCCAAGCCCAACTCTCTCAGCCTGGCCTCCCAGCAGAGGGCTTCCAGCCCTGCCAGCACTGCTGTGGCCTCCTCTGGCCCTGCTCCCCCCGGTCCCTGTCTGTGCTGAGGGCTCCAGAGCTGCCCCAGCGCTGCAGGGAGGTCTCAGCAGAGCACAGCAGAGGGGCAGAATCCCCTCCCTGCCCCTGCTGCCCACACTGCTGGGGCTCAGCCCAGGCCAGGCTGGGGCCGGGCTGGCAGTGCACAAGGTCTGTGTTCCGCTGCCATCTGTGTGCACCACAGCAGCAATAACTGATGCCACCCCTTTGGTCAGGCTGCTGCAGTGCAGGCAGGCAGCACTTTGGGAATGGTTGGGTGCTCCAGGGCCAGGGCTGTAGGGAGGTTACCATCATCAGTCAATGACAAAGCCCTGCACACATGCAGCCTGTGTGTTTATACTGCCTGGTGGTGAAGTGCTGCTTCTAAACACTCTCCTTGGGGGATCTGCAGCTCCGTGCAGAGGCAGGTACACTGAGCTGGATTTGCAGAGGTACAAAGAAGTTTTCTGCCTGTGCAAAACAAAAGCTGAGTGGCAGTGATGGAGAGGGGGTGTGAGCCAGCTTGGGAGCCAGCCAGAGAAACTGGGAGAATCTCTGCTCAAGCAGCCCTGTGGCTTCTGGCTGCATGCCTTGGGCTGAGTGCTGGTTCCCACCGGGGTGGCTCAGGTGTGCTCCTGGGCTGTGCCTCTGTGGCTACACTGCTGCCATGGCGTTGAGGCTCCCATGGAATACCTTCACCTGTGTCTGGGCAGTCACCTTTGCTCAGCCACCTCATGTTACAGAGCACAGAGGAGCAGTGTTCTCCTGAACCCTCCATCAGTGTGGAAGGAATCAGCCCACAGTTCCCAGACTCACTCAGAGGCACAGAGTGACTGCACTGCACTAAAAAAACCCAATCCCACCTCTTCACTCAGTGACAGGACTGAGGAAACTTTCTCTCATCTATTTAACCCCTTTGGATTTTCCTTCAGCAGATGGAATTCAGGATGGGGGTCACTGAACCAAGATGTTTGCTGCCATAGGAAACCTTTCCCTGCAGCCTATTTAGTTATTACTAATTCTGCCCCCCCAGATCAACAGATCATGAGAACATTCCAATATTTGTGTGACTGAAAGCTGCCAGGCTCCTGCTGGCAGCTCACGGGGCAGAGGGCATGCTGGTGGGCCTCACAAAATCACAGAATCACAGAAACATTTGGGTTGGAAGGGTCCTTAAACATCATCCAGTGCCAAGCCCCTGCCATGGGCAGGGACACCTCCCACCAGCACAGGTTCCAGCCTGGCCTTGAACACCTCCCGGGAGGAAGCATCCACAGCCTCCCTTGGGCATCCTGGGCCAGTGTCTCCCATCTGCACTCTAAACAGTCTCACTAAATCCACTCCTCCCCACTCTCACTCTCCCCTCTCCCAGCTCAAAGCCCTTGTCCCTTGTCCAGAGTATCACAGTCTCACAGTCTCACAGTATCACCAAGGTTGGAAGAGACCTCGAAGAGCATCGAGTCCAAGCTGTCACCACAGACCCCATGACTAGACCATGGCACCAAGTGCCACATCCAATCCCCTCTGGAACACCTCCAGGGGTGGGGACTCCACCACCTCCCCAGGCAGCACATCCCAAGGGCCAATGACTCTTTCCATGAAGAACTTTCTCCTCACCTCCAGCCTAAACTTGCCCTGGCACAGCTTGAGACTGTGTCCCCTTGTTCTGGTGCTGGTTGCTAGAGAGAAGAGGCCAACCCCTTCCTGGCTCCAACCTCCCTTCAGGGAGTTGTAGAGAGCAATGAGGTCTCCCCTGAGCCTCCTCTTCTGCAGGCTAAGCAACCCCAGCTCCCTCAGCCTCTCCTCACAGGGCTGTGCTCAAGGCCTCTCCCCAGCCTTGTTGCCCTTCTCTGGACACCTTCAAGTGTCTCCATGTCCTTCCTAAACTGAGGGGCCCAGAACTGGACACAGGACTCAAGGTGTGGCCTAACCAGTGCAGAGTACAGGGGCACAATGACCTCCCTGCTCCTGCTGGCCACACTAAGAACTTCTTCCTCACCTCCAGCCTCAACTTCCCCTGGTGCAGCTTGAGACTGTGTCCTCTTGTTCTGGTGCTGGTTGCTAGAGAGTCCCTCCCCAGCTCTCCTAGAGCCCCTTCAGGTACTGGAAGGCTGCTCTGAGGTCTCCCTGAAGCCTTCTCCAGGCTGAACAGCCCCAGCTCTGCCAGCCTGCCCCTCTCTGATCATCTTTTTGGCCTTTTCTGGACCTTCTCCAACAGTTCCATGTCCTTCCGTGTTGGGGTCCCAGAAGTGGGCACAGTTTAATCCTGGTTTAATAGCAGATGCTCTCTGTCTTGCTAGAAACTTCACCATGCAATGGGGAAAAGAATTGCTTGAACTCAGGCTTTGGCTGAGGAGCACAGGCTTCACGGTGAGACTTCAGCAGATGCCTAAATGCTTGCTCTGAATTGGCGCCTGAGCACCACATTTGCCTTTGCTGCATTTTCCCCCCCCCCCCTTGGGTTACACTTCCTTTTAAAACATTAATCCCATCCAACTGCTCCAAGGAGTCACCTCACTTCCTCCAAGTTCCTTCCCAGCATTTAGGGGGGGTGGAAAAAAAGCTGCTTTATTGTCCTGGAACCCATTACAGCCTGTCAAAACCTTTCTGTAAGGCAGCAGCAAGCTGAATAATGCATTCCACATGAAATTACACAACTGTGTCATCAGGCTAATGCTAAAGGTAAGTCATTAATAAAAGGAGAAAATCAAGTGGCCCTTAATTATACAAGACATTAAAAGGCTGAGTGTTTTGCTTCTGCAGCACGCTCACTTTGTGAGAATAAACGTTTGCAGGCCAGGGTGAAGCTCTCTCTGTGGAAATTAGGGCTCAGGGATAATTCCTTCCAGCTCCTGCTGCAGCTCATGGCTGGGAGATGTGGTCCTGCTGCACCTTCTGACTTCTTGGTGCGAGTCCTACGGAGCAGGGTAGCTCGTCTCACACACCTGGCTCTGGCTTTTGCTGTTATTTATGGAGGAAGCTTCCAAAAGGCTGGAGTGAGAGCACTTAAGAGCTAAAGCACATCGATTTCCTGTACAAAGAGGGCAGCTCGGTGCTGCTGACAAGCACCCAAATTGGAGCCTAACAGGCTAAAGCCAAAGGAGCAGAGAGGGAATCCACAGTGCCCAGGGCCAGGTGTGGCTGTAACAAGGAGGGTGCCAGGGGCAGAGGGGCACCTCTGCATCAGCAGAGGAGGAGAGGGGCACACTGCCCCTCCTGCTCCCAGGCAAATCCACACTGGGAATCCCCACACAGCCCTGCGTCATCAACTGGAGCTCCCTGGGGGCAGCTTGTCTTCTGCAGTCTCCTTTTGTAAACCCTTCCTTTGCCTTGCAACTAAAAGCACAAATTCCTTGGAGCCTGAAAGCACAGAACCCCAGACTGGCTTGGGTGGGAAGGGACCCTTGAAGTTCATCCAGTCCAGACCCCTGGAGTCAGGAGGGACATCGCCAACCAGAGCAATATATCAATCAATATATCAATAAATCCAGGTTGGAAGAGACTTTCAAGATCATCATGTCCAACCCATCAACCAATCCAACCCACCCAAACAACTAACCCATGGCACCAAGCACCCCAGCAAGTCTCCTCCTGAACACCTCCAACGATGGTGACTGCACCACCTCCCTGGGCAGCACATCCCAATGGGCAATCACTCTCTCTGTGTAGAACTTCTTCCTAACATCCAGTCTAAACTCCCCTGGCGCAGCCTGAGACTGTGTCCTCTTGTTCTGGTGCTGGCTACCTGGGAGAAGAGACCAACCTCTGCCTGGCTACAACCTCCCTGCAGGGAGGTGGAGAGAGCAAGAAGGTCACCCCTGAGCCTCCTCTTCTGCAGGCTAAGCAACCCCAGCTCCCTCAGCCTCTCCTCACAGGGCTGTGCTCCAGACCCCTCCCCAGCTTTGTTGCCCTTCTCTGGACACCTTCCAGCAAGTCAACCTCCTTCCTAAACTGAGGGGCCCAGAACTGGACACAGGACTCAAGGGGTGGCCTGACCAGTGCAGTGTACAGGGGCAGAATGACCTCCCTGCTCCTGCTGGCCACACTCTGCCTGATGCAGGCCAGGATGCCCTTGGCCCTCTTGGCTGCCTGGGCACACTGCAGGCTCATGTTCAGCCTCCCATCAACCAGCACCCCCAGGTCCCTCTCTGCCTGGCTGCTCTCAGCCACTCTGCCCCCAGCCTGTAGCACTGCCTGGGGTTGCTGTGGCCAATGTGCAGCACCTGGCACTTGGATGTGTTCAATCTCCTGCCCTTGGCCTCTGCCCATCTGCCCAGCCTGTCCAGGTCCCTCTGCAAAGCCTCTCTGCCCTCCAGCAGATCAACTCCTGCCCCCAGCTTGGTGTCATCTGCACATTTGCTGATGATGGACTCAATGCCCTCCTCCAGATCATCAATGAAGATATTGAACAGGCTGGGGCCCAGCACTGCTCCCTGGGGGCACACCACTGGTGCCTGGCTGCCAGCTGGCTGTGGCACCATTCACCACCACTCTCTGGGCTCAGCCTCCAGCCAGTTCCTCACCCAGCTCAGAGTGCTGCTGTCCCAGCCAGGGGCTGACAGCTTGGCCAGCAGTTTGCTGTGGGGGACAGTGTCAAAGGCCTTGCTGAGGTCCAGGCAGACCACATCCACAGCCTGCCCCACATCCACCAGGCAGTCACCTGGGCATGGCAGGAGCTCAGGTTGGTCAGGCAGGACCTGCCCTTCCTAAATCCCTGCTGGCTGGGCCTGAGCCCTTGGCCATCCTGTCAGTGCTGTGTGGTTGCACTCCAGATGAGCTGCTCCATAGCCTTGCCTGGCACTGAGGTCAGGCTGACAGGCCTGGAATTCCCTGGCTCTTCCAACCAGCCCTGCTTGTGGATGGGCACCACCTTGGCAGCTTCCAGTCTTCTGGGACCTCTCCAGTGAGCCAGCAGGTTGCTCACAGCCCCAGACAACCTGAGCTGCACTGGTGCCAGGGAGGGGACCTCTCCCAGCTCTCTGGGCAGCCTGGGCCAGGCTCTCCCCACCCTCAGTGTCAAACATTTCTCCTTCTCCCCTCTCAATCTCCCTCTTTCAGTTCAAACCATCCCCCCTTGGCCTGTCCCAGCAGGCCCTGAGAAAAAGTCTGCCCCCAGCTTTCTGATCTCCCCTTTCAGCCCTGAAAGGCCACCAGAAGTTCTCCCTGGAGCCTTCTCTCTTCCAGGCTGAACAACCCCAACTCTCCCAGCCTGGCCTCACAGCAGAGAGGTTCAAGCCCCTTGATCATTTTTTGTGGCCTTCTCTGGATCTGCTCCAGCTCTCTGTAGGAAAACCTCAGATTTGAAGCTTTGGGGCCTGTCACCTTTTTTCCCTGCAGCAGAACAGCCATCCTCTCTTCTCACTCATTCCTGGCTCCTTCTTAACCTCCAGCTTCCAGAAACTCAAAGCCATGCTTTTGGACATCTGAATGCTCACTGACCTGGGCAGCCTTGCCCTGGGGGATGTGACTAAGAGAGGAACCTTTCCTCAGAGGCTCACTGAGAAGCCCTTGAGGTGCACCTCCAAGCCTGAGACAGCTAAGGAGGAAGCTTCCTAGCAAAAGCCTTCTGTGCTTGGCTCAGTGAAGAGCAAGCCACATCCAGCACTCAGCAGATGTTCCCCAGACACCATTGCCTGGTAGCTGCAGAACCTTGAGCAGAGCTGAGCTGAAGCAAAGGCTGAGGGAAAGTAAATTTGAGTGGAAAGTAAATTTGAGCTGTGAGAAGTTTGTAAGTCATGGCTGCAATGGCTCATGGTAAAGATGCTGGAGGTACAGTTCAACAGTTCAAGGCTCAAACTGATCAATTTATCAAGCAATGTACATAGCAAGTGAAGGAAGCTCTTGCTCTGGGAATGCTGCACAGAATGATGCAGGAGAAACCATTTGCTTCTCCCACTCTGCTCTGCCCACCTGCAGTCCTGTGTCCAGTTCTGGGCTCCCCAGTTCGAGAGACAGAGACCTGCTGGAGAGAGTCCAAGGGAGAGCCAGGAGGATGCTTAGGGGACTTGAGCATCTGCCCTGTGAAGAGAGACTGAGAGCCCTGGGGCTGTTTAGTCTGGAGAAGGCTGAGAGGGATCTGATCAATGTCTATCAATAGCTGAGGGGGGGGGGGAAGTGGAGGGGGCCAAGCTCTTTTGGGGGGTGCACAGTAATCAGCCAAGGAACAATGGACACAAACTTGACCAGAGAAGGTTTCAGCTCAACATGAGGAGGAACTTCTTTACAGTGAGGGTGCTGGAGGCCTGGAGCAGGCTGCCCAGAGAAGTTGTGGAGTCTCCTTGTGTGGAGAGTTTCTATACCCACCTGGATGCATTTCTGTGTGAACTACCCTGGGGGATGCTGCTCCAGCAGGGAGCTTGGGCTGGATGATCTCTGGAGGTCCCTTCCAAGCTGTAACATTCTGTGAGTCTGTGAAAGAAGGGCTGAGGGAGCACAGGAATATCCCTGCTCTGCCCACAGAGCCGTGGTACTGTGTCCAGTTCTGGGCCCCTCAGTTTAGGAAGGACATGGAGACACTTGAAGGTGTCCAGAGAAGGGCAACAAGGCTGGGGAGAGGCCTTGAGCACAGCCCTGGGAGGAGAGGCTGAGGGAGCTGGGGTTGCTTAGCCTGGAGAAGAGGAGGCTCAGGGGAGACCTCATTGCTCTCTACAACTACCTGAAAGGTGGTTGTAGCCAGGAAGGGGTTGGTCTCCTCTCTAGCAACCAGAACAAGAGGACACAGTCTCAAGCTGTGCCAGGGGAGGTTTAGGCTGGAGGTGAGGAGAAAATTCTTCACTGAGAAAGTCATTCATCTGCCCAGGGAGGTGGTGGAGTCACTGTCCCTGGAGGTGTTGAAGAGGGGATTGGATGTGGCACTTGGAGCCATGGTCTAGTCATGAGGTCTGTGGTGACAGCTTGGACTCGATGATCTTTGAGGTCTCTTCCAGCCTTGGTGATTCTGTGACACTGTGACACTGTGGTCAGGTGGAGTGGGCTTGGCTTAGGCTGATCTTGAGGCCCTCACTCAGGCAGGCTGTGGATCCTTCCCCCTGGGGAAGCTGGAGGCCACGAACAAAATGAGAAGGACAAGTTCCAAGGAAAGGGGAGAGGAGAGGCTGTCAAAAACCCTGCTGGTTGTGTGGAAAATGCTTGCCCTGTTTGCCCCTGAAAAAATCCAAATGCCTCAAACAAACAAACAAACAAACAAAACAAGCAAACAAGCAAACAAGCAAACAAGCAAACAAGCAAACAAGCAAAGGTGTCTTGGCCAAAGCTCTGAGCATTTTCAGCATTTGAATGTCTGGACCACGAAAAACAGACAAACAAACAAACCAAAGCTCTGTTTGGGAACCAGCAATCAGCCTCCCCCTGGAAATGAATTTGCTTTTGAGCTTCATTTGAGCTCTCTGCCTTCTCAGGACACTGCTTCTTGCTTTCCTTTTCCTTTTCTTTTCCTATTCAGCTTTGAGGCTCCACCACAATTCACAAGACCTCTGTGTGCTGAATTCAGCATTTCATCCAGCAGACTAAAGTTTTCCACTGAGCTTCAGTGAGAGCAGCCCTGGAGAAAAGGCCTTGGGGGGGCTGGGGGAGGAGAAGCTCAGCAGGAGCCAGCAGGGAGCACTTGCAGCCCAGAGAGCCAAGCAGAGCCTGGGCTGCAGCAGGAGAAGTGTGGCCAGCAGAGACCACAGCTGCAGCTCTGGGTCCAGTGCTGGAGCCTCTGTGCCAGGAAGGATCTGGAGGTGCTGGAAGGTGTCCAGAGAAGGGCCCCGAGGAGGAGCAGAGGGCTGGAGCTGCTCTGCTGTGAGGACAGCCTGAGGGAGTTGGGGTTGTGCAGGCTGGAGAGGAGAAGGCTCCCAGGAGACCTAAAGGGGGCTCCAAGAAAGCTGGGGAGGGACTTTTGAAGGTGTCAGGGAGGGATAGGACTGGGGGGGATGGGAAAAAAAAAGTAGAAATGGGGAGATGTAGATTGGCTGTGAGGAAGAAGTTGTTGCCCAGGAGGGTGGTGAGAGCCTGGCACAGGCTGCCCAGGGAGGTGGTGGCAGCCTCCTGCCTGGAGGTGTTTGCAGCCAGGCTGGAGGTGGCTGTGAGCAACCTGCTGCAGTGTGAGGTGTCCCTGCCCATGGCAGGGGGGGTTGGTGCTCGAGGTCCCATCCAAGCCTATGATTCTATGATTCAATGATTCAGTGCAGGGGCAGCATCACCACACAGCCAGACTGGCCAGGAATTAGTTTTGCAAAGGAAACCTCAGGGATGTCAGCATTTGCATGTCCCAGATCATACAGCTACACTCTGATCACACAGAATCACAGAAGGTGAGGGCTTGGAATGGACCTCAAAAGATCATCCAGTCCAATCCCCCTCAGAGCAGGGGCACCCAGGGCAGGGCACACAGGAACACATCCAGGTGGGGTTGGAAAGTCTCCAGAGCAGGAGACTCCACAACCTCTCTGGGGCAGCCTGCTGCAGGCCTCCAGCACCCTCACAAGGACAAAGTTTTCCCTCCAGTTCCCCTGGCACTTCCTCTGCTCCAGCTTGCCCCCAGTGCCCCTTGTGCTGTCCTTGGCCATCCCTGGGCAGAGCCTGGCTCCAGCCCTGCACATCTTTATCCCCAGCAATGAGGACAGCCCTCAGGCTCCTCTGCTCCAGGCTCCAAGCCCCAGCTGCCTCAGCCTGTGCTCACAGGGAGGTGTTCCACTGCCTGCAGCAGCTCTGTGGCTCTGTGCTGGACTCTCTCAAGCAGTTCCCTGAGGTCCTCCTTGAGCTGAGAGGCCCAGAACTGGACACAATACTCCAGCTGTGGCCTCAGCAGGGCAGAGCAGAGAGGGGGAGGAGAACCTCTCTCGACCTACTCACCACAGCCCTTGGTGTGGGTTTCCTTCTGGAAATGCTAAGGGAATATTTCTTTCCTATTAAAGGATGCTAATGAAGTGTGCAAGGCAAAATGAGCTTCTCACCATGGAGCAAGGTGTCTGCCCCCACCTTGCACTTGCTGTGCTGCAGCAGCAAGGTAGAACCAGATGCAGAGGGTGCACTGAGATCAGTTTCCAAACGGGAAGGGTGTTTGGGTGATTTCCTTCTCTCTGCTGCCTGTGAAATCATCCTTGCCAAACATTATTTACCCCTGAAGCTAACAAAAAACACTTTGAAGAGCAAGTCTCAGCACAGCAAGTGTTAAAGCATTTCACATATGCAGGGGTAGCCTTCACATTAAAAGAGGTCTGCTTTACCTTGCAGTAATTAATACATTTGAACTGTCCTGGGGTTAAAGGGGGGAGAAAAGGCATCAAAATTATGGGGTGCAATTGTAGAATGGCTTGATTGGAAAGGACCTTAAAGGTCAGTGAGACCTCACCTGGAATCTTGCATCCAGCTCTGGGCTCCCCAGCTCAGGAGGGACAGGGATCTGCTGGAGAGAGTCCAAGGGAGGGCTCCAAGGATGCTGAAGGGACTGCAGCACTGCCTGGGGAGGAGAGGCTGAGAGCCCTGGGGGTGGTTAGACTGGAGAGGAGAAGACTGAGAAGGGATCTGATCAATGTCTATCAATAGCTGAGGGCTGGGGGTCAGGAAGGAAGGGACAGGGACAGGCTCTGCTCACTTGTGCCCTGGGACAGGACAAGGAGCAGTGGATGGAAACTGCAGCACAGGAGGTTCCAGCTCAACATGAGGAGGAACTTCTTCCCTGTGAGGGTCCCAGAGCCCTGGAGCAGGCTGCCCAGAGAGGTTGTGGAGTCTCCTTCTCTGGAGCCTTTCCAGCCCCATCTGGATGTGTTCCTGTGTGACCTGTGCTGGATTCTCTGCTCCTGCTCTGGTAGGGGGGTTGGACTCGGTGATCTCCAGAGGTCCCTTCCAACCCCTAATATCCTGTGAGCTGTGATCATCAAGTTCTAACCCCCCATGGGCAGGGACACCTTCCACTAGAGCAGGGTTGCTCAAAGCCTCATCCATCCTGGTCTCAAACACTTCCAGGAATAAGGCATCCACAACTCTGGGCAACCTGTGCCAGTGTCTCATCAACCTCAGAGTAGAGAACTTCTTCCAAAATACAAGAGAAGAGGGAAAAACCTCACCCCCAGGTGAAGCCAGGTGTCTGAATTCCCCTGTGCAGGGTGTTCATCAGTGTTCACCCCAGGAGAAGGTAAAGGGCTGGGTTTGGTGGCTGTGCCTCACACAGAGTTTGGACTTCCCTGTGCTGTGTGCATGTTTTGCTGAGCTCAGGAACAGTCACTCCTGGGTAAAGAGAAGAAAACCACAATAAAAAGTAAAAACCCTACAGGAGGTGGCACCCCTGCCCTCCCCCCACCCCACCCCAGCAGGAGCTGCACAGCCAGGAGGGTCAGCCAGGATGTGCAGGACTGGGCACCGTGGGATCTGACACAGCAACACCTTCAGCTATTCTTGCCAGTGGCACAGAGTGAAAATGAGTTTGTGTCAGCCCCCCTGACATGCCAGGTTCCTTCCACTGCCTGCCCCTCCCAGCAGCAGGCTTCTGCCCCCTTAGGAGCAATCAGCCAGGGGAAAGGAGCTCAGCTTCTAGGCAGTCCTCTGCTGAAACACCAGCAGCAGGTTCTGGCTGTGTTCAGAGCTGCTTCCTTCCCACCTCACCCTCAGCAGTGGAAATGTTAAGGAATCACAGAATGGGTTGGGTTGGGTTGGAAGGGACCTTAAAGCTCAGCCAGTTCCAAGCCCCTGCCACAGGCAGAGACACCTCCCACCAGCCCAGCTTGCTCAAGGCCTCATCCAGCCTGGCCTTCAACACCTCCAGGCAGGAGGCAGCCACAGCCTCCCTGGGCAACCTGTGCCAGAGTCTCCCCAGCTCACTGCAAAGAATTTCTTCCTCATCTCCAGTCTCAGTCTCCCCTCTCCCAGCTCAAAACCATTGTCCCCTCATCCTGGCACTCCCAGCCCTTGATCAAAGTCCCTCCCCAGCTCTTCTGGAGCCCTTCAGGTAATAGAAGGCTGCTCTGAGGTCTCCTTGGAGCCTTCTCTTCTCCAGGCCACACAGCCCCAACTCTCCCAACCTGTCCCCTGCTCACCCTCGTGGCCCCTCACATCAGACACTGTTTTATTCCCATTAGTACTAAATCCTTGCTCTTGTCTGTTCGTGGAGGGGAACAGAAATCCCTGCAAGTACACAGAAATCAGTTGGGAAAGCAAATAAATCATGGAGGACCCAGTAGTTGTGTACAGGGAGATGTTAGCTTTGGTTGGACTTGATGATCTTAAGGTCTTTTCCAACCAGGTGATTCAGTCACTCTATTAAGAACAGTCTGAACACAATCTTGGGACAGGACCTCCCCAGCTGGAGAGGATCCAGAGGAGAGACCCAGAGATTCTCAGAGGGCTGCAGAACCTCCCCTGTGGGGCCAGGCTGAGAGAGCTGGGGCTGTTCAGCCTGGAGAAGAGAAGGCTCCAGGGAAACCTCAGAGAAGTCTTCCAGTAACTGAAGGGGCTCCAGGAGGGCTGGGGAGGGACTTTGGACAAGGGGTGGGGGTGACAGAATGATGGACAATGGGTTGAAGCTGGGAGAGGAGAGATAGAGACTGGAGATGAGGAAGAAATTCTTGGCAGTGAGGCTGGGGAGACTCTGGCACAGGCTGCCCAGGGAGGCTGTGGCTGCCCCTTCCCTGGAGGTGTTGAAGGCCAGGCTGGATGAGGCCCTGAGCAGCCTGTGCTGGTGGGAGGTGTCCCTGCCCATGGCAGGGGGTTGGAACTGGGTGACCTTTGAGGTCTCTTCCAACCCAACCCATTCTGTGCCCCTCTGATTCCATGCTGATTGCACTCCCCCGTGATGGTGTCAGTGGTGCACAGGGAGAAGGACTCTTCCAGCCAGGTGATTCTACGGCTCTGGGAGCTGCCTGCACACCGTCTCGGGGCAGGGCCTCCCCCAGCCAGCTGAACATCTCCTGGAGCCCCCCGGGCCTGCAAGGCAGCTCTGGAGGCTCGGGTGGTGCTGAGCGATCGGCAGAGCGCTGCTGGAGCCGGGGTGCCGAGCGGCTGATCACTGGAGCAGCCTGCCCCTGTGTGCCTGCCAGGCAGGCACCGGCGCGGCACTCGATGCCATGGCTGCCGCGCTGCTGCCTGCACTGCCGCGCTGCCAGCAGCAGAGGGGCGCTGGAGTCTGCCTCCTGAGCTGATCAATGTGGAGCAATGGGATCATCCTCATCTGCTGTCTCACAGGGTGTGGGCCTCTAACCCAAGGACCTCGATTCCCCTGTCAGATGTTCATTAAGGCACAAACTCTCCATGTATGGTGACAGTCACAAATAGATAGAACAGAGGGAGGGGACTCTGCCCCTCTGCTGTGCTCTGCTGAGTCCTCCCTGCAGTGCTGGGGCAGCTCTGGAGCCCTCAGCACAGACAGGGACCTGGGGGAGCAGGCCCAGAGCTCCGAGGCCACAGCAGTGCTGGCAGGGCTGGAAGCCCTCTGCTGGGAGGCCAGGCTGAGAGAGTTGGGCTTGGGCAGCCTGCAGAGGAGAAGGCTCCAGGGAGAGCTGCTGGTGGCCTTGCAGTGCCTCAAGGGGAGATCAGAAAGCTGGGGACAGAGTGTTTCTCTGGGCCAGTGGTTCCAGGCCAAGGGGGGATGGTTTGAACTGAGAGAGGGAGATGGAGAGTGGAGAGAAGGAGAAATGTTTGACACTGAGGCTGGGGAGAGCCTGGCCCAGGCTGCCCAGAGAGCTGCCCCATGGCTGGCAGCAGTGCAGCTCAGGGTGTTTGGGGCTGTGAGCAAGCTGCTCTGGTTGGGGATGTCCCTGCTGGCTGCAGGGGTTGGGCTGGATGAGCCTGGAAGGTCCCTTCCCACCCAAACCAGTCTGGGACTCTATGATCCAGAGTAGCAGGGTAATGCAAACTCGTCTTTGTTCTTGTTGCACAGGTGGTAGTCTGAGAGAGGAACTTGGTAATTCCCTGGTTTAATGAGAATGATTGGAAACAGTTCCTCAGCTAAGGAAGGCTAAACCAGGATGGGTTCTCTAAATAGCTTACCAGAAAAAAATGGCTGGAAATATGACAATGACAGCTAAAATATGCTGAAAATAAGCCCCCACCTCACACCAGGGCTGCAGGTTGTCCTTTCTAAATCCTGAGAAGTCAATGATAGCCTTTAGCCCCCCAAAACAGAACTGTGGAACACCTTGGTGAAAGCCAGCAGCACCAGTGCCTGCATGGTCTCACCTGCTGCTCTGTCCCCTCGTCACAAAAGTATCCTCCAAGCTCAAAAAGCAGAATGAAATTCAGCACAAGAAGGGTCATGAGGTCCAGAGGAGGCCATGAAGATGACCAGAGGGCTGCAGCACCTCTGCTAAGAGGACAGGCTGGCAGAGCTGGGGCTGTTCAGCCTGGAGAAGAGAAGGCTCCAGGGAGACCTCAGAGCTGCATTTCAGTATCTGCAGGGGACCTGCAGGCAGGCTGGGGAGGGACTGTTCAGAAGGGGCTGTGGGGATAGCATGAGAGGCAATGCTTTGAAACTGGAGCAGGGCAGAGTTAGGTTGGACATCAGGAGGAAGTTCTGCACAGTGAGGCTGGGGAGACCCTGGAACAGGCTGCCCAGGGAGGTGGTTGAGGCCCCATCCCTGGAGACATTCAAGATGAGACTCAGTGTGGCTCTAGCAGCCTGCTCTAGCTGGAGATGTCTCTGCTGCTTGCAGAGGGGTTGGACAAGATGACCTCTTCCCTGTGGTTCTGTGAAATTCAGGTGTCTCTGTGCTCCCATCTGTCCCGGCACTCAGACCCCTGCTGTGGATCCTGAGCCAGCCTCAGCACACTGAGCTGGAGCTTCACCCTTCAGGTCTCCCTTGGTGCTCTCCCAGCAAGTCTGCCAGGGAGCTCAGCTCAGCTATTTTATCCCTGAGCTTCCAGTTCAGCATCACCATGCCCATGCAAGCTGCTCAGCTCAACAACTCCTGTTCCAGCATCCCAGAGGCCCAGCCTAGCTACTCTTTCTTTCTAATTCATTCCCCAAATCCCTGAATAACTCCAGCTGCCCTGCACTGCCCCTTCTGCATTCTCCAACCTGCCACATGCTTCCCACAGTGAGGCAACTCCTGCCCCTCACGAGAGCCCAGGTGGCTTGTTCCACGTTCCCCACTGATGAGAGCTGAATGCTTCCACACAGCACAGCCACACACTCTGCACTTAATGCTCACACATAAATATCTAGCTCACTATACATATAGTGCAACAGCCTCCCTGCTTTGGCTTTACAGCTGCCAATTCGTGCAGATGGCCACAGTGTATTACTCACCGCCAACACTGCCCTCCTCCTCCTCCTTATTCTCCTCCTCCTCCTCTTCCCAACAGCCCTGTTCTGGGTCAGCATCCCACATGGCATTTCCTTTCAAGGTATCAATAGCTATTTTTGGCCCAAGAGTTCCTGCTGTATTAAATGCAGCGAGCCACATCCTCAGGGGGTGTAAATCTGCACAGCCCTAATTTGGTCAGTGGAGATGTGCCAGGCCACGTGCCAGGAAGGAGCCCCATAAATCACTTATCAGCCCAGTGCACTAAGGCAGCCTATTGAAACTGCTCCTGCTTTGGTTTAAGCCATTTAGAGAGAACCCACAGCACGTCCAGATGATGGTCCTGCACCACAAAGCCCACAGAGCCCAGCCCTGGAAGGCTCCAGGGAGAGCTTCTGGTGGCCCTTCGGTAATTAAAGGAGTCTATCAGAAAGCTGGAGTCAGACTTCAGAGCAGAGCCTCTTGTGACAGGACAAGGGGTGATGGTTTGAACTCAAAGAGGGAGATTTAGACCAGAGAGAGGGAAGAAATTTTTGATACTGAGGGCAGTGGGAGCTTGGTCAAGGTTGCCCAGAGAGGTGAGAGGTGGTGGCAGAATCCCTGGAGCCGTTGCAGGTCAGGTTGTTTGGGGCTCTGGGCAATCTGCTCTAGCTGGGGATGCCCTTGCTGACTGCAGGGACTGGATGAGCTTTGAAGGTCCCTTCCCACCCAAACCTGTCTGTGACTTGATGATAAAGTGCAGGCTGACTAACTGGGATGAGGGACAGACACACAGACAGGGCAGCTCAGTTGACCACCACACCCCCAGCAGCACCACTGCTCCGGTGTCAGTGACAGCCCTTCTCCCTTCAGCCCCCTTTTGCCTGGCCAGCAGTTCGCTTAGAGCCCAGCATGGCTGCAGCCCATGTTTATGGATAAGGGAAACAAAAGCATAGCTAAAACAGACCCTTGCCACACCTCCCCATCCTGAACTGTTTCCTGCCTCTGACATCCTCTTTCATTTTCTGTCCAAAAGCCAATTCTTACCCAGTGCCCACCCTGGCTTTTCCGAGCAGCCTGTTCCTTGCCATCTCCCCAAACCCTTGCTGACCTGGCTCAGCAGCAGCTCCACGTGCTGTGGCTACAGCCTCCAGACACTGAAGAGGAGGAGCAAGGCACAAGGGGAAAAACTCAACCCCATTAGTTTCTTGCCTCAGCTTCTTAATGTTTTGAGGTGGATGATTTAGGCTGTAAGAAAAAGCCTCCTGACAAGAAGATCTACGAGTGTGTGGAATACCCTTCCAAGGGAAGCGATGGAAGCACTGCTGCTTGGCACACAGCTCCTGTTTGTCCAGACTAGCTTTGAAATATACAATCCTGGGCTGGCAGAGGAAAAGTCTAGTCGAGGTAGTTGCTCTTATCTATCTCCACACTCCAGGATAAATCAGGTCATCTCCTTTGTTCTAGTCTGAAAACTGAGGAATGCACTTAAAACAATTCATGCAGTTTTAATCAGCCATGATCTCCCTTTTATGATCTACATGGGTTGGAGCTTTATTAAATCAGATGTAGCTAGCTGTTGCTTTTTAATCATCAAGTTTGGCTAATACAAGGCAGCAGCACTGTCTAGCACAGCTGGCAGGAGCCAGGGCTGGGAACACCTTCAGGTCTCTATTTAGCTATGCCCCAGGGCTCCAAGGCAAGTAAATAAACCCCTCACTTAAATCAAATCAAATATCAAATCACTCCCTAATATGTTTGTCTTGGGGTTTTTTTGTCACTCAGGGAGCCTGGGATTGACTTTCAGAGGTCATAAGTGTGTGTGGCTCTGGTCAAAGCCACCAGTTGGGAGGAGCTGGGGTAAACTTCTGAAAGAGAAGGGCCCAGAGGCATTCAGATACCACAGCAGTTTGTGTGGTATACAACCATGAACAAAGCCCCACAGCTGCAGGCTGGATTAAGAGTGAGAAGCACCATATCCTAAACCAGAGACTGGGAATGCCTGCCTGAGCCTCCATTTGCAAGTGGGAATGATAGCTGCAATGCTCCAAACTGCACAGCAAGACCAAGTCCTGCAGTCCTCTGACTGACAGCTGGAGAGTTTTTGCTTCCAGAAAGGTTGGCAGCCCACCCTGCCTACCCCCTCACCCCCTCCACTCCCCCCCAGAGGAAAATAAAAGGAAAAAAGGAACACAAAATACCAACATTGGTTGGCCATGAGGAACAATTTCTTCCCCAAAAGGGTTGTCCAGGCCTGGCCCAGGCTGCCCAGGGCAGTGGTGGAGTCCCCAGCCCTGGAGGGGTTTCAGAGCCCTGGAGATGTGGTGCTGAGGGCCCTGGTTTGGTGGTGCCCTGGCAGTGCTGGGGTAAGGCTTGGACTCAATGATCTTCAGGGTCTCTTCCAACCAAAACTCTCCTGTGCTTCTATGACTGTGCTCACAATCCAACCTGCCTCTCAGCTAAGGGATCATGGTGTCAGTAAGGGCCTGGAGGCCTCTCCAGCATTGTTCATGCATCAGCCTGCTGCATAGAACTCAGCAAGAAGTTGTTCCCCAGGAGGGTGGTGAGAGCCTGGCACAGGCTGCCCAGGGAGGTGGTGGAAGCCTCCTGCCTGGAGGTGTTTGCAGCCAGGCTGGAGGTGGCTGTGAGCAACCTGCTGCAGTGTGAGGTGTCCCTACCCAAGGCAGGGGATGGAACTGGCTGAGCCTTGAGGTCCCTTCCAACCCTGACAATTCTATGATTCTATGGAAGCAGCACTAGAAGGTGGCAGATCTCCACCCTTTGTCCCCCCAAGCACTTGGCCTGTGCTTCCAGGCTTGACACAGAAGCACACTGCAGAAAGCAGCCCTGAAGGGCAGGCAGCCATGGTTTGCTTTCTCAGCAACCTGCTCTGGCTGCAGAGGGCCCTGCACAGTGCTGGGAGCTTGGACTGGATGTCCTTTAAAGGTCCCTTCCACCCCAAACTAGTCTGTGGGTGGTTGTTTGGTGCTGCAAGGCTCTGATCCTGGAGAAGGCATCTCGGGGAGGGTTTGTACCCAGCACCCTTCAGCACGAAGAACCCTCAGCATGACAGAGCCCTGACTTGCTTGGCTGCCCTCCAAATTCTGCCCCCAGCAGAGGAAACTTCAGGTAGGAAACTCTGAGAGCTTTTGTCCTTTAAATTATTTCTCGAATTCCCTGGGAAGAACTTTTTTTAGTGAGAGAGAATTGCTCGAGAAGCAATAAATGAATGTTTAAAGAAGTGATGAATAAGATACAGAGCAGCCACTCCAGCAGCCATAAATTTAGCCCTGTTCCTCTTGCTGAGGCCTCTGTACCAGATCTTATCTCCTGCAGCAGACAAGTTTTCTTTCCCTCAACTCCCTAACACTCATCTATTGTTTTGCTAATGCAAGGCCTGACAGCAGAAGCAGACCTCCTCCCCTGAAGAACTTCCCTGACACTGGAAGTCACAGCACTGCCCAAGCCTCCAAGCCCTGGCAGCTCAGCATCTGCAGCATCTCTCAGGATGCTGTACGAAACAGTGTCTGCCAAATTTGGTCCAGCTGTGACTGAAGAAGGTGGAGTTGGGTTGGGTTAATGGCTGATCTTAAAGGTCTGCTCCAAGCACAAGGGTTCTATGATTTCAGCATGCAAAGGATGCAGTGGAGGGCACAGCCTCATTTGGGGGTGCTGGGTGGTTTTCTTGAGCAGGAATGAAGAACCAAAAATACCCCCAGCCAAGCCCAAACCAAATCACAACAACAACAAACCCCCAGCCTGTTTGCTTCAGTAGCAGGTCTGCAATCTGCTCCTAATCACAGAATTGTTTCAGCTGGAAAATCCCTCTAAGCTCACCCAGTCCAACCAGCAACCCAACACCAGCAGGGCCCCCAAACCCTGGCCCCAGGTGCCATGGCTACACCATTCTGGAACACCTCCAGGGATGGGGACTCCACCACCTCCCTGGGCAGCCTCTGCCAGTCCCTGACCACTCTTTCAATAAGGAATTTTTGCTTAATACCCAACCTAAACCTACCCTATAGCAAGTTGAGGCCATTTCCTCTCCCTCTCTCACTTGGTGCTAGGGAGAAGACACCAACCCCCACCTCACTGCAGCCTCCTTGTTGGTATGGGCTTCTGAGCTGCTCATAAATATGATGGCATTGGGACTTCATCACACTTATTAAAGCAGATTGAAGTATTTTGTCTATTGCTGATTCTACTCCATAGCTGCTGCTGCTGCTTCTGCACAGTAACTCAATCACAGAGTGGCTGGAGTTGGAGGAGACCACTGGGGAGCATCCAGTGCAACCCCCCTGCTAAACAGGGTCGCCCAGAGCAGCTTGCCCAGCAGCACAATTTACAGGCAGGTTTTCAATCTACTCTAGAAGTCAAGGAGACTCCAAAACCTTCTCATATTTAAGTGGAACCTCCTGGCTTCCACTTTGTGCCCCTTGCTGCCCCTTGGCCTGTCCCTGGGCTCCACTCAGCAGAGTCTGGCCCCAGCCTCTTGTCCCCTACAGCTCCTTCAGCTCTTGCTGAGCATTGCTCAGCTGCCCTCTGGGGCTGCTCTTCTGCAGGCTCTCAGCCCCAGGGCTCTCAGCCTTTGCTCCTCCCAGAGCTGCTCCAGGGCCCTCAGCAGCTCTGCAGCCTCCCCTGGACTCTCTCCAGCACTTCTCTGTCTCTCCTGAACTGGGGAGCCCAGAACTGGACCCAGGACTCCAATGTGGCCTCCCCAGAGCAGAGGGGCAGCAGAACCTCCCTTGCCCTGCTGGCCACACTCTTCTCCATGTACCCCAGGTCCCCATTGGCCTTCTTGTCCACCAGGGCACATTGCTGCCTCATGGGGACCTTGTTGTCCCCCAGCACTCCCAGCTCCTTCTCTTTGGAGCTGCTTCCCAGCAGGTCCCCCCTCAGCTGTCCTGCTGCAGGAGGTTGTTCCCCCCCAGCCCCTGCCCTTGCCCTTGGTGAGCTCCATGAGGTTCCCTGTGCCCAGCTCTGCAGCCTGGCCAGGTCTGGCTGGATGGCAGCACAGCCTGAGGGGTGCTCCCAGAATGATGCCACATCAGCAAACTGGCTGAAGCTCCACTGCCTCCCTACATCCAGATCACTGGGGGAGATGCTGAACAAGACTGGACCCAGTCCTGACCCCTGGGGATTATCATGAGCTCCAGGCCTCCAACGAGACTCTGCAGCGCAGAACACAGCCCTCTGAGCTCTGTCAGCTCTCAATCAATTCCCTGAAATCCTCACCTGGCATTTCCAGGCCCAACTCTCCTCCTGCCACCACTGGGAGGTGCTCGCTGGTGTTTGCAAGCTTTGCCTGTTCCTCTTTCCCTATCTGGAGCGCTCCTGCACAGAGCAAAGCAGTTCCACCCCTAAAGGTACACATATGGATCTTAAAGTTCTCTGGAAAGCCAAAGCTACTGGGGGCTTCCTGAGCTACTTGTTATCACTTGGAAGCATCTGGCTCGTGGTCAGCTGGTTCATGTTACTGACTTCTACATTTGCTTCTGCAGAAATTAGCAGTTTTCTGCAGTGGTTTTGGTTTTGATTCTAACATCTCCTCGTGCATCTTGAAATCAAAGTCCTTCATGGAAGCTGCACAACTTTAATGCTCTTCAGACTCAAAAGCATTTGTTTAACCACCACCAGACAAGGAGATGAATGAAAGAGGCTGCCTGCTCTTGATTTAGTGGGACCAGATTTTCAGAAGGGCTCAGCAACCAGCACATGTCCTCAACAGACTGATGGGGGAGTGCCAGGGGGATGGAGCTAGGCTCTGTTGGTGATCCCCAGTGACAGGATAAGGGGCAGTGGTGGAAGCTGAGGCAGAGGAAGTTCCATGGAGATATGAGGGAATTTTTTTTTCCCTGTGGGGGTGACAGAACCCTGGAACAGGCTGCCCAGGGGGGTTGTGGAGTCTCCCTCTCTGGAGATAAATGCCAGGACGTGTTCCTGTGTCATCTACTCGAGGTGACCCTGCTCTGGCAGGGGGTTGGACTTGATGAGCTTTTGAGGTCCCTTCCGCCCCCTCACATTCTGTGATTCTGTGATTCTGCCTCTGGGCAGCTTGGCCAATTCTGACAGTGCTGAAATGAGACCAGCTCATGAAAACCATGACCTGAGTGACCTGGACAATTCATACAAGCTACACATTCCTGAGGGGATTTGTTCATAACTTCAACCTGCAATTTAAAAGCAGCTTTTGATTGTCCTTACTTCTGCATCCGCGGAATTGTTCACCCCCAAGTCCCATCTACACCTGAGCTCTGAGCCCTGCTTTAGAATCCCTGCCTAGCAGAAAATGAGATGCAGGACCAAAACAAAGAGCCAGTATCTGCTTAGGTTACTTTTGTTTAAGCCCTGCACAGAGAACAGAATAGATTAAAGCAGTGGGAAAAGAAGAGATTGAATCTTGTGATGTGGCACAGGGTGCTCCTTCCAGCCAACCGCACTTCATTTTTCCCCCACTGCTGCTTCCAAGTGGTTTTCTAGGATCCCCCTGAGCAGAACTCATTGTAATAACTGGAGGAAATAAACTAATGGAGAATTACCACAAGGTTCATCTCAGAGAACTTTTGATAAACAACACTTCCAGGCTGAGATATTCGGTGCAGCCTGAGGAATGTGGACTTTCCCACTCCCCTCAGACTCAGCGGGTACCTCTGCCTCTGAGTCAAGCTGGGAAGCAGCTGCCACAACCACCAAGAGCAATTCTGGATTTCAGGTGCAATCAGAGATCAAGAAGTACCCTGAGACTGGAAAACTCTGACAAAGGAAAAGGTGAAACAAGAAGCATTTGACCTCTCCAGCTGGCACCACCAGCAGGCTTAGTCTCAGCAAGCCAGCTCTCAGGTGAGCTGCAGTCTCTGTGCTCCCAGTCATGAAAATTGCACAATCTCCAGATGGAGAAGACAGAATCAGACAGCATGGAAGCAGAGCCCAAATGCTGCTGTGGACACAGAGAGATGTCCCACACCTGTGCAAGCCAGAATGGTGTCAGCTGGAAGGGACCATGGGCAGGGACACCTTCCACCAGGCCAGGGTTACTCAAAGCCTCATCCAGCCTGGTCTTAAACACTTCCAGAGATAAGGTGTCCACAGCCTCTGTGGGCAGCCTGTTCCAGTGCCTCACCAAGCTCACTGTAAATAATTTCTTCCTAATGTCCAATCTAAATCTCCCTGCTGCAGATTCAAACCGTGTCTCCTTCTTCTGTCACCACAGGCCCCAGGGCAAAGTGAATGTGTTCCTACAGTCACAGGCTGGCTTGGGTTGGAAGGGGCCTTTAAAGGTCACCTTGTCTGAGCCTCCTGCAGTAAGCAGGGGCATCTGCAACTAGATCAGGTTGCTCAGAGCCCCACTGAGCTTGACCTTAAACGTCTCCACAGATGAAGCCTCCTCCACCTCCCCAAACAACCCATTCCAGCGTTCCATCACCCTCACAGTAAAGATCTTCTTCCTGATGTCCAACCTAAATCTACCCTGCTCTGGTTTCCAACCCTTTCTCCTCGTCCTAGCACTACATGCTCCTTGCTTTTGTCTAGACTGTCCCCTTGGCAAAGCCTTAGCTTGCTCTTGAGCGTTGTTGAAGTCCTTTCCAGAGCTAGATCTGGGCAAACCTCCCTTGGTGCACAGGCGTTGGGCTGGCTGCTGTAAGGACAAAAGGTTTCCCACTTGAAACTCTTTTGAAACCACGGCCAGCACCTCTGCAGCCACAGATGCATCAGGTTCTCCTGTGTCTTTAAAAAGCAACACACAGACACACCCCTGGCACTCTGGACCCAGGCTCTACCTCACTTGTCCCCACGGGATGCTGGTGAAGTCATGGCGATTGCGCAGGATAAAGAAGGCTGAAGCTGCCCTGTTTAGATCAGGATTTATTTTGTCATTCCTGTATATTCTTCCCATTGCTAAATCTTTTACAGAGGCTACTGAGGCAGGGAGCTGCTGAGCTAATCCTCTTTGACTCCCTGCCATCCTGGCAGGTACAGCAAAGCCTAAGGTAAAGTGGAGCATCAAAAGGAAAATTAATGTCTTCTAACAGCAATTAGAGGAAATTATTTAGATATAAATCTTGTTTTATATCTTCTCATACTTGTTTTTCAATCTTCCCCCTTTGATTTTTTTTTCCTTTCAGGCTTTTCAGAAAGAAACATTTCAAATCCCTCCTGTAAACCAGTGGCATAATTAGCTGCATGTTACACCTGGTATTTTACTCTTCTACAGAGCAATTCCTTTGAGCTTTCTTTTTTACTAAGCCCCGAGGTCTCCTGAAACTGAATCTACTTGTTCTCTCATCTGCTGCCTGACAGGCCTTTGAGGGGAACCAAAACCCAGGCAAGGGCTGTGGGGTGCCCCCCCACCAACCGCCAGCCCCCCTGCAGCCACCACAGCGGGTGACCGGGGGTGCCAGGAGCAGGCAGGAGCTGGGGTGGCAGGCGGAGCCCCAGCTGGCTGCCCGCGCTCGGCCGCGCCGCGCAGCACTGTGTGCAACCTAATTGTGCTCCGATAAGATCAAACAGAGGCTCTCTGATCCAGCAGCTGGCGGGCTGCCATCCTATCTGGGGTCCGATCTGACAAGCCTGCCGATTGATCAAATCATTATCTGCTGGTGTAGGTGGATCGTCTACCACCAGCCAAATTCCTTCACTTGCTGCTTCCCTTCTCTGGAGAGGATTGGAGGCTCCAGCAGCTCCTTCCCCCCGCGGTCCGTGGCTGACGGCTGCCGCAGTGCTTTCCTAGAGACGTGGCTCAGGCTCACCCCGGGGAGGCTCTGCTCTTTGCTTCCCTGTATAAAAGAGTAACTTTGCCTCTGATGTGATCGCAGGAAACTGGCAAAGCCAAGGAAGAAAAGCAGTTAGGTGTTCTCAGAGGCACAGCACAGCAATCTGCACTCCCGGAGACAGCCAGGCACAGCTACAGCTGCTGACCCTGCCGGCTTTACCCTGACCTTGAAGCTGCACTTGGGTTGTGTAGAAAGTGGCACAGGAACTTTTGGGTTCCCTGTCCACCTGCTTGTTCCTGCTCATGGGGTGACTTGTTGGCCAAATTCTCTCTTACTGTAGCTTCACAAGGACCCTCTGCGCTGCCCCAGGCAAAGGACATGCCTTGCACTGGAGACACAACTGCTCACAGAGGCCAAGGCCTCACTTTGTGCTTCCCTCACATAGCAGCAGGCTTCTTTGCAGACAGCCTGGGGACAGGATTTCCCTCTGAGCAGGAACATCCAACTTCTACCACTGTTGAGAAGGCTGAATTGATTGTCTGTCTGGAGCTGAATGGTGACACCTAAACTGACCAAGACCAGAAGAACAAAGACACTCAGGTTAGACAAGAGCAAGGCCCACACAGACTGCAGATCATAGAATGGTTTGGGTTGAAAGGCAGCTTAATGATCATCTACTTCCAACCCCAATGCCATGGGCAGTTGAAACAAGATCCTAGCAGGCAACCCTTCATTTTGAACAGCTCTGCCTGTGCTCCCATCCCAAGAGGCTGAGTAGAACCACAGAACCACACAGAATACATCTGTCTGGAAGAGACCTCAAAGATCATCCAGAGCATGGTAGTGGCCAAGTCTCAGAAGGCCATTTCTCAGCTGACCACACTGCAATGCTCTGCCCCTAGCTCTTGTCATCAAGCTGACAAGGACAAGGCCTTGAGTGACTTGGTCTAGTGGTAGATGTCCCTGCCCATGGCAAGGGAAGTTGGAACTGGATGGTCTTTAATGTTCCTTCCAACCCAAGCTGTTCAAAGGTGGTGATGGTGAAGCCCTTATGTTGGTGGCATGCCCCTCACCTACTCAGTCCCAAGGAATGAAGACAACACAGGTGGATGTTTCTCCTGACAACCCTTTTCCTCCTTTTGTGATCTTCAAGCTCAGAGTCAAAGCACAGGCTTGGCAGGGGCAGGGGATGGTACATTCATTCCAGCACCACCAATCCAGGCCAGCATCTCATCTGGCCACCTCGTGGCACTTCCCAGAGTCCTGTTTCAAAGTAAGCCATCCAAAGCTATCCAAGGTAATTTACTTCGTTTATGTGCTTGATTTTATCCACATAAATCACCAAACACAGTCCACAGGGAACAGGCACTCTATACTTATCATAATATGTAACTTAGTTCCCCAGAGACTGAGTATGTACAGAACAGCTAATAAATGGTTCAGGAGAAAAAAAACACACCACCAAACCCTAGGTCATTAAATCTTGTTTTATATCTTCTTGTTTCCATCAAAGTGTGCAGGAGTGGAAATTCTCTTTCTAAGACAGGCTCCTACTCTGTTCAGCCAACTGGGAATAGAGCCAGCTGAAAAGAGAGAACCCCACATACAGCACTGACAGCTGTGCACAGAATTCATGAGCTCAAGAGGCAGACTGCTGCAGAGACAGGTGTCCAAGATCTAAGTTTAGCTGGGAAGATTAAAACAGCCTCTACAAAGAATGCATTTGTTCCAAACCCCTCCGCGCCGGCGGCCGCCCGTGCACCGCGGCTGCGCGCGGCCTGCGGACGGCAGAGGCCTCTCTGCTGCACCATCTCACCCCGCTCCGCTCAGGCAGAAAAATAGGTTGGTGGTAAGGCCACAGAAATGCACCAGCCCAGCTGAGAGAGCTGTTCCTGCTGCCCCAGGAAGGGATCTGGGGTTAGGGAGCAGGCAGGGTGCCGGCGCGCGGCGGTGAGGGCTGCCCACCCTGGCAGGCAGCAACCCCACCCCAGATGTTCTCAACGCACCGAGGATGTCTTATGTAAATAAGAGCTGGGAGGCAGATCAGGTGTGGTTCCTGCAAGACAAATGTGCTTGGGAATTATGTATGATTCCATGTTTAGCTACCCTGGTATAAATCCAGAGTCATTCGTTTGATCTTGAAGCAGCGCTGCTCTAAATAGACATTAAATGGAGGAGCCTTAGCCACCCTCCTCAGGAGAGCCCAAGGTAGAGGACTCAGCCTTTTGCACCTCCCCAGTGTAGCTGTGGGCTTGAGAGAGGCTCTCTTGCCCCCACTGGTGTAACTGGGGGAGGAATCAGTTTCCCTGTAACAAACCATAGATCCAGCACAGCAGACTTCGATGCCTTAAGCTCGTTGCCTCTAAACCAGAAACAGTCTGGGAAGGCAGGAGACCCAGTTTTGAGATTCCCAAGGAACAAAAGATGAGTCACTCACTCAGTCTGGGTCATATGAGAGAGTGGAGCTGCACACATAATTGTCTATCAATACAGGTAGGAATTACCATGTGTTCATACAGAGAGAATTGGATCATCTGGGGGACATCAGAGTGATGAAGCCAACAAGACAAAGCTTCAGAAACTTCACCTCCTTCCCTTGACAAAACAAGGGGCAGCTGCTCACCTTTGTAAAGCTACAGAGCAAAGCTCCTGGGTTGCTAATAAAAGCTTTACAGATTCTTTCCCCTCTGTGATGCAGAACATCTTGAACCATAACAGCAGAAATTTGAGAGCATTTCTCATTCCCAGAGAAACAAAGGTAGCAGAGGGCAGGGGGTCTGAAGAGGACAGAGGGGTTGAAGAGGGCAAGGATATGAGGAGGGCAGGGAATCTGTAGAGGGCAGTGGGTCTGTAGAGGGCAGGGGATATGAGGAGGGCAGGGGGTCTGAAGAGGGCAGGGAATCTGTAGAGGGCAGTGGGTCTGAAGAGGGCAGGGGTCTGTAGAGGGCAGGGGATTTGAGGAAGGCAGGGGTCTGTAGAGGGCAGGGGGTCTGACGAGGGGAGAGGGGTTGAAGAGGGCAGGGGTCTGTAGAGGGCAGGGGGTCTGTAGGGGCAGAGTCCCTGCTTGAGCACAGAGTTCCTCGATGTGTCTCGTTTCCACAGAGGCAAGAAAGTTCCCCAGTCGTGCCCAGGGAACGGGACTTCAGAGCGATGGAAATTTGCAACTGCTTGTTTAATTCAGCAGTTTCCAGAGGCAGACAACCTATCACCTGGCAGATCTGACAGCAAGGCTGCTCCTAAGGCTATCGCGGAGATTAGCTGGCTGGCGCCGAGCGGCAGGCGGCTCTGATGCAGGGCTGGAGCCGTGCAGCCCCTGCACGCAGCTGTAAGCCCTGCCCTTGCATCATCAGCTCCCCGAGCAGCAGGTCAGGTGATGGGTGCTCCAGCCGACGTGGGAGAGGACAGAGGGAGGAGGATGTTTTTAATTCATGCATTTAACATGTCTCTAATGGGCACCGGAGACCTCAAGCTGTGGAGAAGCTTTTCCCGCAGAGTAACTTTTCTGCGGCCTCTGGGAGAAGCTCTTTGGGGAACTGCAGAAAGGAGGAACCAGGCACCGGCTGCTGGAGCACAGCCACACAAAACCTCAGAGTTTATCGTTTGGAACCCCCCCACAGCATGCAGCGAAGCCTCTGCTCTCTGAGGAAGATCTCCCCCATGCCCACATTACCCAGCACTCGAGATCAGGTCCTGCCCGCCCAGCACTCCACTCCCAAACACCTGGAAACAAGGAGTGCTGCCCCTGCAGAGCCCCTGAGCAGTGAGGAGCACTGCTTGTCCCCTCTCTGCAAAGGGACATGGTGTGCACAGATGGATCCTCTTGCCTCAGACTTCCCCAGGACGTGTGTGGCAGACTCCCAGCCTGTTGTGCTCCCACAGCAGGATCAGCTTTCCATGCTCAAGAAAGGTTTGGATGGGGAGCAGTGGGGAACTCCAGGGGCATCTGCTAGGGCTTTCCCACAAGCAGGTGGCCAGCTGACAGCCAGCTGACAGCTCATCACCAAATGAAAAGCATCTTCTCTTCTCCTCCTTCTCATTTGGGGCAGATTAATGTGTTAACTGTTTAGCTTTCTCTACAGGCTCCTTGGGGTTGGGCCTTTGGTTTCCTGCAGATTCTTGCCCTCATACACCAGCCCACACCAAGAAAAGAGAATAATAGTGATTAAAACCCATGAGTCCAACACTGAAGTTTGTGAGCATTGCTCAGGTTTCTGCCAGCCTCAGTGTTTTGGCTCTGCTGAGATTCCTCAGTAATTCATAGCCACCTCTGCCCTCTCCCTGGCTTGCCCCCAGGGTCCCAGGCACCCACAGCTTCACCACAACTTCAGAACATATCTGACAAGCCTCACAGCAGTGAGACCCTTCAAGAAGTGGTTTTCTCTGACATGCAAGAAGAAAACTGAAGGGGAAGGAGCACTAACATGCATTTGAAAGGGAGCAAACCAGCCTGGGTACCCAATCTAACAACTTTGTCCCAGAGTCAAACCCCACGAGGTGCTCCACATCAAGGGCAAATGGTTGCTTCTTCCTTTCAGGGCTGGGGGGCACCATTCCCATCCTGCTCCACCCATCCCATGTCAATGCAGGAAATGCAGACCCAATGCAGCCACCAGACTCATTCTTTTCTCCTCCTACTCAGTAGCAACATTACAAGGCCTCTAAATTGAAAAGGAATGTGCTGCAATTCCTCGGCTTTCAACCCTTCCCAAGCACTGCTGCTTTACCAGGCTTCAAACCAGTCCAGCAGTACATGGTGCTGTTGGCCTACCTGTGGGTTTTGCAGCAGTATTTAACAGCTAAATTAGATGGATGCATAAAACACACTCAAGGGTGTCTAGGTGTTAGGTGGGGTGTTATTCCAGGGAGGCAAGAACAAGGGCCAGTTGTACTGCAGCAGCAAAGCCAGCACACAGATGGGTGCCCAGGTACCCTGCTTGGAAGTGAGCTAATGGCTGGGGTGGTTTCTGCAGCATTATTCAGGACCTTCATATTAAGCCATCCACATCCTTTTAAATTCCATTTTGTGTTGCCCCTACTATTTTTAATCTGGGCCATTTATCAGGCCTTAGTGGAAGAGGTCTGCAGTTATCTTGTGGGGAAGCTTCTGCAGTGTGGCTGCAGGCGTGCATGGTGCAGGACTGCTCCGTTGCCTCTGCACCTGGGAATGCACAACGCAGGAGGGCAGCTCAGACTGGGATCCACCTGGCTGGGGAGCAGCAGGGAACTGGGGGTCTTGGTGGATATCTCAACATGAGTGAAGAGTGTGCTGCAGTGGCAAAGAAAGTCAACAGCATGCTGGGTTGGGTCAGCAAGGACATCACCAGCACAGGTAAAGAAGTCATTCTCCTGCTCTGCTCAGTGCTTTCAACCCACACCTTGAGCTCTGCCTGCAGTTTTGGTCCCTGCTGCACAAAAAAGATGTGGACAGGCTGGAGAAGGTCCAGAGAAGAGCCACAAGAATAATCAGGTGACTGGCAGGCCTGCCATGGGAGGAAAGGCTGAGAGAGCTGGGGTTGCTCAGCCTGGAGAAGAGATGCTTCAGGGATACCTTATTACCATGTTCCAGTACATAAAGGGTGGCTACCAAGACAATGGAGATTCCCTCTTCACAAGGAGCAAAGCCAAGGGGCAATGAATACAAGCTACTGCTGAGGAGATTGCCTTTGGAGTCCAGAAGAAAATGTTCCCCCATTGGAACAGTCAGAGACTGGAATCATCTCCCAGCTGGAGCAGTGGTTCCCCTACATTGGTCACTTTGAAGACTCAGCTTGCCATGGTGCTGGGCCAGCTCCTTGCAGCTGCACCATCACCTAGAAAGCTTGGAGCAGCTGATCCTGGAGGTCCCTTCCAAGCTGGCACTGTGTGATGCTGTGATCATGCTGAGCAGGCAGCTGGGAGGTACACTCCAAGCAGGAGCTCATCATCGCTTCAGGCAAGGCAGAGCGGAGCCGCTGCTCCTCACTGCTTGTCTGTGCTCTTTGCAAGCAAGCAGCAGCTCACTGGCCAGAGGCCAGAGCTCTTCAAACCCATCTGAAAATGGCCTAATCAGAGCTGTGATCTGTTCTGTATACTCCATTTGTTGAGTCACATCAATTTGTTGAGTTTCCTCTCCCATTAGAAATACACCCAAGTGCCATTTTCGGAGCACATTAACTCTCTCCAGGCTATTTTGTTGTGTAAACAGAAAGCCAAGCCACCAAGGCATTGCAGGCAACAAAAACATGCTCTTTGTGGCCTAAATTCTTTGCAGCCTCACCACTTTTGTTCCACTGCTTTCGTGTATCTTTCGTTTCGTGATGCCATTGTGAGAGCTGCGCTGTGCCCTTTTTCCTAGGGCTTAATTGCAATTAGCAAACAAAGCAGCACGCCACGCCGGGCCAGGATGCTCCTCAGTGAAACACAAAAACCTTGTTCAGCCACGCTCAGAGACCCCCCAGAATGCTCCTGGGGTTACCCTTGAGGTTGCTACAGTCACAGGTCACCGCTGCTCCCACCACGACCCTGGGATCAAAGATCTTGCCACCAGTGCCACTGCTCCAACCCCCTGCTCTCCTCAGCCATGCCTGGAGCCAGCACAGGCTCAAGGCAGGGAAGCCAACTCGCAGCAATGCCATCATTTCCACTTCTCACCACTCCTCCCCTGCTCTCTCCTCTCTGCTGCCCAGGGGGAAAGGTGAGCTGGCCTCAAGACAACTCCTAGGAGGGCCCAGCTTGCAAATTAGGAGGGCAATGTAACTGCCTTTGCTGGCTGCCAGAAGCAACACGGAGA
The DNA here is from genome assembly GCA_015227895.2 of Colaptes auratus. NCBI lineage: Eukaryota > Metazoa > Chordata > Aves > Piciformes > Picidae > Colaptes > Colaptes auratus. The sequence continues at coordinate 5,040,796 of JAAWVA010000036.1, forward strand.
CTGGCTAAGGTAACTGCAAGGTCATGCAGTACTGCTGTAGACCTACCCTTCCTTTCTCTTGACTTTTCCACCAGCAGCTTCTGTCAGCTTCTCCCCATCACCTCAGGGAAGCACAGGCATCTTGTTGACTGCTGTTGGCCACCCCAGAACCAGCTCATTTAGAGCCGGGCTCTGCCCACTGTGCAGCACCCCAGCCCCAGGGTCACCGGCAGGCTGCTGCTTCCCAGGATGCTTCCCCTGCCTCCGTGCACAGCTTGCACAGAGCTGAAGATTCTCAGCTTCCCTCCCTGAGCAAAAAACCTCAGGCCAATGTTTGTTCCTTTGCGTGCTACAAGATCACAACCAGGCTGCCAATCACCTGGCCAGGAGGGTTATGCAAGAGTCACGTTTACAGTGGAGCTGTACAAATTTTACAGCACCACAAACACTTTAACTAGCATGATGCTTAAAGCTCCAGAGCACTGCGAGAACAAGGAGAGGTATTCAAGCTCCACACCATTTTTGGCTGCCTGTTTTCCAGGTGTATGATTTCACCACATGGAAAAACAGAGCCTTTGCCAAAGTGAACTCATAAAAACCTTTGATGAGTAAAGTTTGGATAAGCACAAATCATTTGCACCGACAGTCGGTCCAACTCTCAAAGGGCTTTGGCAGACAGAATATAATTCGTGGTTTCACACACAGGCCATTTGCCCCCCTGCTTGCCTCCCTCCCTCTCTCCCCCTCCTCCCAATCTTCACATATTCAGAAGATGTTGTTCTAGAAGGTGCACTGGGTTGGGTTTGCTGTGTGTTTTTCTTTTCCCCCCCCGAGGCTCAGGCACCACACTATTGCAACTCAAAGCCTTTCGGGGCTGTGAGTAAGCCAGCAAACAGGTTTTCCAGAGCTGTGCTTAGATAGTTGCATGATCTGCCTAATAGACAGGGGAGGGGGGGAAGACAGAAAAAATTAAACTCCAGGTCTCTCACCACCCATTTGCTAGCAGGCAGGTAATGTAAGGCAAATGCTTTACCAGCCTCTTCCTCTGACACATTGGGGCATGTTATTTCAAGATGCGTGGCGTCATTTAAGGCTGTGCCACGAGATAAGGCACTATTTACATCTCTGGGCTGGGAGCAGTGTTGCCACAGCTTTTAGACACTATTGACACAGTGTTCCCTTTGATAAACTCTCTTTCAGGAAACTGTCACATTGGTAACTGGGCTGGTGCCAGGGCCTAAGCAGCCCTGCCCCATCCAAGAGGCAGCTAGAAAGGACATGAGAGAGCAGAAGCATGATGGGGAAGGCTCTTGTTCCACACAGCTTTTGCCGAGCCCTGCTGGGGAGGAATGTGTTCATGTACAGGCTCAAGAGGCAGCTAGAAAGGACATGAGAGAAGAGAAGCATGATGAAGATGAGAGAGATTGTGGAGTCTCCTTCTCTGGAGACTTTCAAGCCCCATCTGGATGTATCACAGTCTCACAGTATCACCAAGGTTGGAAGAGACCTCAAAGATCATCAAGTCCAAGCTGTCACCACAGACCCCATGACCAGACCATGGCACCAAGTGCCACATCCAATCCCCTCTGGAACACCTCCAGGGACGGTGACTCCACCACCCCCCTGGGCAGCACATCCCAATGGGGAATGACTCTCTCAGTGAAGAACTTTCTCCTCACCTCAAGCCTGAACTTCCCCTGGTGCAGCTTGAGGCTGTGTCTGTGTTCCTGTGTGACCTGCACCAGGTGATATGGTCCTGCTCAGTCAGGGGGGTTGGACTTGATGATCTCCAGAGGTCCCTTCCAACCTCTAAAATCCTGTGAACCTGTGAGCCTGTGGTTTACAGGTCAAAGAGGCAGCTATAGAGGACAGAGCAGAAGCACAATGAATAACCCTGACCCCGTTCCAAGCAGCATTTGCTGTGCCCTGCCATGGAGGAATGTGTTCCTTTACAGCTCACATGTTCTCTTCTCCATCCAAAAGGGAGCTCAGATGGAGACTGCAGCTCTTCCTGGTTAACCTCTCTGCAAGCAGACCAAACCTTGCTTGCTCCTTCAGAACTGGAGTGAAACTCTCATCCCTTTAAATAGGAAATGTGAACTTTTCCAGTAATTAGGAAGTTTGGGATACTTGGATGTGTTTTGAGCTGGAGGAATGTGGCACTTTGCATTCCACAATGCAAACGAGGAGGGGGTAGAGATAAGAGATTTCATTTCTGCAGCATGAATTATAGTTCTCAGTAGACTTCACACACCTCATCTCCAACAAGTCACTGGAGGACCTTCCACTTATGTGAACAGACTTGCAGCACCTGGTACAAGGGCTGGGAGTGCCAGGAGGAGGGACAATGGCTTTGAGCTGGGAGAGGGCAGACTGAGACTGGAGATGAGGAAGAAATTCTGGAGAGTGAGGGTGGGGAGACTCTGGCACAGGCTGCCCAGGGAGGCTGTGGCTGCCTCCTGCCTGGAGGTGCTCAGGGCCAGGCTGGATGAGGCCTTGAGCCACCTGGGCTGGCAGGAGGTGTCCCATGCAGTAGATCTCCCAACCCAAACCATTCTGTGAATCTAGGATTTAAACAGAGCTTTTATTCCTCTTTTGGTTTGTTTGGGTTTGAGATTTTTTTTCCCCCCAGTTCAGAATATTTTTCTGAACTGATTTCTGAATTCCAGAGTAGTTCCTGAACTGATATTTGCCACCTGCAGTGTCCTGACATGCACACCAAATCTGAGGTATTCCCATTGCCAGGGAAGAAGCTTTGAGGGATCACATGAGGAGTCTCTGTCCCTTGCTCAGAGATCTGAAAGAGAGTCAGCTGCAGCTGCACAGCACAGAGGTTTGCAGTTTGCTGACTGAGGAAGCTTTGCCATCGTTCCTGATAAGCTTTCCCAGTGAATGCTCCTGAAAACTCATGGCTGCAAATTATTCCTAGAATAATCAAGGCAAGCACATGCCAAGTGAGAAGCAAAGTCAATCATGTTTTTATTTGCTTTACAACATTTTGTGTGTGTGTTTGCACAACTTGTCACAATCCTTCCTCTCTTCACCCTCATAAATAAACCACATTTCCTCCTACAGGAACTCCATGGATGGCACAGAAGTTGTCCTCATGCATGTCAGAGGCAAAGAGGAAACTGTTAGAAGCATGCACAGCAATCTTCAAACCTCACTGCCAGCTCCTGCCTGGCTGCAGGGAGGCCCTTTGCCCCACACAGTCACCAATATTTGCAATCAGTTTGGGGTGAAACAGGTGGGCAGCAGGACCAGGGCAGCCATCATCTCCTTGGAAGGATCAGAGAATAGTCAGGGTTGGAAGGGACCTCAAGGCTCAGCCAGTTCCAACCCCCTGCCACGGGCAGGGACACCTCACACTGCAGCAGGTTGCTCACAGCCACCTCCAGCCTGGCTGCAAACACCTCCAGGGATGAGGCTTCTACCACCTCCCTGAGCAGCCTGTGCCAGGCTCTCATCACCCTCATGGGGAACAACTTCTTCCTCACATCCAGCCTGAATCTTCCCACTTCAATTTTTGCTCCATTTTCGCAAGTCCTATCACTCCCTGACAGCCTCAGAAATCCCTCCCCAGCTTTCTTGTAGTCCCCTTCAGATATTGGAAGGCCACAACTTGAATCCTGGGTTCAGTTCTGGGCCACTCACTCCAATATGCTCATTGAGATGCTGAAGTGGGTCCAGAGAAGATCAACGAAGCTGGTGAAGGGTCTGGAAGTCTTGAGAGGAAACTGGGGTCATTCAGCCAGGAGAAAAGAAGGCTGAAGGGAGACCTTCTGGCTCTCTACAACTCCCTGAAGGGAGATTGAAGCTAGGTGGTGACCTGTCTGCTCTCACAAGAGACAGGCAAGAGGAAACAGCCTCAAGCTGGGACCCCAGAAATGTTGCCAGGCCCTGGAACAAGCTACCCAGAGTCCCCACCGCTGGAGGGGTTTCAAAGCTGCGGTGCTTAGGGCTGACCCTTGTGGAGCAGGGCCGCTGGTTGGCCTTGGTGATCCTGAGGGTCTTTTCCAACCTGAACGCTTCTGTGATTCAGTGATTGCTCAGTGGGGACCTGGCAGTGCTGGCTTACCAGTTAGCCTTCACCTCCTGAAGGGCTCTTCTAGCTAAACCAGCCCTGTGATTCTCTATAATGGTGTCACAGTTGCCCTTCTCTTTCAAACCCCCCCACGTTGTCTGGGCTGTCTCCAGTGTGCCACTTCCACAGGCACATAACCCCCGTGCCAGGGCTGGGCAGGCTGCAGCTGACCTGGGCCTAAAAGGAAGCTGTAGTCAGGAGGGGGTCAGGCTCTTCTCCCAGGCAACCAGTGACAGGACAAGAGGGCATGGTATGAAGCTGTGCCAGGGGAGGACTGGGTTGGATATTAGGAAGCACTTCCTCACAGCAAGGCTGATTAGGCACTGGGATGGACTGCCCAGGGAGGTGGTGGAGTCACCATCACTGGAGGTCTTTAAGAAAAGCTTGGATGTGGCACTTGGTGGCAGGGTTTAGCTGATGTCATAGGCTGGACTTGATGATCTCAGAGGTCTTTTCCAGCCTCAATAATTCTGTGGTTCTGTGATTCTCTTCCCACAGCTTTTATCACTGACACACTCCCCTCCGCTCCACCAAGCCCCCGAGCCGTAACCTGCTGCCACCTTGGGCTCCTTGTTTTGCAGTGCTCAAGCTCACACAAGCCTGACGATTCCCTTCAGTTCTACAAGCAGATTCATGTCTGCTGTCAAAACCCATGAGGTAGTTTTCTGCAGGCTATTGCAAGGCAGCAACCAGTAATTAGCGCACGGCACAAGCGCGGCGGGGCCCAGCCAGCGATTGCAACACGCTCTGCGTGATGGCATCAGCACTCCCAAAGCAGGCAGCCGGGCTGCAGCCAGGCTGAGTGGAGAACTCCAGGATGGGTTTGGGTTGGAAGGGACCTTAAAGCTTCTAGGGAGTCCTCTGCTGAAACGCCAGCAGCAGGTTCTGGCTGCGTTCAGAGCAGCTTCCTTCCCACCTCACGTTAAGGAATCGCAGAATCAGAGAGTGGTTTAGGTTGGAAGGGACCTTAAACATCATCCAGCTCCAACCCCCTGCCATGGGCAGGGACACCTCCCACCAGCACAGCTTGCTCAAGGCCTCATCCAGCCTGGCCTTGAACACCTCCAGGCAGGAGGCAGCCACAGCCTCCCTGGGCAACCTGTGCCAGAGTCTCCCCAGCCTCACTGGAAAGAATTTTTCCCTCCTCTCCAGTCTCAGTCTCCCCACTGCCCCTCATTCTGTTACCCTAAGCCCTTGTCAAAAGTCTCTCCCCAGCCGTCCTGGAGCCCCTTCAGGTACTGGAAGGTTGCTCTGAGTTCTCCCTGGAGCCTTCTCTCCTCCAGGCTGAACAGCCCCAGCTCTCCCAGTGGGTCCCCATAGCAGAAGTTCTTCAGCCCTCTGAGCATCTTTGTGGCCTCCTCTGGACCCCCTCAAAGAGCTTCATGTCCTTCCTGTGCTGGGGGGCCCCAGTGCTGGATGCTGAATGTGGGCAAGGTTGGTGTATTTTGATGTGCTACAAGAGAACATTTTCTCTGCCTTCCTGTGTGAACTGGTTTTCACTTTGTTATTTCATTCCTGTGCCTTGAGGGACTCGATTGAATATTTCCCAAGGAAGTGTCCTCAAGGGTAAGAGAAATGCACTTCTGCTCCTTTCTGAAGCTTTGCAACACAATTAGCTTAGCAGAGGAGCTCCAGAAGATGGCTTCCAGTTGGCAAGGTGCTTCCCTCCCTGGACTCAGGATGGCACCAGAGGTGACTGCTCAGAAGCTGTTTGGAGTTGGATGCCTCAGGGCTGCAGCCTTCAGAGAAGTCCCAGTGTGCACAATGCACACTTCTGATAATCCAACTTCTCTTCAGCTGTGCAGACTGAGCTCTGAGCTCCTTCCAGCACAACCTTCTGCCTCTCACAGAGGAGCCCCCAGCCACCCAGGTTTCTAATGAAAGGAAAAGGTAGTTCAGGAAACAGGAATGCAAGTTTCAGGTCATTAGTTTCCTTAATGCAATGCAATCCCTATGCATTATTACATGTGATACTAATTTATATAGGTATATAATTACATTCCAACACTGTCTATTAGTACACTGCAGTATATAAATGTTTAATATACATTGGAGACAAATTCCACCGTCCCCAGGATGTTTTCCCCTCCAGTGAGCCTCATGTTTACAACTCAGGGCAGCCCTTTCCTTGGCCCTGAGTGAGGCCTGTCAGTGTGGTCACTAATTACAGGCTCAGTCCTTGAGTGACACCAGATTTCACAGATTTAGAGATGCCATCAAATCATATTTCTCTAATTAGCTATTAATCAAGCACCAGTGAGTAAATGTTTTAACAGCTGAGTCCAGGCCGTTCAGAAGATTGCTTCCCCTGACAGTTCGTGTGGTAAACTTCTCCTGTTGTCCTCCAGCCAGAGGAAAACATTGTGACTGACAACAGCCAAAGAGAACTTCACCTTTCCATCCCTGGATCCTTTATTGGGGGGGATGAAACAACCAAACCATCCAACCAACCAAACCAAACCCAAACCAACCCAACCAACCAAACCCAAACCCAACCCAACCAACCCAACCCAACCCAACCCAACCCAACCCAACCAAACCCAACCAAACCCAAACCAAACCAAACCCAAACCCAACCCAACCCAAACCCAACCCAACCAAACCAAACCAAACCAAACCCCAAACCCAAACCCAACCCAAAACCAAACCAAACCAACCCAACCTAAACCAAACCAAACCAAACCAAACCCAAAACACTAAACCCAAACAAAACCCAAGCAACAAAACCAAAACAACACCAACCAACCAAACAGAACCCAAGGAGGCTCAAAACTCTCCTGTTTAGAGTTGGAAGACTGGTTAGTGGCAACTGAGACACCATTCCCACCACTGCTTAGAAGATGTAGGATGAAGACAGCCTTAAAATGGTGGCTTTGAGGACACACATTGAATCCTGGTGCAGTTTTGGGCTCCTCACTCCAAGAAGGACATTGATTGGTGGGTGCAGGTCCACAGAAGGGCAAAAAAGCTGAGGAAGGGTCTGGAGAACAGGTCTGGGGAGGAGCAGCTGAGGGTGTTCAGCCTGGAGCAGAGGAGGCTGAGGGAGACCTCCTTGCTCTCTGCAGCTCCCTGAGAGGAGGCTGGAGCCAGGTAGGGGTTGGGCTCTGCTCCCTAGGATCAGGTGACAGAAGGAGAGGAAATGGCCTGGAGTTGTGCCAGAGGAGGAATAGAATAGAATAGAATAGAATAGAATAGAATAGAATAGAATAGAATAGAATAGAATAGAATAGGTTGCAAAGGACCTTTGAGATCATTGAGTCCAACTTATCACCCAACACCATCTGATCAACTCCACCATGGCACCAAGCACCCCATCCAGGCTCTTCCTAAACACCTCCAGGGATGGGGACTCCACACCTCCCTGGGCAGCACATCCCAAGGGCCAATCTCTCTTTCTGTGAAGAACTTCTTTTGCTTTACCTACTGAAGTGTTTTTATCTCAGCCCACAAGTTTCCCCACTTCTACCCTTCTGAGTCTCTCCTCATCCCACCAGGATGGAGGGAATCAGTGAGCAGCGGTGTGGGGCTGAGCTGCTGGCTGGGGTTAACCCACAACACTCTGCGATCAGCAAAGCTTTCTGTGAAGCTAACCCTGGACACTTGTCTCCCCAGAGGGTTAGCACCTTAAAGTAGCACCCAGTTCCTGGGTTAGGAACTAGCTGGAGGGCCAAGCCCAGAGAGTGGTGGTGAATGGTGCCACAGCCAGCTGGCAGCCAGGCACCAGTGGTGTGCCCCAGGGATCAGTGCTGGGCCCCAGCCTCTTTAATATCTTCATTGATGATCTGGATGAGGGGATTGAGACAGTCATCAGCAAATGTGCAGATGACACCAAGCTGGGAGCAGATGTTGGTCAGTCAGAGGGCAGAAGGGCTCTGCAGAGGGACCTTGCCAGGCTGCACAGATGGGCAGAGGCCAACAGGATGGCATTCAACAAGTCCAAGTGCCAGGGGCTGCACTTTGGCCACAGCAACCCCAGGCAGAGCTACAGGCTGGGGGCAGAGTGGCTGAGAGCTGCCAACAGAGAGGGACCTGGGGGTGCTGATTGACAGCTGCCTGAACATGAGCCAGCAGTGTGCCCAGGTGGCCAAGAAGGCCAATGGCATCCTGGCCTGCATCAGGAACAGTGTGGCCAGCAGGAGCAGGGAGGTCATTGTGCCCCTGTACTCTGCACTGGTTAGGCCACACCTTGAGTCCTGTGTCCAGCTCTGGGCCCCTCAGTTTAGGAAGGACATTGAGAGACTTGAAGGTGTCCAGAGAAGGGCAACAAGGCTGGGGAGAGGCCTTGAGCACAGCCCTGTGAGGAGAGGCTGAGGGAGCTGGGGTTGCTTAGCCTGGAGAAGAGGAGGCTCAGGGGAGACCTCATTGCTCTCTCCAACTCCCTGAAAGGAGGTTGTAGCCAGGAAGGGGTTGGCCTCTTCTCTCTAGCACCCAGCACCAGAACAAGAGGACACAGTCTCAATCTGTGCCAGGGCAGGTTTAGGCTGGAGGTGAGGAGAAAGTTCTTCCCAGAGAGAGTCATTGGCCATTGGGCTGTGCTGCCCAGGGAGGTGGTGGAGTCCCCATCCCTGGAGGTGTTCCAGAGGGGATTGGATGTGGCACTTGGTGCCATGGTCTAGTCATGGGGTCTGTGGTGACAGCTTGGACTCGATGGTCTTTGAGGTCTCTTCCAACCTTGGGGATACTGTGGTACTGTGGCAACACACTGCCCAGGTTCTTCCAGATTTGCCTTTTTCACAGCCTTTCACTGCAGGAACTGGCTTCCTGGCCTCCACTTCCCTCCAGCTATTTGTCTCTTTATTTATGAATGAGAGCATCCCCGGCAGAAGGTGTTGTCCAGATTAGAAGCAGGCCCAGTTTCTCAGCTGCAACTTTTATCCCTGCCCAAAGAAAACAGACATGTTTGGGTCAACAAAACCAATGCAGATTTATGTTGGGTTTGTCACCTCAGCTGAGCAAATAAAAGCCCTCAGCCGGAGAGTGCTTACGCATTCGCAGCCCAACATGAATCAACTCATTTCAATTAACTCACAAAGATGGCAGGCACCTCCATGAAAGGAGGCATTGAGTCAGGGAACAGCCTGGGTTCAGCATGAATCTGCTCCCCTTCCTTGGTCTAAGACCATCATCATCCTCTTCTGAAGCTTTTGGGTTGGGTGTCCCTTTCTTCCCGTGCAGGTTGCTGAAGCAGAGTGGTCAGTTAGGTTTGTTCCTCACAGCATTTCAACCCCTTCCTGCCTCTTCCAGGACACTTCATGCCTACCAGCATCAGGACCACTGTTAACTCAGAAAGCAGAGGGATTCTGGCTGGGGAGAAAACTTATTTGCTGATAAAATCATCATAGAATCACAGAACTGTCAGGGCTGGAAGGGAGCTCAAGGCTCAGCCAGTTCCAACCCCCTGCCATGGGCAGGGACACCTCACACTGCAGCAGGTTGCTCACAGCCACCTCCAGCCTGGCTGCAAACACCTCCAGGCAGGAGGCTGCCACCACCTCCCTGGGCAGCCTGTGCCAGGCTCTCACCACCCTCCTGGGGAACAACTTCTTCCTCACAGCCAATCTCCATCTCCCCACTTCTAGTTTTGCTCCATCCCCCCCAGTCCTATCCCTCCCTGACACCCTCCAAAGTCCCTCCCCAGCTTGCTTGGAGCCCCCTGCAGATCCTGGAAGGCCACAATTAGGTCTCCTTGGAGCCTTCTCTCCAGCCTGCACAACCCCAACTCCCTCAGTCTGTGCTCACAGCAGAGCAGCTCCAGCCCTCTGCTCCTCCTCGTGGCCCTTCTCTGGACACCTTCCAGCCCCTCCAGATCCTTCCTGGCACAGAGGCTCCAGCACTGGACCCAGAGCTGCAGCTGTGGTCTCAGCAGAGTGGAGCAGAGGGGCAGAATCCCCTCCCTGGCCCTGCTGGCCACAGTCCAACAGGCCTTGAGGCAGGATAATCCCAAGCTGCTCTGGAAGGTGTTCTCTGCCCTGCTGGAACAGCAGCCTGTGAACACACAACCTCCTTAGCCAAGGACTTTTTGACTCATTCCACCCAAACAAATGTTCCTTAAGTTAAAAAGGTAAAAAAAGAGGAAAAAAAGTCATCCCCTCCTTGGTCCCTGTCACCCAAGGGTCAGAAGCTACTTAAAATATGTAGATGGCTGTGAAGGAGTTTAATGGTCTGTAGTGGCAGCTAGAGGGACCCTCCAGCAGGATGTCACAGAAATTGGAGTAGACACTTTACAAGGAGATGTGGGAAGAGAGATCCCTTCCCTGATTCTTCAAGCACAGATTCTAGCTAATCACCTGCCAGATGGATGCTAACATGCTCAGGGGGCTGCTGCACTCAGAGGGGGGGTTAAGATACCCTCCCCAGACACCCAGCACTGATCAGCTGCTGTCCCCTGCCAGGGCTTCACCTCTGATTTCACATGAATGCTCAGCTAGGGCTTGAGATGGACCCATTGGCCACTTCAGCAGCGCTCAGGGACGTTCCTGCTCAGGGATTTGCTCTTTTAGCAGCAAGGGCCTGGCCACTGTGCTCTACTGGGCTCTCAGGCTTAATGAGGGCCTCCTCACAACTGCAGCCCTTCAGTGCTGAGCCTTCCCTTCTCGCCCCAGTCTCCTGCACAGCCATAAAACGCAGCCTCTCCTGCTTGGCACAGGCTCCAGACTTGGATACACAGCAGAGCAGGACATGTGCTTGAGGAGGTTTGGCCTGCAGTGAGCCAAAGAGGGGGAGGATGGTATAGGCTGGTGATCATTCAGAAGCCTTTTCAGCTGGTAACCCATAGGGAAAGCCAGGCTGTTATTTACCCCAGTGCTTCTCCTCACCTCTGCACCTGGGTACTGCCAGTAGGACAGGCTGGGAGTGACTCCTTGGAAAGAGCTGAGAGCTGCATGTCCCCTCTCAGGCCAGGACTGGGTCCAGTCTTGTTCAACATCGCCATCAATGACCTGGACAAGGGGATGGAGTAGAGCCTCAGGCAGTTTGCAGATGGTCCCAAGCTGGGAGCAGTGGCTGACAGCCCTCAGGCTGTGCTGCCAGCCAGACCTGGCCAGGCTGCAGAGCTGGGCACAGGGAACCTCATGGAGCTCACCAAGGGCAAGGGCAGGGGCCTGGCCCTGGGCAGGAACAACCTCCTGCAGCAGCACAGCTGAGGGGGGACCTGCTGGGAAGCAGCTCCAAGGAGAAGGAGCTGGGAGTGCTGGAGAGCTGCCCAGAGAGGTTGTGGAGTGTCCTTGTGTGGGGAACTTCCAAACTCCCCTGGGCATTGTGCTCCTGGGCAAGCTGCTGTGGGTGCCCTGCTGGAGCAGGGAGTTGGAGTGGATGAGCTGCAGAGGTCCCTTCCAACCTCACCACACTGGGGATCTGGGATACTGCAGCAACCACCTTTGAAAGCAAGCAAGGCCCAGTGCTGAAACACCAAGCACAGACACTGCTAGAGGTGATTAGAAACACACAGAGTCATAGAATCACAGAATGGTCTGGGTTGGAATGGACTCCAAATGCTATCCAGCCCAACCCCCTCTGCAGTCAGCAGGGACATCCTCAACTAGATCAGGTTGCCCTGAGCTTTGTTGAGCCTCACCTTGGATATCTCCAGGGTTGGGGCCTCAGGCACCTCCTGTTGCAGTGTTCCACCACCTGCATGCTAGAGGTTTCTGTAAGGTTTCTGACTCAGTGGGAGGGTTCCCCAGGAACAGAGGCTACTAAAGAGCCTTTGCAGCATGGCAGATGTGATCAGAGCAGGCATGGTGCAGTCGCCCTGGCAGGAGCAGAGCAGCAAAGGGAATGTTTGCATGCCAGGCACAGCTTGGCACAGCAGTGCCTGCAAATCTGATCCCCACCGTTCTGCTCATTGCTGCTCAAGACAGTCTCTCCACCAAGGAGACAAAGACAGAGAGCAATTCTCATACAAGAGATGTCTCTGGGGGTCATCCTGGCCACTTCCTCCTGTCCTTACAACCAGCCCACCACCTCAGCTGCTGCTGCCTGCAGAGCTGTGTTACAGCCTGGCTTGTGGGATTGCAAGAGGCAACCTGTGAAGGTGGGAAAAAAAGCCTCAAGATCTTAATGAGCACCTCACCCTCTCACCAAGATGTGGTTTGGGCTGGCAAATTTTGTCCTGTTGAGCCCAACAAGATCACAGATTACAGTGTGCAAAGATGGGTTGAGACCACACCCTGGAGAAGCAAAAGGAATTGATGTGCAGCAGTGTGACAGAGCCAGACAGTGGCCAGGACACGGCAGTGGCCGTCACATGGGAGCTGCAGGTCAGAGCTGAACTTGTCCAACCAGCACCTCTGCACCACAGCAGGGACAGGATGCTATCACCTCCCCAGTGCTCTCAGCTCTACATTCCTGGGTTGCCAGCAATTAACGAGTGGCTCAGGTGGAGCCAGCAAAAGGTCTTGTAAAATGCATCTGCACGCAGGGGCCTGCGGTGAGAACCCGGCTGGGGGAGCTGCAGGTGGGAGCTGGGAGGGCTGCTGGGGAGCAATGAAGTGCACTCAGATCCCTGCTCGCAGCCTGCATGGGCTCCAGGAAGCCAGAGGGATCACTGAAGAAGATTCAGGACAGAGCTGGGCTGAGGATGATGAATTTTGTTGTTTCTGGAAGCAGCAAATGTTCCTGGAATTCTCCACAAAATCTAACCCAGAACCAGATGCTCAGCAAGAGCTAAAGGAGCTGTGGGGGGCAAGAGGCTGGGGCCAGACTCTGCTGAGTGGTGCCCAGGGACAGCACAAGGGGCAGCAAGGGGCACAGCCTGGAGCCCAGGAGGTTGGATGTGAAGAGGAGGAGCAAGTTGTTTGTTGTGAGGGTGCTGGAGGCCTGGAGCAGGCTGCCCAGAGAGGTTGTGGAGTGTCCTTGTGTGGAGAGCTGCCAACCCCCCCGGGCATTGTGCTGCTGGGCACTGTGCTGTGGGTGCCCTGCTGGAGCAGGGGTTGGAGTGGGTGATCTCCAGAAGTCCTTTCCACCTCCCAGCATGCTGGGACTCTGCTGTGGGACACAGAAGGCCCAGGAAAAGCAGCCTGGAAAAAACAGGAGGTGACCTCTCCTACAGACACACCACCATGCCTGGGAGCACAGAGGTGGGGACCAGCCCTGCCACAGGACAAAAGAGACCTTTCCAGCCACACCTCATGGTGTCCTCTGGAGAATCCTCCTTTAGCAAGGTCTTGCTGAGTACTCAGAGACATTTAACTGCCAGGTGGAGACCAGCTTGGCTCAATGGCTCCTGACGGACTCCTGACCCAGAGCTAAACCAATGAAGCCCTTTCCTTTCCAAGTGCTCTCCAATGCCACCTGCCCATCTCACCCCACTCTGGAGAGCTCTGGAGCAGCCTAATTACAGCAGCAAACATTTGGGGCTATGCAGCCTGCCAGAGGTGATCTCTCCCTCCCCACACAAAAAGCCTGACTGGGGGCTCTGGGGCTGCTCCCATTTCAAACCAGTACTATTCTGCAAGGCCAGCAAGCACAGCAGTGGAGGGGAAAGCAACACAACACCTTTTGTTTGGCACACAGGCCAGATTCATTTTAGTGGCCAGCCCCTTGTGGTGCTGACACAGTGCACACATGGCTGGTGAGCCTGTTCCAGCCTGGACTAAGCCAGGTGTGGGCAGGAGGAGGGAAGCACCAGCAGTGTTCTCCAGTGGTGACAGCAAGCCCAGAGGCACAGCATGGAATTTTAAGTAGCTAAAATGCTAAGCATGGAAGGGAGATTCTGTCCCAAAACTTCCTGTGGGTTACATTTGCACCTCAGTTTCTCTACCTGTAAAATAATAATTACCCAACACACCAGTTCTTGTAGGACTTAATTAGCACTTGTCAACCTCTTAGGCTCCTCAAGGGAAGAGGAGCAATGCACCACAAAGTACTAATTAATGGAAGACTCCTTTGGAACAAAGTAGAGGGTTCTGTTGTTGTCAGATCTAATAGAGTCATGAAAAACCAGGGCTGGAAGGGATAGCAAGAAGTAACCTAGGCTGCTCTGCTGCCCTGAGGCATGATCAAGTATATCTAAATCACTCTTGATAGCTGAATCCCCCTAAATCTTGGGATGCTGAAGCTGCAGATGAAAACAGATAAAGCTGGAGTGGTACTGCCTGTGCCTTGCACTCTGTGGCTCTGCTGAAGGCAGGGAAATGCTCTCTCTTGCGTGGCACTGGGGACCTCTCTGCAGTGCTCTCTGCACTGGCATGAAAGAGGCTCCACTCCTGGCACCTGCAGGGGGCAAGATCTGTGGATCATGGCCACAGTTCAGGAGACTGACAGCCCCACGGAGCAAACAATGCTCACACCTCAACACTGGAATGTGTGGTGCACATCAAGTGTGTTAAAGGCATCCAAATGGCAGGGAGCAGGGAGGTGTGGAAAGAAATGCTCCTGGGAATGTGGGCATTCAGTGGCAACCAGATCAGAGAAGATCACCCAAGTCTCCACACAGTGATGAAGTGCAAAAGATTTCCTTGGCATACTTGCAGAACCCCAGCATGGATCAGGTTGGAAGGGACCTCTGGGGATCACCCAGCCCAACCCCTGCTCCAGCAGGGCACCCACAGCACAGTGCCCAGCAGCACAGTGCCCAGGGGGGGTTGGAAGCTCTCCACACAAGGACACTCCACAACCTCTCTGGGCAGCCTGCTCCAGGCCTCCAGCACCCTCACAACAAACAACTTGCTCCTCCTCTTCACATCCAACCTCCTGGGCTCCACTCTCTGCCCCTTGCTGCCCCTTGTGCTGTCCCTGGGCAGCACTCAGCAGAGTCTGGCCCCAGCCTCTTGCCCCCCACAGCTCCTTTAGCTCTTGCTGAGCATTGCTCAGCTGCCCTCTGGGGCTGCTCTTCTGCAGGCTCTCAGCCCCAGGTCTCTCAGCCTTTGCTCCTCCCAGAGCTGCTCCAGGCCCCTCAGCAGCTCTGCAGCCTCCCCTGGACTCTCTCCAGCACTTCTCTGTCTCTCCTGAACTGGGGAGCCCAGAACTGGACCCAGCACTCCAGATGTGGCCTCCTTAGGGCAGATCAGAGAGGGAGGAGACCTCCCTTGCCCTGCTGGCCACACTCTTCTCCATGCCCCCCAGGACCCCATTGGCCTTCTTGGCCCCCAGGGCACATTGCTGCCTCCTGAGGAACTTGTCCCCCAGCACTCCCAGCTCCTTCTCCTTGGAGCTGCTTCCCAGCAGGTCAACCCCTGACCTGTGCTGGTGCAGAAACCTTCAAGTCATTCTTATGATCTTTTTCTCCTCCCTCCCAAGCTCAAGAGCAGGTCTGCAGCACCGTTTGGTCTAACATAGAATTCCACTGTGGCTCCTGAAGCAGTGCACAGCCTTCAGTTTAAAATTCCCTTGCTCTGTTTTTTCTTTCACTGGAGTTAGGTCAGGCTGGGACAGCCAACTACAGAAAGAGGTTTTTTAGCCTAATTGTTTTAATGCTTTAATTACAGAAATGTGTCAGTGCAAGCAGCCTGTCCAAGGCTTACACCCCAAGTCCAGCAGGAGACACCTTCCATTTGATCCAGCACACACAGGAAAGCTTTTGAACCTGGTGCTTCCCTCACCAGGCTGCTGGATAAAAGCTGAGCAAGGCAACTGGTACAGCACTCGAGGAGGTTATTGCATTAACCAATTAAGCCCCAGCAGCACACAGGAGGCAGAGGCCAAGGCAAACAATGGGAGGTGCAGCACACTCCCGGGGCTGGGAGCAGGCAGTCGTGTCAGCACTTCCACTGTGAGAGGTGTGCAGTGGGGGGGGACGGAGGGAAGGGAGGAAGGAAGGAAGGAAGGGAGGAAGGAAGGAAGGAAGGGAGGAAGGAAGGAAGGAAGGGAGGGAGGGAGGGAGGAA
>JAAWVA010000036.1:5056692-5090134 GCA_015227895.2 Colaptes auratus
GTCTTGAGAACTCCATGTGCAGGCTGGCTCTGGAGGAGGAGATGCCCACAGCCCAAGCAGCAACAATGGATGTGCAGGTTATCATCATCTGCCTTTTCATTCCCACTGGGTCCTCAAGACTCCTGCAAAGCACCACCCACACAGTGCCCAGAGTGCTAACACAGTGCCAGGCTGAATCCAGAGGGGAGGAGGTGGGAATGTGCAAAGCAGCTGCAGAGAGGCACAGAATGGTTAGAGTAGGAAGGGACCTTAGAGATCATTCACTTCCAACTCCCTGCCTTGGGCAGGGACATCTCTCACTGGACCAGCTTGCTCAGGGCTTCATCCAACCCAGTCTTAAACACCTCCAAGCATGAGATGTCCACAGCTTCTCTGGGCAACCTGTTCCAGTGTCTCACCATCCTCAGAGTGAAGAACTTCTCCTTAATGCCCAATCTAAATCTCCTCAGCTCTGGTTTCGAGCCATTGTCCCTTGTCCTTTCACCACAAGCCATTACAAAACATCTCTCCCCAGCTCTCCTGGAGCCCCTGCAGGTACTGGAAGGCTGTTCCAAGGTCTCCCTGGAGCCTTCTCTTCTCCATGCTGAGCAGCCCCAGCTCTCTCAGCCTGTCCCTCTAGGGGAGGTTCTCCAGCCCTCTGATCACCTTTGTGGCCTCCTCCAGATTCTCTCCAACAGATTCAATTCTTCTTGTGCTGGGTGCCCCAGAGCTGGATGTAGTGCCCCAGCTGGGGTCTCACAGGAGCAGAGCAGAGGGGCAGAGTTCACTCAGCTAGTGAGAGACTTAGACTTTCTTCATCTTCCCCTGCTGTCCTACATTCCCACCCTTGATCTCTCCATGCATCCTGCAGCAGGTTGCCAGGCAGCACAACTCAACCTGAGGCAGGACTGAGCAGCTCCTGCAGAGCTCAGTGGAAATCCATCACAATTTCTGCAAAGCACCCTTGTGATTCAGGATCTCACAGTCCAAGCTGCCACGTTGCCTGCAGAACTGTCAGCACAGACCTGCCACAGCACCACTGCTGCATTAACAATGCTCACAGCTCCAGAGCTGGAGTACCTGGAGTGGAGCCTTTCACATGGAACAGAATCATTTGGGTTGGCAAGGCCCTTTAAGCTCATCCAGTCCAACCACCCTCTAACTCTACCAAGGCTGCTGCTAAACCAGGGCCCTCAGCATCACATCAGAAACACCTCCAGGGATGGGGATTCAACCACTCCCCTGGGCAGCCTGTGCCAGGCTTCGAGAACCCTTTCAGTGAAGAAGTTTCTTCTAATGTCCAACCTAAACCTGCCCTTTCCAGTCCTTTCCAGTCCTGGGTCCAATCCACTTCTTTTGAGTCCAAGGCACTCCTCATGGTGTTTAAAGTACCACACAGAGCTGCTAACTCTGCCTGTAGCTCCAGCTGAGGCTGGATGTTCTCTTCCTGATCTCAGGGCCTGGGTTTGTTTTCATTCATTTGTTTATTATTGACATTAAGGTGCAAGGATTTGCTCTTTTAAAGGGGAAAAGAGAGAAACCCATCCTTCCCCTTTCCTGACCTGCTGCACAGCCAGCTGGGACACTGTGGGGTGTGAGGTCAGGCTCCTGGTGCTTGAACACAACAGGGCTCTTTCCTTGAAGTATTTCTCCAACTGAGCAGCACCCAAACACCTGAGCAGCAGTGACTCACCCAGCGTGCTGGCAGCTGGCTCAGATCTCCAGCCCTAGTGCCAAGCCTCCTCCAATTGTTGAATGACTGAGAGAGAAATTTTCCTTCTCTGACTTCCAGTGAGGGTTGTCCATCTCTGTTCTCAACAAAAATGTGGCCTTGTGCCTGCTTTTGCCAAGGGGGGGTGAGAGTTGTGTTGGGGTAAAGCATATTTGGTACTCCACATTTGGAGTCCTGGAGTCCAGGTCTGGGCTCCCCAGTTCAAGAGGGACAGAGAACTGCTGGAGAGAGTCCAGGGGAGGCTGCAGAGCTGCTGAGGGCCCTGGAGCAGCTCTGGGAGGAGCAAAGGCTGAGAGCCCTGGGGCTGAGAGCCTGCAGAAGAGCAGCCCCAGAGGGCCCTGAGCAATGGCTCAGCAAGAGCTAAGGAGCTGTGGGGGGCAAGAGGCTGGGGCCAGACTCTGCTGAGTGGTGCCCAGGGACAGCACAAGGGGCAGCAAGGGGCACAGAGTGGAAGCCAGGAGGTTGGATGTGAAGAGGAGGAGAGAGCTGTTTGTTGTGAGGTTGCTGGAGGCCTGGAGCAGGCTGCCCAGAGAGGCTGTGGAGTGTCCTTGTGTAGAGAGCTTCCAACCCCCCCTGGGCATTGTGCTGCTGGGCAAGCTGCTGTGGGTGCCCTGCTGGAGCAGGGGCTTGGAGTGGATGATCCCCAGAGATCCCTTCCAACCCCTCCATGCTGGGGCTCTGTGATGTTTGCAAGAGCAGCCATAGAGCAAAGTCATTTTCTCAAGCCCACTCTAATGCATCCATCTCTAATCAAATCACTTTTCTTTCTGCCTGGCTTCCTCCAGACAGTTGCATCCCTGACCAGGGTGTGCATGAGCATGCATCTCTAATCCCTTTTCAATGAGTTGGGTGCTTTCAGCTCAGTCTGGTGGAGGAACAGGAGTTCCAGAGCTGCCATGTAGCCCCAAGGTTCATGAAAAGAAAGACCAAGAAGGCAGCTGGATAGGAAAGAGAGATCTTGAGGCTGGAAAGTTGCAGCAGGAGTTCACCTAGTGTCAGGCAGCAGTGAATGACATTGTGAAGTCACTGACCCATGAAAGAGCCTCACTGAAGGTTGCAGTCTGCCAGCAGAGAGAGAGCCACAGCACACCAAGTGCTACCTGAAGATTTGTTTTGAAGGACCTTGTAATAGAAGTCATCAGTCAGGCAAATGCATGGCCTTCAAGATCCAGCACACCCCAGAGCCAGCAGCCCAGCGAAATAGAACCACAGAGCTGTCAGGACTGGAAGGGACCTCAAGGCTCAGCCAGTTCCAACCCCCTGCCATGGGCAGGGACACCTCACACTGCAGCAGGTTGCTCACAGCCACCACCTCCCCCTGCTGCAACACCTCCAGGCAGGAGGCTGCCACCACCTCCTTGGGCGCCTGGCCAGGCTCTCACCACCCTCCTGGGCAACAACTTCTTCCTCACAGCCAATCTCAATCTCCCCACTTCTAGTTTTGCTCCATCCCCCCCAGTCCTATCAGTCCCTGACACCCTCAAAAGTCCCTCCCCAGCTTTCTTGGAGCCCCTTTCATATACTGGCAGGTCAGAATGCTTCAGAGGAGACCTGTAAGCAAAACATCCTTGAGATTTTAACTAACCCCTGGGCTGGACACTCCCCTGACACCCCTGCAGTCATTCATTTCAGAAGGTTGCCTTCTGCTGTCCCCCAGGGTAAGCCCCAGATCATACAAACCCATTCTTCATTGCCTGAGCAGTGCCACTGAAGATCAATAGGCTTACTCATGGTGAGGAAGCTAAGCACCTGGGGAAACCTTTGCATGAGTGAGACCTAAGGCCTGGTCTAGGTGCAGCCCTTGTACTTGAAGAACAGGCTCACTTCAAGGTTGGTTTTGGTTTTGGTTTGGTTTTGAAAGAAAACAAGAGAATAATTAAAGCCATACAACCACTTTAAAGTGGACACCTCTTGAGTGTTCTAATGAAACTTCCACCAGCACAGCATGCCCAGGTCAGCTCTGCTGCTCCAGCTGCATCCTGCTCTAGGATGCTGTGCCAGTGCCCTCAGGACACTCTGAGCAGCTCAACGGAGCAGATGCCAGCCCACTGTGTGCACTCAAAGCTCTCCAGGCAGCTCAGCCATGGAAAACACTTGATGGAACTCCAGTGTCCTCATGAGCAGCTCCAGCTTTTGTATCTTGAGCAGCTCAAGGAGAGATGCCAGCCCACTGTGTGCACTCAAAGCTCTCCAGGAAGATCAGCCATGGAAAACACTTGATGGAACTCCAGTGTCCTCAGGAGCAGCTCCAACCCTTGCACCTTGAGCAGCTCAAGGAGAGATGCCAGCCCACTGTGTGCACTCAAAGCTCTCCAGGAAGATCAGCCATGGAAAACACCTGATGGAACTCCAGTGTCCTCAGGAGCAAGCAGATGCCAGCCCACTGTGCACTCAAAGCTCTCCAGGCAGATCAGCCATGGAAAAGCCCTGATGGAAGGAGCAGCATGGGCAAATGCTTTGGATTGGAGCATGTCAAAAAGTAACATAATTTTCTTCCTTCCCTGGGTGTGCAGCCCTTGGAAACAAACAAACAGACCCCACAAAATATAACGGAACATCTACAAACTTTAGAGCCCAGTGTCTCATGTCTGACCACCAGGACCAGGGCAGGGATTCTCCCCCTGTACTGGGAACCGCTGAGGCTGCATCTCAAATACTTGCATTCAGCTTTGGGCTCCTCACTCCCAGAAGGATGCTGAGGGGCTGGAGAAGGTCCAGAGAAGGGCAACCAAAGCTGGGGAAGGGTCTGGAGAGCAGGGCTGGGGAGGAGCAGCTGAGGGAGCTGGGGGTGTTCAGCCTGGAGCAGAGGAGGCTGAGGGAGACCTCCTTGCTCTCTGCAGCTCCCTGAGAGGAGGCTGCAGCCAGGGGGGGGCTGGGCTCTTCTCCCTGTTATCAGAGAGGAAATGGCCTCAGGTTGTACCAGAGGAGGTTTCGGCTGGACATGGGGAATTTCTTCCCTGAAATTCTTGCCAAGACCTGGAGCAGGCTGCCCAGGGCAGTGGTGGAGCCTCTTTTCCTGGAGGGTCTGAAAAGCTGTGTAGATGTGGTGCTGAGGAACGTGAGCTGGTGGCCACCCGGCCGTGCTGGGTTAATGTTTGGAGCTGTTGAGGTTAAAGGTCTCTTGCCACCAAAACCATTCCAAGCTTCTATATGTGCAGAGATAAGGGAGGTGAAAAAGGTCAAGGCTGGTGCACAAGGAGACAGTGAAAACCAGAGTGTCCGTGCTGGGAAAATGCCCCGAAGGTGTGGAGCTGCTGGGAGGAAGAGGAGCTGGAGCAGGGAAAAGAACATCCCTGGACCGCTTAGAGGTTAAAAAAATTGTCACACTTTCAAAGAAGAAGGAAAAGACAAAAGACATGAAGAGTAAACAGGAAGTTTGGGAAATCTATTTCAACCCCAAGTAGCAAACATCTGGAAGAAATTGTCCAGAGCTAAAGACCATCAAAGAGAAGCATTAATGAGGTTAAGAGGCAGCTCGGCTGGAGGAGGGGACTGAAGGATACAAAGGAGAGAGGTGGAGCTGAGATAAACCTAGAGGCAACAATTCGTTAGCCTCAAGGGCTTTGTTCCTCTCTCTGCCCAGTGCTTCCTTATCTTCTCCTCGCTCCAGGGCTAGAATGCTTTGTGCAGCATGGAAAGGAAGCAATTCTCCCTCGGAATTCCACGCTGGGGTCTGTGGTGCGGCACCGCATTGCTGAGCCTCCAAAGGGCGAAGTTCAGCTCAGAACCGCGCACCAAAGCCCAACGCTCACCACTCCTGCCGCCAGGCAGAGCTCTCTGAAGCCTCCTTCCTCCCTTCCACACGGCAAATGAATTTTGACTTCTGTTACAGAACGTTTCTTAAAGAAGGAAAACCTCATCCTTGGAATGAAAGGGATGTTGTAAACATCTCCATGGCTTCAAGAGCTGGGTTTTTAAAAGACTCATTTGCTTGCCAGTAATTCAAACCAGGCTAAACAACACCTTTAAAGATGACAAACCCCAGTAGGCATAAATGAATGAGGAGTCTGAGAAGGAAACACTTGGCACAGCTTCGCCCTTAATATCCAGACCCCTCTCTAGAAGGGGTAATCAGAAAGCTATGTTGGCCCTTACTCAAAAGAAGGGAGCAGCCTTCCATCCCTGCCTGGACTCTTATTAGCTCTATTGGTTGCATTCATGGTCATTAACCTCCTTTAAAAGATGCTCCTGGGATTTCATTTCCCACCTCCCGTTGTTGAGCAATGGAGCCGTCATGAAGCAGGAGACACAAAGAGCGCGGCGGGGAAGGCGCAGGAGCCCCTGAGCTCCCAGCTCTGCCCGCCACAGGACAGCGAAGTGGGGCTGCCCGCCGCGCTCCCTGTGTGCACAGACAGTAACAAGCACACTGGGGGCATGCAGAAGACTCAAACATGCTCTTGCCTGTCCTCTGCTCTGCTCACCACACACAAAGCTCAGCCATGCCTGACAGGGTGGGAGAGGATTCAAAGATAGGAAGTTCCTGTGGGTTTCAGGGGAGAGGCAGCTGGGTGAAGGATGGAGATGACTTCAGAGCCCCACCAAAGGGCTTGTTAGACATGAGAGAATCCACACCAGCCTTCATTACTTGTCTAATAGCAGAGGGCCTGCTCCTGCTGTTTGTTATCAGCTGAGCACCCACATCTAAGGAGTAAAAGTTTTATGGAGAACATCTGCTCCTGCCTCTGCTTGAGGCAGCTCAGGTCCTGCTACAGCCTCAACTGCTTCTCCATTAGCTGTTCCCAAATCCCAGTCTGCACCTTTCCAGCCCAAGAGAGCAGCCAAGAGAGCTCTCCAGGTGCCACCCCACCCTGGCAGGGGCACAGGGAGGACTGCCTGGCGCTCGCTCAGAGTGCCTCACCCTGCCCAAGGCACTGGGGGGGTATTTTTAACCCAAAGCAAAAGAATCTTGTGTTTGTTCAGCCTTGAGAAGAGAAGGCTTAGGGCAGACCTTATCACCATGTGCCAGGACACAAAGGGTGGCTTTCAGCAGGATGGAGACTCCCTTTTCACAGGGAGTGCCGTGGAAAAGACAGGGAGTGATGGGGACAAGACACTGCTGGGGAGATTCCCACTGGGCTCCAGGAGAAAATACTTCCCTATGAGAACAGTCAGAGACTGGAATCATCTCCCAAGGGAATCATAGAGTCACAGAATCAGCCAGGTTGGAAGAGGCCTCCAGGATCATCCAGTCCAGCCTATCACCCAGCCCTACCCAGTCAACTAGACCCTGGCACGAAGTGCCTCATCCAGGCTTGTCTTGAAAGATCTCCAAGAAGAGAAGCGGTGGATTGCCCTGTGTTGGACAGTTTGAAGGCTCAGCTTGGCAGGGTGCTGGGCCAGCTCCCTTCAGCTCTACTGTGACCTAGAAAGGTTGCACCAGATGGTCTTTGCAGTCCTTTCCAACCTGGCACTCTGTGATCCCATGAAATAAGCCTTGGTACTTGCAAGGAGCAGCGAGCTGAAGCAGAAGAGTTGGGAATGGCTGGATGCATTCAGGTCACACAAATCCATTGGCACATTTAGCCACCAACTAACAGAGCGGTCACAAGAGGAGAGGTGAATCCTTCAGCAGCCAATTCAGACCTCTGAAGTGAGGAACTTGGTCTGAAGCATCCTCTGGGCTGCCTCTCACCAGCACCAAGCCCCCCCCATCCCTCACTACAGCACTTGAACAAGATGCCACCAGTACCCACAGCAGCTGAACCTATTTGGTGTGACTTATTTCTCTGGTGGATCTGAGGATGTCCCTGGCTAATTTTGGCCCTTTTCCAAGGTGGGGCTGGTTGGATTCAAGCTGGGGCTGGTTGGATTCTTTATTGGATGGAGAACATGCAGAGATCTGGAGTATGTTACAGCCTTAAGAAGAAAACCAAACAACAACAAAAACCACCACCACAAAAGAATCAAACCCAAGCTTGTGGCTGAAGCACCAAAAGTGGTGAATTAGTAGTTTGTGCTGAGCAGAGCTTTGATGGTTGGGCTCAGTCTCAAAGGTCTTTTCCAGCTGAAATGATTCTAGGATTTTCCTCCTTGTTCTACCATGGAGAATCAGCAGTAGAGGAGCTTCAGAGCACTGCTCCACCTCACTGATTTGCTGCAGTCCTCTGGCTGTTTGGGTCTCCCTTCGCTTGTGTGGTGTCTTCTAAGCACTTGAAGCAAAGTTCCTGCCTGGCCCAACGTCTGGGCTCTCTGCTCCAGCTGAAGCAGCTGACCAGAGTGATTTTGCAAGAAGCCCAGCTGCTCCTCAGGCCAAGTGGCACGTCAAGGAATCATGGAAACTGAAAGGAACAGTCAGAAATGGCCAAATTCCCCCAACAAGGGCTCAAGGTGTTGCCATGTTTGACCTTAAATAGGTCAAATACCTTAAATAGGTAGCATTCCCATGCTTGATCATCTGCAGAGGGAAACAGATGCTTGCAGAGGCTGAAGCAGAGGAGAGATGACCTGAAGTGCCCTGAAATGCCTATTCAAGGACCTCTCTGTCCTCAGTCATCAAAGAGAAGTCCTGCAGAGATAAGCCTCCTTGAACAGGCACAAGATTTAAGTGGCCAAGGTAAGTCTCTGGGATGACTCAGAGAGACAAGGCTGTCCTTGAGCCACAGAGGTCACCTTGCTGAGGGCCACCTGAACTTGAACAGAGCCATGGAGAAATGAAGCAAGGGCCACAGGTGAGGAACCTGTTCTGTACAGCTGCTGACAGGCATCTCAGTGAGGGAGCACAGCTAAGCATCAAGTCCCACATGCATCAGCACTGCTCAGATCAGAAGCACACAGAAGCACAGAATCAACCAGGGTGGAAGAGATCTCCAACTGATCACCCAACCCTATCTAATCAACCAGACCATGGCACCAAGTGCCACACCCAGGCTTTGCTCAAACACCTCCCTGGCATTTCAAGACCCCATCACCTCCCTGGCATTTCAAGAATGACAAGGGAGAAGGAATAAAAGGAGGAGGAGGAGGAGGAGGAGGAGGAGGAGGAGGAAGAGGAGGAGGAGAAGGAGGAAGAGGAGGAGGAGGGGACTGTCCATGGGTCAGACACAGCTCATCATTAATAGTTTGTAGGGCAAACAGAGAACCCTTGTGCAAAATGTATGGGTGGGCACAGCAAGCTAAGGCAGCTGGGGTGGAGTTTGGAGGACAGGGATGTAATTCAGAACAGCCTTGAGATGAAGGGGAGATAAGATCCATAGAAACATACAACTAGTTGGTTGGAAGGGGCTTTTAAGCTGCTCAGGTCCAACCATTAAACCATCAGAACCATTCCATCCAGCAGAAGGAATCAGTGCAGGCTGCTAGCTGTTGGAATAGGACCAGCAAAGTTCAGACAGCAGCTGGTGGGGCTGCAGCTGCTCAGGAAGGGGCCTGAGGCTCAAGGTGCAGCATGGATTGCCCATGTGGCAGCCCAGCAGAAGGCAGGTGGCACTGGGGCAGCATTCACAGTGCTGCTGGCACTAGAAGGCACCTCTGGAGCTTGTCTACACCAAGGCTCTTGCTCTAAGCAAGTTACCAGGATCATGTCCAGTTGATTTTGGCACATCTCCAGTGCTGGAGGCTCCATGACCTATCTGGGCAACCTGCCCCAATGTTTGCCTACTACCACAGTGAAAAAATTCAGATGGATTCTCCTGCAGTTCAGTTCATGCTCTTTGCCTCTCACCCAATCAATGGATCTGATCCTGTCATTGATCCTCTCTAGGCTGATCAATAGCTGAAGAGTGGAATGCAAGAGGCTGGGGCCAGACTCTGCTGAGTGGTGCCCAGGGACAGGCCAAGGGGCAGCAAGGGGCACAAAGTGGAACCCAGGAGGTTGGATGTGAAGAGGAGGAGCAAGTTGTTTGTTGTGAGGGTGCTGGAGGCCTGGAGCAGGCTGCCCAGAGAGGTTGTGGAGTGTCCTTGTGTGGAGAGCTTCCAACCCCCCTGGGCACTGTGCTGCTGGGCACTGTGCTGTGGGTGCCCTGCTGGAGCAGGGGTTGGAGTGAAGGTCCCTTCCAACCCCCCCATGCTGGGATTGTGTGCCACCACTGAGAGGAGCACACACTTGCTGCACTCTGTTCCATCACCCAGGTGTTTAATCGATGCTGACCTCCGCGGGCTCTGTATTGCCACGCAGAAAGCTCCAACTGCAGGCAGTTTGCACCTGTTTAACATCAGAGAGGTCTCAAGGCATGTCCTTAGCTAACCCCTGCTGGCACATTACCAAGGTCACAGAAGCAGAGAGGAATCAGCTCTAAGCAAGTTTTTGGATTAGATGGACCAGGGTGCAGGGGGATCAGGAGCAAGGAGTCGCTAAGAGAGGCCTGGGAGAAACTTTAACCCACATTGCCTGGAAGCACACACAACGTTCACTGCTGCTGAATCACAGGGGGTGGCTTTACTTTGGTTTTCTCACAGACAGCCAAGCCCAGAAATAATTATTCCATTCTGGCTGGTGCTGGAATCCAAGTTGGAATGTTTGAAGAAAGAGATGCACAAATTTAAGGCAACCCCGAGGAGAGCCAGAAGGGTTAGAAGGGTAGGAAAGATGGCTGAGAGGAGAAGTTGGGGAAAGAACTCTGAGAACAAGAAAAAGGAGCAGCCCTCAGTGTGCTGATGTTCATTGCTAACAGGATGCAAAGGATGAAGTTTGCAGACAGAAGGATTTAGGTTAGAGAGTAGGGGGAATAAAAAGCATCACTAGAAGGCTAACTTGGGACTTGAGGCTACCTAGAGAGTTTAGGCAGGACAGACAAACACTGCCAGCAGCAATCCTGCCTCCAAGCAGAAGAACAAGCTGGGGAAGCTGCTGAGGAGCTCTCTGCCTTTCAAGCCAGCTCCCTGCCCAGGCTGCTCTGCCCATGCACGAGGCTTCAGCAAGGGTCAGAGGGTTAAGCGCTGCAGAGTTAATAAAGCACATTATCAATTCTGCACTGCTCCTTTGCTTTTCCCCATCCAGCCAGTAATTGTTTGTGAAAGGGCTGACAGTGAAGAGCAGCTGCCAGGGTTCATGTGAGTTCAGTTCCCATCTGATCACTTTAATGGTGCTGGGTGAGAATCTGGTTTTGTGGCATTCCTCTCAGCTCCTTGTCCCCTGGAGTTTTGCAAGGCTGCAACCAAGCCCCCTAAGCACAGCCCTGTGTCCCCAGATGGAAATGGGCACTGCAGTGAAGTTGGGCTTGATAAAGACTCTTAGAACAAGCCTGTAGTACTTGCCTGATACTACCTAAACCTCTGGCCTCCCCACTTAGAGAAGGGGAGGGCTATGGCTCCACACTCACTGGCAGGATGCCTCCTCCCTAGGGGTGTTCAAGGGCAGGTTGAAGAGGGCTTGGGCAGCCAAGAGCGGTGTCCCTGCCCGTGGCAGGGAGGTTGGAGTAGATGATCTCTGAGGTCCCTTCCAACCTGAGCCATTCTATGGTTCTGTGATGGTCCAAGAGTTTAAGGTGCAGAAGTCCAGGTGAGCAACAAGCTTGGTGGTGTAGCCCGGCCCCAAGATCTCTCCAGGCACATCTCCACTGCACTGCCCTTGAAGTGCAGTAATCCTGGGGCAACAGACAGGGAAAAACAAGGAGAAATGGATTTTGGCCAACAGAAAAGTGCACCAGTGGGGAAGGAGCAACAGAACTGCAAACCACCTGAAGGCAAAGAGATAGGGAATGAGACTGGGAACTGGAGGCTTCATACAGCTTACAAACCACTTCAGAGTGTCCTGGTTGCTCTGGGTGGTTGAGATCACTCTGCTGGTGGTGCATGAGGCTTTGGTAGCTGCTGAAAGCCCTCACAGCCTGCACCCTGGTTTGGTCCCCATCAAGAGATGGAGGAAATTTGGACTCAGTTTCAAGCAGAGCCTCTGGTTTAGCTGCCTCCAAAAAGCTACCAAAGTTACTCAGGATAAGTAAGGGGGATCCAGTGAGTTGCTCCAAAACAAAGGCAGAGCCTAGCTCAGCCTAAGCTGCAGCAAGGTGCCCCTCTGCCATCCTCCCCACAGCTCCATGCTCCTGCCCAGCCTGCAGCTGCTGGGGAGCCTCTGCTCCCTAAGGAACATGGGAACGTGGCCAGCAGGTCTCACCAATACCCAAGCAAACTGAGCCCAAAGACAATAGCCAGGGTCAAGAGTCCAGGTCATCAGACACTGCTGAGGCTGAAAGGTCAGCTGCAGATGAGTGAAATCCAGTGACAGTCACTGGTCATACACAGTTCAGGGACTGCTGGGCAGGTCCACAGTGGCATGGAAGGCCCAAGGAGTAGTATGAGTCCAAGAGGGTACCTCAAGCAAGGTTTGGAGGCCCTGGGCTGAGCTGAAATGGGGCTCTTGGCCCCACAGACAGCAGGTGTGGGTGGAGGCTGTCAAGGCCATCAGGGCCATTAAGGCCTCAGGGTGCTGCCAGTTGCAGACAAGGACATGCAGGGAGGTGAGGTGACTGAGGAGCTCCCTGAGGGGCTGAGTCAGCCCCTGGGCTGTGCTGCTCTGAGGGAGGGCTGCAGCCAGGGGCTGGGGACAGTGTGGACCTGCTCAGACCAAACTTCTATCAGCCTAAGATGCCAGAGAGCTGCACTGGCAGAGGTCATGGAACTAGGCAGCATCAGATGGAAAAGGAGCTATCGAGAAGTGTGCAGGCTTTGAGGGAACAGAGCAGTGTGGCCTCACCTTTCAGAGCACTATCCTCCACGGGGTTTGGTAGGCATACCTGAGGAAAAGACAAACCTCTCTAGATGGAAGGCCAGAGGTGAGCCTGGGTGCCAGTTTGCCTGCTCCTCAGTCTCATTCTGAATCCTTAAGCAGTGCAAACCCATGAGCACCACCTGACATCTGGTGCCTGAGTGACTTGGGCTCTGGTCAGTGAGCACTCAGGACTCATTGGGTTGGACATCTGGTTTTGTGGAGCCCCTACAGGGTATTACCAGACTCTGCCTGTGTGTTTGTGCCGCGCAGGAGCATTTTCTTCACCCACACCCAAGCAGTTTCCAAGTGGAGTCTGTCAATGAAACAGCAATAAACATTTCTGCAGCTCCTGGCTTTGCTGAGCACTGCTGACACAGGACTGGGTCTGCTAAGAGCCTGAAGCAAAATCTCAACTATCAGAGCATCATAGAAGGCTTTGGGTTGGAAGGAACCTTCGAAGGTCATCCAGCCTAACCCAAATACAGTCAGCCCCAACCAGAGCAGGTTGCTCACAGCCCCAAACACCTTGACCTGCACTGGTGCCAGCCATGGGGCAGTTCCCAGCAATCTGGGCAGCCTGGGCCAGGCTCTCCCCACCCTCAGGGTCAAAGGCTCTGTTTCTGGGGGTAGAACCCTAAAGAGGAAAGGAAGTGGTGTAGGCTCCACCCCTGCCTGAAGCTTCGGTGGTTCACAAAGCACAGCTAAGCTGCTGGGCCAGGGCAGGGCTGGGTGGCCATGGAAGGGTTTCAAGTGCTACAGGAGCATATGGCAAGAAGTGTGTCCAGCAGATTCAGGGAGGTTCTCCTCCACCTCTGCTCTGCCCTGCTGAGGCCTCACCTGGAATATTGCATCCAGTTCTGGGCTTCCCAGTTCAAGAGGGACAGGGATCTGCTGGAGAGAGCCCAAGGGAGGGCTCCAAGGATGCTGAAGGGACTGCAGCACTGCCTGGGGAGGAGAGGCTGAGAGCCCTGGGGCTGTTCAGTCTGGAGAGGAGAAGGCTGAGAAGGGATCTGATCAGTATCTGAGGGCTGGGGGTCGGAAAGGAAGGGACAGGGACAGGCTCTGCTCACTCGTGCCCTGTGACAGTACAAGGGGCAGTGGATGGAAACTGCAGCACAGGAGATTCCACCTGAACACGAGGAAGAGCTTTACTGTAAGGGGTGACAGAGCCCTGGAGCAGGCTGCCCAGGGAGGTTGTGGAGTCTCCTTCTCTGGAGCCTTTCCAGCCCTGTCTGGATGTGTTCTATGTGACCTGTGCTGGATTCTCTGCTCCTGCTCTGGCAGGGGGGTTGGACTCAGTGATCTCCAGAGGTCCCTTCCAACCCCTAACATCCTGTGAGCCTGTGAAGTGCTAGAGCCCTTTCCACATCTTCAGCAAGATTCATGCAAGAAAGGGCTGGATTTTGCTGCTGGCTGTGCCCATTCCTGGTTTTAAGAGAGGTAATTTCTGGCAGAGACAATAGGGAATCACCTGCCTACACTTGGAGAGTGTTGGTGGGACAGGAAGATGCTTCTGGAGGCAGGGGCAAGGGGGGAGATTTGTTGCATCAGCTTTGTGTCTGCCAAGAGCCTTCTCCCTCACTCCAGGGTTATGCTGGAACACCACACAGTGCAGGTGGGGGGTGAATGTCACATCCCCAAGCCATGCAGATGCTGAAGCTTTCTCATGTGGTGTCTACCCCTCCTGCCGCGGACAGAACCTCACACCTTGCCCTCATGTTCTCTTTCTACAAAGTCTGAGATGGAAATGGAAAATAAGTGACTTGTTCCTTCCTCTCCATGCCTGTGGGACTGTGGTGCCAACAGCAGTGATGCAAAAGGAAACCATTTCCATTAGCTGCTAACAGCAGAAGCTTGTTTGACTTTGGCTTCAGCACCCTCCCGACTCCCACGCAGGAAGCCTCCGTGCAATATTCCACACAGGCAGGGCACCTCCAGTTCCTAGAAGGCCAAGAACAAGAGCCTGTAGCCCATTTCAGAAGCTCTGCTGCTCTTGGACTGTAAAAGTGAGAGGCCTCTTGCTTGCATGTGTAACCCTGGGCTGCAGCTCCTCTTCTGGTCTTTGAGTCCAGACTGGCCATGACCTCTGGCAAGAGACATCCTCCCAGCGCTGCCTCCCCTGTCCCACAAGGCTGGTGACCCGGGGTGCAAGATGAGGAGCTGCCTGGATTTCACAGACACCTTCACACACAGCCTAAGGAGGAAATCCCTGATCACTGGTTCTGGGTAAATTTGGCTGTGGGGAACAGAGGCACCATGCCACCACCACTGCTGCTCCTTTGCACCAGAGGAAAGGAGCCAAGTGCCTTATGAAAGTGGCCACCCCAGTGAGCTGCAGAGGGCAGGCTGCACAGTCACAAGAGCTGAGGGTTGTTTTATTTACACTTCCATTGCTAGGGGCTGTGAGATGGAACAAGACTCTATTTACCAAACACTCTTCCTGGTGCAATAAGTTAGAGGATTTCTCAATTAATACATGGAGCTTATGTATAAAAGAGCAGAGGTTAAGCAATGCTGCAGTGCCCAGTGGGCCATCTGGGGAGCATTAGGTTGGTCAATAAATCACGAAAGCACCAGTTCATCAAGAAAATTCCATTTCAAACCACTGACAGAAGGGGGGAAAAAGAAAAGGATGGGGGAAAAAAACCCTCCCCAAATTGGTATTTTCATCTTTCATAAAGCCAGGAGCATTAAAGGACTTTAATCTCATTTCAATTGTTTTATTGGCTCTCTGCTGATGACCACATGGCTTCACACACACTGGCTGTGCAGCCCTTTTGTCCTGCACACAAAAGCAGTGGGAAACAACTTGGTGCATCATCACAGGAGAAGCTCATCTCGTTCCTCTTAGTCTTTCTCCTCACCATGGGTGATAACATAACAGAGGTTCTTATAGTCAAGGTTTCCAGAGACATCTGGAGGGAAAGCAGCAAACATCTGGTTGATCTGCAGGGCAAACAAGGAGGTGTTAGCAAGGCAGGGCTGTGGGACAGCAACATGGACTGCTCTTCACATTTAACCTGCTTCTGCTCCTTCCTTTGCCACTTCCATTTGGTCCTCCAGTTGACCACTAGGGAATTTTTTTCCACAGTGTGGTAGAATTGGAACAGGAGATAGGACACAATTGGTTCATGCTGCTAGAATCCCAACAGGCTCTCTGTCAAAAAGAGGTCTCCTTGAAACCCAGGTAAGCCCTGAGTCAGTGCTCCAGCCTGCTCCTGCCACCAACCAACTCCACTCAATCTTCTCTTCTGAAAATGAAGTCCCTCTAGATTCCTGCCAGCCAGCAGAATCCATGCTCAGTCTCACACAGACCACAGAGTCAGCACCTCACTTCAGAAGCCATTTCAGACAAAACAGCTCCCACAGAAATGGAAACCAGCTCCCAGTCCCCACCCAAACCCACTTGAAGTGCAGTAAAACCGTGGCCCAGCTCACTGGAGGAAAGAGCAGCGAGAGATAGGCCACGCTCACCCTGGGATGGAAGTCCAAAGAATCTGTTTGACTTTGATTTAGCCATGGAGCTATTCAGAAGAGATGCTTTGAATTGTTCCTAATTGCTGGGAGCTGGCACAAGCCTCCTCTCACTCTGCATTGCAGCTGAATTCATGCATTTAAAGAGGGGCAAATGCCTATTGCTGAATAGGAGCTGGAGATAGACTCTGGCTTTGAATGAAGAAGAAGGTCCTTACCTCTTCTTGGCTGAAGCGGTCTGCCTGTGTCATGAGCATTTCTTTGATGCTGTTCAAATGAAAAAGAGAAATAACCTGATTAGGGCTGATAATGGCACATGACAATTCAGAGGGCAAGATGCCTCCTGAAGCTGCAGGGAAGAAAATCTGTGTGACTGCATAAATTAGAGCTGCTAATCCTTGCAGGAGATTGTAAGAGGTTCTCCGTGGGCACCCATCAGTGTCGATGCCTCGCTCTGCCAACTTCTTTGGCTTTGGTGACGTTTTATGGAGGTTTAAAATGGTTTAAGGTTATTACTCTAATTGAAATACAGCAAATGTTGCCTGCTTATCTCCACCCAGAGTGGTAGGTTTCCTCCCTCGCTCCTTACAACTTTGGATGGCTTCACAGAACCAAACCGGGCGAATCTGCTCCGTAAAATCCGGGGATGAAAGGAGCGGAGCATGAAATGAGAACGAGGACTTGAAAGGGAGCTCCAACTGCTCCTCCAAGTCACCATCTGAGAATCCCTTTCTTTGCATGCAGCCATTCCCAGAGGAGGCTGTGAAGCTGCTTGGGACCTGTTGTGTTTCACGGTGTGATGTCTTGATCTGGAGTCACGGCGCTGGAACAAGGAACTCGTCCCACACACAATCTGCATCCTCTGTGCCGTTACATCAAAGAGAGCACTTTGGGGACAGACTCTCAGCTGTTTGCAAGCCCATTGTGGGAAGTTGGTCAAGCATGGAATTCTTTTCACAGGCTCACAGGATGTTAGGGGTTGGAAGGGACCTCTGGAAATCTTCGAGTCCAACCCCCTGCCAGAGCAGGAGCAGAGAATCCAGCACAGGTCACACAGGAACACATCCAGACAGGGCTGGAAAGGCTCCAGAGAGGGAGACTCCACAACCTCCCTGGGCAGCCTGCTCCAGGGCTCTGTCACCCTTACAGTAAAGCTCTTCCTCATATTCAGGTGGAACCTCCTGTGCTGCAGTTTCCATCCATTGCCCCTTGTCCTGTCACAGGGTACAAGTGAGCAGAGCCTGTTCCTGCCCCTCCCTCCTGACCCCCAGCCCTCAGCTATTGATAGACATCGATCAGATCCCTCTCAGCCTTCTCCTCTCCAGTCTAACCACCCCCAGGGCTCTCAGCCTCTCCTCCCCAGGCAGTGCTGCAGTCCCTTCAGCATCCTTGGAGCCCTCCCTTGGACTCTCTACAGCAGATCCCTGTCCCTCCTGAGCTGGGGAGCCCAGAGCTGGATGCAAGATTCCAGGTGAGGTCTCAGCAGGGCAGAGTAGAGGTGGAGGAGAACCTCCCTTGGTCTGCTGGGCACCCTCCTCTGAATGCACCCCAGGATTCCCTTGCCCTTCTTGGCCACCAGGCCACATTGCTGACCCATGCAGAACTTGTTGTCCACCAGGACTTTCCTGAGTTTATAGGTAAATAGAGCAGGAAGAATTGTTGCTGTTTCCAGCCTCACCCCTCAGGTAAAACGTCTCTGTGTTTCACCCTGACACCCCCCTGCTCCATGGGTACCTGCACAATGAGCTAGGACATCCACCAGTATGAGCTCACATCATACAGATCACAGCTGTTGAGGCTGGAAGAGACCTTGGAGCTCATCAAGGCCAACTGCTCTTGCCTAGAGCTCAGAATGCCATCGCTGCTGCTAAACCATGTCCCTAAGCACCACATCCACACAGCTTTCACAGCCCTCCAAGGGTGGGGACTCAGAAAGCTCTTTCACTTGCACTAACAATGGCTCCTTCCTGTAGAATTCCTCCATCAGGCTCCAAGAGTTTGCATTCCCACTGAAGAGGCAGGGTTGGCTCTTTTTTCACTGCCCAAGGTATTTACACATGCCCAGGATGTTTCCTAGATCAGTAACACAGCCTCCAGCTCTGTGCTAACAGCTGAGCAGTCTGCTGTGCAAATCCCATGGCTGGAACAAGGATGGAAACCTGCTTTAGCTTGGAGGCTTGGATACAAGAACCTACTGGGGGAGGGCAGTTACAGCGAGAAGAGAAGGCTCCAGGGAGATGTTCTTGTGGCCTTTGAGTACTCACAGGGGCCAATAAGAAAGCAGGGGACAGACCTCTTAGCTGGACTTGTGAGGGGAAAGGGGCCAGTAAGAAGGCTGGGGCCAGTAAGAAGGCTGGGGCCAGATCCCTTAGCAGGGCTTGTGAGAGGACAAGGGTGATGGTTTTAAACTAAAAGAGGGAGATTCAGACTAGACAGAAGAAAGAAGTCTTTTACTCTGAGGGTGGTGAGACACTGGCCCAGGCTGCCCAGAGAAGGGAGATTCCCCATCCCTGGAAATGATTCCAAGCAGAGTTGGATGGAGCTCTGAGCAACCTTCTCCAGCTGAAGCTGTCCCTGCTCCCTGCAGGAAGGTTGGGCTGGATGGCCTTTAAAAGCCCCTTCCAACACAAACTATTCTATGATTCTGAGAGGCCTCCTGGATAGAGCCTCTTCTGCTTTTTAACCTATGCCTGCACAGGAACACTTCCATAGGAGCAAAATTCACCTGCTGTGGCCAGCCAGCCAAGCTTCCCTGCCCCTGCCAGGCACCACGTGTGCCCAGAGCAGAGTCGCACAGCTCCAAGTGTCACACAGCTCCAAGTGCTGTCCTGAGGAGAAGAGCTACAAGTGGGTTTCCTCCTATCTCTGGCACACAGGTTTTGTGCCAGCAGAAGGCTACAACAAAGACCTAGCTCCACTTGTGCGAGAGGCATAAATGCTTCTGGAGCTCTTTGTTGTGGATGTGAAGTGCTCATTTGTTAGGCCAGAGAGGGATAACTGGGGGCGGGGGGGGGGGGAAAAGAAGGTTCTGAATAATGAAGAAGCAAATTAGGCACAAGGATGAGAGTGAAAATGCCCCTGCAAGTCTGGGGACAGGCTCTGCAGTCCCAGGCAGAGCTCAGGCCATTGTGTTGGTTTCTCCTGCACTGCTTTGCTCTGCTCTTTACTCAGCAAAGCCTTCCCTCAGCTCTGGCTGCTTCTGGTTTGTTCTCCCGGCCCTTAGCTGCCTGACTGCAGGTTTTGAAGCGGAGCTCTCAAATGATCCGTGGGTGCAAGAGGAGAGAGGCCACTCTCCTCAGCACAAACTGATTATGGGATATGTGTGCAGTGGGGCAAACAGCATTAGCAAATGTAAATAGGAAGCCTGATGCAGGAAGGAGCTTGGAGAGTAGGAGGAAGCACTTAGCAATTTTGTCAGAAGTCACAAACAAACTTCACCATAACCAGGGCTGAATTAAGCAGAGATCTGAGCACTACATGCCTCCTATTCACATGCTTGAAGTATGTAGGGGAAAAGAAAAGATCTAATTATAATCTTCTGATGCACAGCCCAGTAGGCTCTGGCAGACTCCGAAGGGAGAAGGGCTGAGCTCAGGATCTACGCCTGTTTTCCACTATTTATTTTACAGGGAGGCAAACACCATTTCCAAGGAGCTTGTGCTCTTTGTGTGTCTTGTTCTCTTTTTCACAGACTATTTGCTTCACAACAACAGAAAGGAGAAGGGGGAAAAAAAAAATCAAAGTCTTCTGGGCAAAACAGAACATCCATTTGCCTTACTGTGGGAGTCTAACTGCTGTCTCCTCTCCTGGCTGACAGCAATGCCTCCTGCAGTTACAAACCCAGGGTTGCCCTCTGATAGTTTCAAAACATCTTCTTCAGATCACCTGTGAAATCCCTGGGGCATTTTTGGTTCTCCACTGGGTTTGCCCTTCCTCTGTCTTGGAGCAGAACAGGTAAGCAGAAACCAGCTACAGCTATGAGGAGAAACCTTATTAGCTCAGCCAAACTGATCGCCAAGGGTCCAGCGTGAGGTCCTGGGTCCGTTCTCATCTGGTACAAGCTGAGAAGCTTTGTTGGCATCAGCATTAGACAGAGCTGCTGCTGGCCTGACTCACTTTGGCCAATGAATGGCATTCAGGACTGAATCATCCAACCTTTCCAACCACTGTGCCTGTTTACACCAGTTGGGAATGTGACCTAAAGCGTTTTCTCCTTTGGCCACCGTGCTACAGGAGGGATTTTGTGTGTGGTAGGATGATGCAGACAAACAAAGTCTGTCACAGAATTTGGAAGTAAGTTCTAAACTCCTGGAGCTTCTGGAAGGGTTAGAAGCCTCCATCCCAGCTTCCATCAGATGGACTAAGTGAGTCATTTCCAGACTAGAGGTGAAAACACGCAGAGGGAAGAGGCATAAGCATCCCCAGGAGGATGTTAGCTCCATGAACATGAAAAGAAGTTGTGATTAAAGGTCAGCGTGGCTGGGCTGGCCAGAGAAACATTCCAGGATGGTTTCATATGGAGAAATATTATTTATTAGCATCAACTGTCATATTGAAATGGCTCTATGAGCCAACATCCAGATTATTTCAAGACCTTCCAATGTCTAAGTTTTGGAAGCATATGAATAGAAGCTAAACCTCAAAGACATTCAGGGAATTGATTTAATGGTTTGGTCTGTAGTGATCAACATTGCCCTCGGGTCTAATAAGCAAACATCAAGCTCTGTTGTGGCGATGAACTAAAACAATTGTCTAATGTTAGCAATGCACTGGGGGTGGGGACAAGGTTGACCTTTTCCATCAAGGAAAAGCTAAAGCAGTTCTCTCTCATCTTGAGTTTGGAGTGGTGCTGCCTGCATTCCTAATTAGCCCCAAACTCCGACTGCCGTCCAGCATCCGAGGAATGCCGAGCGGGCCGCAGGGCGGCAAGCTGCAGGGTTTGTGGGCAGTGCTTTGCCACGGGCAGCGGTGGGAAGTGGAACATTTCGTGGGGGTTGTGTTATCAGAGGGCTGTGTTTCACGGCTGTGGTTTCACTGCCGGCTGATCTGGCCTATTTGGCACCAGGGCAGCGTTTCACTCTGCCTGCTTGAGTCACTGCTGATGCTTTTCCCTGGCTGCGCCTCCCAAGCTCTTCCCAAGCCCAATACAACCAGGGTGCCTCTGTCCCTTCTAATTGTCTGCTAAATCCACCTGCCTGACAGTTCATTTCGAAGTGAGGAGGCTGCTGCTTTGCTTTTGCCTGTTGTGTACCACAGCAGGCCCCTGGGGTGCTGTGGTGGGGAAGTGCATTGGCAGTGGAGAGAAATATTGCACAAGAAGTTTGAATTTTCAGCTAACTTCCATGAGACATCCACAGCTGCAGGTAATGGGATAGAAAAGTCCATGTTAGAGCTTGGAAGGCAGCTCTCCAGAGAAGGACCTGGGAGTGAGACAGAAATGTGCCCTCCTGGCCAAGAAGGGCAATGGGGTCCTGGGGGGCATGAAGAAGAATGTGGCCAGCAGGGCAAGAAGGGTTCTCCTCTCCCTCTGTTCTGCACTAGGGAGGCCACATCTGGAGGCCTGGGCTCCCCCATTCAAGAGTGACAGAGAACTGCTGGAGAGAGTCCAGGGGAGGCTGCAGAGCTGCTGAGGGGCCTGGAGCAGCTCTGGGAGGAGCAAAGGCTGAGAGCCCTGGGGCTGAGAGCCTGCAGAAGAGCAGCCCCAGAGGGTAGCTGAGCAATGCTCAGCAAGAGCTAAAGGAGCTGTGGGGGGGGCAAGAGGCTGGGGCCAGACAGGGACAGGTCAAGGGACAGCAAGGGGCACAGCCTGGAAGCCAGGAGGTTGGATGTGAAGAGGAAGAGCAAGTTGTTTGTTGTGAGGGTGCTGGAGGCCTGGAGCAGGCTGCCCAGAGAGGTTGTGGAGTGTCCTTGTGTGGAGAGCTTCCAACCCCCCTGGGCATTGTGCTGCAGGGCAAGCTGCTGTGGGTGCCCTGCTGGAGCAGGGGTTGGAGTGGGTGATCTCCAGAGATCCCTTCCAACCTCCACTATGCTGGAGTTGTGGGACCCTTTGGTTTACCTGAAGGCTTTACACCATTCCAGCAGTGTGATGAGGATTTCCATTTGTGCAATTAGCACTTGCAGTCCTTTTTACCTCACTCACTGCTGTTCCAGGCTCTGAATACAAATGAGGTCCTGTCTCCTCAGTTTAAAAGCAGCCATACTGACAGTAATTGCCATATTATTAGCCATAGTGTTTGGGTTGGCTCCCACCATGTCTAGTGGAATTTTACAGCAAATTGTTGTGTGGAAGCAGAAACAGTAAACACAGAAGAAGGAAAATCTCCTCAGCAAAGCCCTGGCCCAGAGTTAATTAAATTGATCACTTGTTTTAAGAGGAGACTTGCTTCCCCAGTTTAGCCAAGCACTCTGTTAGGCACCAGACATTCATTTGAATGTTCCATATGGAGTTAATCTACACAGAGTCATGTGTTGATTTATATCCAGGCCTTCAAACCAGGCTATCTAATGGCCTACATGTGATTGCATTTCCGCTGCCCCTTGCAGTGTCTGAAGACAATAACATCTCTTTTTAGGTCTGCACAGACACAATAGTTCAGCCTTCTAACTCTGCCTTACAGAGCTCAGGCTTTCTCTGCCTGACAGTTCCCTTTTGGAGTAAAATATTGGGGAAAATACAGCTGAAAATCTGATTTCAAATTGTGATATTATTGTTATTTTTGTTGTTATTCCTCTACCTATTCCTATTCTGCTGCTGCTTCTTTTCTGCTTATTTTATTTTCTGCTTCTTTTTCTCCTGCTTCTTCTTTTTCTTCTTCTTGTTCTTCTTTCTTCTTCTATTTCTTCTTCTTTCTTTGTCTTTTTCTTCTTCTTTCTTCCTCTTTCTGTCTTCTTCTTCTTTCTCCGCTTCTTCTTTTTCTGCTTCTTCTTTTCCTTCATCTTCATTTTCTTCTTCTTCCTTTTCTTTCATATTTTCCTTCCTTCTTCTTCTTTCTTCTCTTTCTTCTTTCTTTCTTCTTCGTCTTCTTTTTCTGCTTATTCTTGTTCTTCTTCTTCCTTGTCTTCTTTTCCTTCTTTTTTTTCTTTGTTCTTCTTTTTTCTTCTTTTTTCTTCTTCCTTTTTTTTTCTTCCTCCTTCTCCTTCTCCTTCTCCTTCTCCTTCTCCTTCTCCTTCTCCTTCTCCTTCTCCTTCTCCTTCTCCTTCTCCTTCTCCCTTCTCCTTCTCCTTCTCCTTCTCCTTCTCCTTCTCCTTCTCCTTCCTCTTCTTTTTCTGCTTATTCTTTTTCTTCTTCTTCCTTGTCTTCTTTTCCTTCTTTTTTCTTTCTTCTTCTCTTTCTTCTTCTTCTTTTTCTTCCTTTTTTTTTCTTCTCCTTCTCCTTCTCCTTCTCCTTCTCCTTCTCCTTCTCCTTCTCCTTCTCCTTCTCCTTCCTTCTCCTTCTCCTTCTCCTTCTCCTTCTCCTTCTCCTTCTCCTTCTCCTCCTCCTCCTCCTTCTCCTTCTCCTTCTCCTTCTCCTTCTCCTTCTCCTTCTCCTTCTCCTTCTCCTTCTCCTTCTCCTTCTCCTTCTCCTCCTTCCCCTTCCCCTTTCCCTTCCCCTTCCCCTTCCCCTTCCCCTCCTCCTTATCCTTCTCCTATTTAGTTTTAGATTAATTCTTACATGTATTTTATTTTATTCATGATGATGATTACCAGCACCATCATCACTTCTACTATCACTGCAGTGAGAGGATTTTAAGTACACTTACTAGTCTGCCTTTATGTGGCCTTTTCCTTCCGGGTCGAAAATCTTAAAAGCATTCAGAATGGTTTCTTCTGGGTCCGTGCCTGCAATGAATAAAAGAGAATTTAGCAGCCTGGGTGGATTTCTCTAGCTGCTGAATGCTTGCTAAGTGATTGCAGTCACTTGAAAACGGTGCAAAATGGAGAATTCTGCAGCTGGAGGTTTGGAGACAAATGTTCCTTAAGTCTGCAGCATTTGTCATGTCAGATAAACAATAGAGGTGAATAGTTCAGTGCTCAGAAGCTTAAAAATAATAACTCATATCTATTCTATGTCTTCAGGAGAGAAAACTTCCAGGAACTGGTCTCCAATATCAGTACCCAGAGGATTAGTGGCTTTCAGAAATGAAAATGCAGCAAACTGTTTCCCTCTCTGGCTTCCTTTAATCGTGTACTGAGCCTTCCTTGTGAACACGCTTTTTGACATTGCTTGTTCCTGGCTGCAGAGGAGAGGATATTTCCCTGCCTACAGAGCTCATCACAAAATCAGAATGTCTGGGGAAGGTGATGGACACAGGATGCTCAGTGTAAGCTGGGGATCTGCACTCCTGTTCTGCACCATGCTCCCACTTGGCTGCCTCTTCATTAAGTGTTACTTGCACAACAGGATGGATCGCAGCTCTAGACGCTGGCTCCAAGACGTTGTTTCTCTGGGCTACAGAGCTGTTGCTTTGCTCCCCATCAAGACAAGATCTTTGCATCCTTTTCAGCAAAGCCAGAGACATCTAAAGACACAAATGCATACTTCTATTGTTAAACTGAATGTTTCTGTTTTGCAAGGGTGTTCTAACTCCAGGCTGGGGACACAGAGCTGCTATACCTAAGGCTGACTTCAGTCCCTCAAACTGAATCTTAAACAGCAGCCTCCTCACTTTTCCACTTCACCTTTGAGATGCACTCAGATACTCTGTGCCTGCCTAAAATCCAAGGGAAAAGATGAATCTGAGAAGTGTTTCAGTCTATATAACACAAATCATCATTTCTAACTGTAGGAACCCCAATTTCCAAGCAGTCAGACTGTCCCACGGGCAGGTGAAGCTGCTTGGGATGTTGGGAGCATGATGTAGTAAAAGGTAATCACACAAAACTTTGCAGGCTCAAAGTTTGTCCCAAAGTTTGACAGAGGGAGAAGCAGACTAGAACCCAGCCAAGGTTCCCCTCTGATGACTACACACAGTTCTGATGCCTTCTCAGCTTTCTTTGTCTGAAAGGTTTCACAAGGAATGGAATGGAATGGAATGGAATGGAATGGAATGGAATGGAATGGAATGGGATGGGATGGGATGGGATGGGATGGGATGGATGGATGGAATGAGATGGGATGGACCAGGTTGGAAGAGACCTTCATCACATCTAACCTATCAACCAATCCAACAGCACCTAATCAACTAGACTATGGCACCAAGCACCCCAGCAAGTCTCCTCCTGAACACCTCCAATGAAGGTGACTCCACCACCTCCCCAGGCAGCCCATCCCAATGGGCAATCACTCTCTCTGTATAGAACTTCTTCCTAACATCCAGCCTAAACCTCCCCTGGCACAGCCTGAGACTGTGTCCTCTCGTTCTGGTGCTGACTGCCTGGGAGAAGAGACCAATCTCTGCCTGCCACAACCTCCCTTCAGGAAGTTGTAGAAAGCAAGGACCAGCAGTGGATGTAACAGTGAATAAACCCTGGGCTGAATTCAGAGCCTCCTTGTTGTCACACACTGGCCATGGCCATTCCTTTGCCAAGCTATGGGCAGTGCATCCCAACTGCAGAGGCTGGGAGATCAATACCCAGAGCGCTGCTCTTAAGGAGTGCTTGGATTGTCCCACGAAGAGACACGGCCTCCAGCTCCGAGGGGAGCTCTGCATTTCAAGTAGTCACCACTGTGGGGGGGGGATTTTGCCTTTTTTTTTTCCCTTACTGTGTTTTACATTTTCTACTCTGTCATACCCTTGGACTCTGGCTTTGAAGAGAAGCACTGCAGCAGGCATTCTTTATTGATTAGCTGGTAAATAAAGTGGTTTCTTTGATGTGCGGCATCTCTGTTTTCTGTACAAATTGTATTATTCTGACTCCCTGTAGGAGCAGCTCCATGTGGTTGGCATTAACATAAGCCCAGTTTTGTTAGCTGCTCATCTGGCATCATAATCTCAAAGCATAAAGCTAAAGCTCCTCCCGAAAATCCCAGCTTCCCCTTTATGACAGAAATCAATTATAGCACAACAAATTTTACTTAGAAAGCACCTTTCACCAAATTCTCTGAGTGGTACTTAGCTAATAAAGAGTGTTGCAAAATTGCCATATCCACTTCCTCCAGCCCTTTCTCCCTTTCTAATTGCACTACAAAGGCTCTTCATCCCAATTAGTTTTGATTGGGAATGTGCAGTCTTTTGGCTCCGCTTCCCTTGCATGACAAACCCAACCAGAAGGGCATGACAAGCACAGCTGTGATTTTCCCTTCACCAAATGGAAATGAAAAACCCCCTCCGCCTCCTCCTCCTCCTCTGCTAGTAGCCAACAGGAAACCTGAAGACAAGAGGGATGAGCTTCACCATTCCCCTTCCTCTGCTGGCTCTGGGTTCAGGCCACACAATTGGCAGGGCCAGACTCCTTGCCAGCTCCAGAAATTGTAGGAGACAAGCAGGACAAGGGGCAAGGCAGAACTGCCCATTCCCGTGCTCCGCGTGATCACAACCGCCACAAACAGGCAGCGATGGGAAGCAGGGCACCCCGCGAGAAATAGTCACCTGCCCCAGAAGGAGGATCATGGAGAAGGGCACTGCCTACCCTGCAGGATGGTATCTGGAATGTAGTGCCCAAGACAGATTGATGGCTGGGTAACAAAATCCCCTCCTTGGTGTCATTCTACAGCCTCCTCCATCACCTCTCCCACCTCACACCTCTGCTGTGTCCGTAGCAGTGGTGGATTTCTTTGAGGCCTGGCTACACTAATCCTTTCTTTCAAACTTCTCCGTTTTCTGTTCCAAGTGTAGAGAGCCCTTCACTGAAACTGTGCTCAGCAGGGTAAAGCCAGAGTCCAGCAGCAATGCAACAAAGGTGCTCAAGAAGATGGGATCAGATTCTTCCTTTTTCTGTTTGTTACCTATTTTCACCACCAACCTTTTCCCCATGGATAATGGAAGCAGAGAATCATAGAATGGGTTGGGTTGGAAGGGACCTGAAAGCTCATCCAGTTCCAGCCCCCTGCCATGGGCAGGGACACCTCCCACCAGCCCAGGTTGCTCAAGGCCTCATCCAGCCTGGCCTTGAACACCTCCAAGCCTCTACAGCTTCTCTGGGCAAGCTGTTGCAGTGTCTCATCACCTTCATGGGGAAGAATTTCATCCTGATGTCTCATCTAAATCGAGTTATCTCCCCTTGAAGCCATCACCCCTTGTCCTGTCACTACATTTTGACACATTTCTGGAACGTGCTTGGCTAAAGCCAGCCTTGCTCTGCAGCTCTCACCTCTCACTAACACACATAGGAAGGCAGGAGATGCTTCTCTTGGCCTCACATGCCTTCTCTGCTGTTTCTAGCCATTAACACATAGGAGGGATCACTAAACTACAAGGTTCCACAACAAATTTAGCATTCATGTTTTCTGAACTCCCTACAGGGATCCTGTGGCAGAATCCCTCTCTTTTACCCTTGTAAATCCATTGAGATCAAATGATTTCACTTTATCCCCTCCATTCAGAGTTATTCACTGAAATCTTCAAGGCAAATGCAAAGTCTATACTGGCCTCAAGTGAAACCAAGGCTGGGCCACTGGGTTGCAGCTGGCACAGAAGATGGGGGAAGGTCATGGAATCATAGAACTGTCAAGGCTGGAAGAGCCCTCTGAGCTCGCCAAGTCCACCCACTCAGCCAGAGCTCACAGTGCCACCACTGCTGCCAAGCCACTGCCACCAAACCACAGC
The DNA here is from genome assembly GCA_015227895.2 of Colaptes auratus. Lineage (NCBI taxonomy): Eukaryota > Metazoa > Chordata > Aves > Piciformes > Picidae > Colaptes > Colaptes auratus. Next base: position 5,084,204 of record JAAWVA010000036.1, read on the forward strand.
CCTCAGCACCACATCCACACAGCTTTTCAGCCCCTCCAGGGCTGGGGTCTCCACCACCTGCCTGGGCAGCCCGGGCCAGTGCCAGAGAAACCCTTGCTGGGAAGAAATTTTTCCTATTCTTCAACATGAAGCTCCCTTGGCACAACTTTCATTCAGGGGCTCCTACTCAGGATCAAGGCACTCAGTACCAGAGCACTGACTCTACAAACCTGCAGGAAAGCTGAAATTACTCTAAGCCCTAGCCTAATCCCAGCTAACCTGGGAGGGATACCACAGCAGCACGAGCACCACACTGTGAGTAACTCACCTGCACTCTGCTCCAGGCTGCTGTGTTTTCATTACCTGCTGGACCTCGACTTAGCACTTTCATGTTAGCTTATGTAAGCTGAAATCACTCCTCTGAGCTGTCCTCTGGACCGTCCCTTAGCCTTTGCCTACTTCAGCTCTGTCTGCAAAAACGGAGCTCACTCCTTGCCTTGAAGCACTGTTCTGTGGATGCCTTATTGCAATTTGCAAGGTGCTGAGGTATTTCAGAGCTGAGGATCTTTGACAGATACCTCTCCAATCCCCCAAAGGTACTTACCTTTCAGCTTTTCCCCAAACATAGTAAGGAAGACAGTGAAGTTAATAGGACCTGGCGCCTCCTTCACCATGTCTTCAAGCTCTTCATTCTTGACATTCAGACGACCTGCAGCAAGGATCATTTTTCATAATAAATCACAAATTGTGTTTCAAAAAACGATTCCCATTCATCTCCTCCCACTGGGGAGCTCAGGGCTCTCTGCAGCTTTGCTAATAACATGGCAGAACACAACTCCACAATCCCCCCGTGTAAAACAAATTGACAGAGCTGGCTCCGAGATCAAAGGGCGACGGAAGGAGTAAGGAGGATAAATAACACAGAGGTGGCCAGCAGTGGACACAAGAAGGGGCACTGCCAAATAAACTCTTTCTCTTTCTCTTTCTTTTCCCCCTCCCCCCATCAGGTGAAATCTGGGCCCCACTGATATTAATACAGCAGAGTTCAAGCTGACTGAAGTGAATCCAAGGTCTCAGTACGATGCCTTGTTGTACGACGCCTCCTGAGCACAAGGAGGAGTTTCTTGGTGCTCTTCCCTACCCCTGTGCAGTCCTATCCCATTCCCACCCTTGTGCAGTCCTATCCCTTCCCCACCCGTCTGCACTCCTACCCCTTCCCCATTCCTGTGCTGTACTACTGATGAGAATCCAGATCCTGGCAACCCTGCTCAGATTGAGAGGTAATTTGCTGTGACTACTCTACAGGCATTGAAGAGTTTTGCTGAAGAGGAAAGATAGCAGAACTTGGCCTTAAGAAATAAATATTTCAGGGTAACAGTAGCTACAGGCCAAAGTTTGCTAACCTCTTGTCACAATAAAGAGTTCAGGAGCTTCTGCTCTTTGCACTGCCTCTGCTGGCGTCTGATTCCACCCCAGGGAGCATTAAAGATTCTTATCAAACTCTTTTTAGTAAGATCCAGATGGCAAAAGCCCAAATGCCTACATCACTGTTCAACCCTCAGATGTTGCAACAAGGCTACAACTCCTGGTTGGGGATCGTTTTGACTTTCCTTGGGAACATTTGCTTGAATCTGCTTGACCTGACCAGGACTGTGGTGCGCGTGGAGGGGCCAGTACCTAAGGCCAGGAGCTGCATGTCGCACCCCACCCGAGCGCACGGCGGCACAGAGCCTCCCAGGGAGTCCTCCTCCCTGTGTGTGGGCAGAGGGGCAGCCAGGCCGTGACAACCACATTAACTGGTAGATGCTGCACGGCTCCCAGATGAAAAAGGTGCATCCTGGGAAGCCTGGATTCAGAGGCAAATCAGAAATGCCTGGCATGGACCCCTGCCTGGGTGGGCTTTCCATGGGATAATTGCAGGAGAGGGCTCCATGCCTTTGGAGAGCTGCCAGCTGCACAGCTCTGTTGCACCACCAGTGAGTCCCAGAGAGACCTTCTGAAAGAAGCTGCTCAGGAGACCTTCCAGCTGGAGCTAAGCAGTAAGATAGCAACTGCCACACTGCTACACAGAAGGGAGAGCAAACTGGGCAGGTTTCCTCTTGCCTCCTCTGTATCTCATGGCTTCCCCCACTGCCATTCCAACACCAGCTTTACTTATGTGAAGCTGCAAATGCAGACTGCATTTCTTTCAAGCACTGAATGCTAACTCCCAGCTCACCTAGTGCAGCAAATGTGTCTCTCAAGTCTGCTTTGTCAATGAAGCCATCTCTGTTCTGATCCATGATGGTAAAAGCCTGTTGGAAGAGAAAGGACAATGGATTGCCCTTGCCACGTTGCTTTGCAGTCACACCTACCAGTCATGGGGAGCACTCCATTGATGCTGTAAGAAGGATACTTCACTTGCTTGGCTTCATCCACGTTGCTGCCCTTTCCTCACTTTCCACACATTCCTGTACCTTGGCAAGGGGCTTAGTTAAACCCACCCAAGCTGCTTCTTAGGAAATTAGTGCTCAGTGTGGTGTGCAGCTGGGCTGAAGCCAGGGCTGGCAGCTCCAGACATTCAGGCCTTAACCCATAACAGTTTGAATTAGGCAGGCTTGAGTGAGCGAGGCTTTAGTCAGGGCTTCTTCTGTCAATTTTGTACTTAGCCCCTGGCTCTCTCCTCTGTGCAGCTCTCAGATTCTGTAGAACACTTAATGACTGTAGATCTCTCTCTGCTAGCAAGCTAAAGTCCATTTCTTCTGGGCCTGAAGATGATCCATTGTACAGAGACAGCTGAATTGTCAGAGGTACAGAGAAATGGAGGTTTCATTGAGTTATTCATTCAAAGTTTGCTTCCCTTCCCAAGAATCTGTATCCTTCAGACTCTGTGCTCTGATTGACCTTGATGTGTTGACCCTTAAATAGGTCTTGTCAGGCAAAATTTAACCTTGGATGGAAAAGTCCCAGTTATTGTTCTCCTTTCAGCCAACACAGAACTGATGTACTTGAGCCATCACTTACCAAGCCAGCTAACTGCCTATCTACCTATTTGCATCTCTGTCTATTCACTGCCATCACCCTTGCAATCATTCAGTGGCTTTGAAATATTTTAATGACCTGAGTTCCCCTGGCCATGCTGTGGGGGACAGCAGCAGCAGCAGGCATGTCTCTGAAGCTGGCTCTCTGTCTGACATGCACATCAATATGTGAGTGTGTCTTTACAATGATCAGGAATTATTCTTGCTGCAGCATTATTATGAAGGGCAACAGCCTCCTGAGGATAGAGCTAGGCCACTGCAGCTGCAGCAACTTGCAGAGTTTAAAAGGCTGCTGCTCTACAGGGTGCACTTCCTTCTGTACTCTGTTATATGAATGTATTTTCATGGAATCAAAGAATGGTTTGGGTTGGAAGGGACCTTACAGATCATCCAGTCCCTGCCATGGGCAAGGACACCTCCTTCTAGAACAGGCTACTCACAGTCCCAAACAATCTGGCTTCAAACACTTCCAGGCTTGGAGCCTCCACAGCTTCTCTGGACAACCTGTTCCAGTGCCTCATCACCACTGGGGAAGAATTTCTTCCTAATGTCTAATCTAAATTGAGCTCCTTCCAGTTTGAAGCCATTTCCCTCATCTTGTCACTCTATGCCTTTGCAAAAACTTCCTCCCCAGCTCTCCTGTAGCCCCTTGCAGGCAGTGGGAAACTGCTCCCTGGAGACTTCTCTTCTCCAGGCTGAGCAGCCCCAACTCTCTCAGGCTGTTTTCATAGCAGAGATGCTCCAGCCCTTGGTTGCTCTTCATGATCCATTTTCATCTAGCTTTGCCTCCCATTTCTCCCAAAGCCCCACTGCTCACATTCCAGTTTGCCCAAGTGATTGCCTGCAGCCTGCATGTTCATAACCTTTCATTCACCTCCCAAGCCATCACCTTATAAAAAAATTAAGCCCAAGTCTTTAGGGTTGCATTGCTGCCTTTTAGGGAAGCTTGTTTTAAATGGTGATCCACACAACGTGGAAGCACAACAGACACTAAGACGAGGAGCAAAGCATAGCCCAGCAAGCTCCCAGAGACAGGAAGAGCTTTAGGTGTGTCTTGTAATGCAGGAACCTGAAATAGCAGCAAAGATGAAGCTTTTTCTGGTGAGCTGGTTGAGTCTCTAGATGAAAATGTTCTGATCAAACCCAGCTTTTTCGAATTGCTTGTCCCAAGCATGCAGTGTTTAGACACAACACAGACTTGGCTTTCATTGGACCACTCCACAGCTTTATGCTTTTGCCATCATTCTGCCACCATCCTCCCAGGCATGCTCCCAGTGTTATCTTACTTAGAGTAGATCACACACAGCATTCTGACCAGAATTTTGCTGGTGCATCTTCCAACAGTGGTCCTTGGAGGAAATGAAACTGGAAGTTCATAGGACACTGAGAAGAAGCGGGGGAAGAATGTTAAACATGATAAACATCAGGAGGAGACTTCCCCATGAGGCTGGTGAGGCACTGCAGCAGGTTACCCAGAGAAGATGTGGAGGCTGCAAGCCTGGAGGTGTTCAAGGCCAGGTTGGACGAGGCCTTGAGCAATCTGGGCTGGTGGGAAGTGTCCCTGCCCATGGCAGGGGTCTGGAACTGGATGACCACCTCACCTCAGAGACGTGATTCTGCCACTTAGCTCTGGTGAGACCTTACCAGGAGTACTGTGTGCAGGTCTGCAGCCCTCAATGTAGGAAGGACATGGACCTGATGGAGAGGGTCCAGAGGAGGCTATAAAAATGACCAACGGGTTGGAGCAGCTCTGCTACGAGGACAGGCTGAGGGAGCTGGGGCTGCTCAGCTTGAAGAGAAGGCTCCAGGGACACCTAATAGCAGCCTGCCAGTACCTGAAGGGGGCCACAAGAAGGATGGAGAGAGACTGTTTGCAAAGGCCTGCAGGGACAGGACAAAGGACACTGGCTTTAAGCTAGAGAAGAGCAGATTTAGATTGGATGTGAGGAACAAGTTCTGCACCATGAGGGTGCTGGAACGCCGGCACAGGTTGCCCAGGGAGGTGGCTGAGGCCCCATCCCTGGAGATATTCAAGGTAAGGCTCAACAGGGCTCTGGGCAACCTGATCCAGTGGAGGATGTCCCTATGGGGAGGGAGCTTTGGAGGTCCCTTCCAACCCCAGCCCATTCTATGGCTGTGCTCCTGTTAGCTGTGGGTAAAGGTTAGTGGTGTCCACTGTTTTACCCAGGCCACGTTCTCAGTCCTTTGCAGTGGTTTTTGGTCTCATTCTCCAGTGAGCTTTGCTGGTGAGAATCCTCATGAACATTAAAGCTGAAAGCCAGGTGCACAAAATTAAAGAGCAGCTGTTGAGCCCAGTGGAAATTGCTTTGGAGCTGTGACTTAGGGAAAAATGGGGGGGAAATGAATAATCTGAAATGAGAAACCAGTGCCAAATGGGATGGCTCACAGACATTCAGGACAAAAACACACACTCAGCAAATGATCTCTCCTTTGTATGCTTCACCTTTGATGCCAGCCCATTAGATTCACCTCCTCACAGGTAACTGGTCAAAGACTCTACAAGGCATGGCAGCAGCACATTGTTAGGGATCTAAAAGATGATTTTTTCAGTGAGTTGCAACATGCTGGTTTGGTTTATTGGCATTTATGGAGGAAGTCAGCTGAGGGCTTCCTGGTGGTTTTGTTTCTAGTTTGTGGGCAGCATTAGAAGGGCACTGAGGAATATTTTTCTGTTGCTGTTGTGGAACAGTCCACTCCTGAAAGCCTTGGGTCAACAAGGCCTCTCTAGCCAGGCTCATACATGAGCATGTACCTCCATTCTTATTTGAAATGGCACCGAAACTTAGCCATCTGCTCAAGGTTAAAGTGTTCAAGTTTTCCTGAGCCAGCGAGATGAGATAATAATTTCCCTTTATTTGGGGGTAAAGAGCTCTTCAACAAAGTCTAGAGCTTGGAACAGGAGAGGAGGGAA